>CAWUFW010016530.1:0-305140 GCA_963921515.1 Calotriton arnoldi | reverse complement strand
GTAATCGACCCCTAAGTTACTACCCATGCAGCCTAGTAATCCTCCTGTCTGTCCCATGCACTTTTCCAATCACCCATCCAGCACTATCTACTTATCCTATCACTCCGCCAATACCTAACCACTTATAACTTGACCATGCACTCTGCTTCCAGCACTGTAATCATTCCATTTACTAGTGATGTAGTTATGAAGTGGCCTAGCCACTAACACAAGTACACCTACAACATTCTGTGCACTATGCATGCAGAACTCTAACCACATACATACTATTGATACACTCTTGCAAATACCCACTTAGTACACATGCAGCCTTGCAATCCGTCTGTCACTCCCATGCACTTCCTCAATCACCCATCCAGCAACATCTTCTTATCCCATCACTCCACCAATACCTAACCACTTATAACTTGACCATGCACACAGCTTCCAGCACTGTAATCATTCCAATTACTAGTGATGTCGTTATGGAGTGGCCTAGCCACTAACACAAGTACACCTACAACATTCTGTGCACTATGCATGCAGAACTCTAACCACATACATACTATTGGTACACTCTTGCAAATACCCACTTAGTACCCATGCAGCCTAGCAATCCGCCTGTCACTCCCATGCACTTCCTCAATCACCCATCCAGCACTATCTACTTATCCTATCACTCCGCCAATACCTAACCACTTATAACTTGACCATGCACTCTGCTTCCAGCACTGTAATCATTCCAATTACTAGTGATGTCGTTATGGAGTGGCCTAGCCACTAACACAAGTACACCTACAACATTCTCTGCACTATGCATGCAGAACTCTAACCACATACATACTATTGATACACTCTTGCAAATACCCACTTAGTACCCATGCAGCCTAGCAATCCGCCTGTCACTCCCATGCACTTCCTCAATCACCCATCCAGCACTATCTTCTTATCCCATCACTCCACCAATACCTAACCACTTATAACTTGACCATGCACTCTGCTTCCAGCACTGTAATCATTCCAATTACTATTGATGTCGTTATGAAGTGGCCTAGCCACTGATACAAGTACACCTACAAAATTCTCTGCACTATGCATGCAGAACTCTAACCACATACATACTATTGATACACTCTTGCAAATAGCCACTTAGTACCCATGCAGCCTAGCAATCCGCCTGTCACTCCCATGCACTTCCTCAATCACCCATCCAGCACTATCTACTTATCCTATCACTCCGCCAATACCTAACCACTTATAACTTGACCATGCACTCTGCTTCGAGCACTGTAATCGTTCCAATTACTAGTGATGTCGTTATGGAGTGGCCTAGCCACTAACACAAGTACACCTACAACATTCTGTGCACTATGCATGCAGAACTCTAACCACATACATACTATTGATACACTCTTGCAAATACCCACTTAGTACACATGCAGCCTAGCAATCCTCCTGTCACTCCCATGCACTTCCTCAATCACCCATCCAGCACTATCTTCTTATCCCATCTCTCCACCAATACCTAACCACCTATAACTTGACCATGCACTCTGCTTCCAGCACTGTAATCATTCCAATTACTTGTGATGTAGTTATGGAGTGGCCTAGCCACTAACACAAGTACACCTACAACATTCTCTGCACTATGCATGCAGAACTCTAACCACATACATACTATTGATACACTCTTGCAAATACTCACTTAGTACCCATGCAGCCTAGCAATCTGCCTGTCACTCCCATGCACTTCCTCAATCACCCATCCAGCACTATCTTCTTATCCCATCACTCCACCAATACCTAACCACTTATAACTTGACCATGCACTCTGCTTCCAGCACTGTTATCATTCCAATTACTAGTGATGTCATTATGGAGTGGCCTAGCCACTAACACAAGTACACCTACAACATTCTGTGCACTATGCATGCAGAACTCTAACCACATACATACTATTGATACACTCTTGCAAATACCCACTTAGTACCCATGCAGCCTAGCAATCCGCCTGTCACTCCTATGCACTTCCTCAATCACCCATCCAGCACTATCTACTTATCCTATCACTCCGCCAATACCTAACCACTTATAACTTGAACATGCACTCTGCTTCCAGCACTGTAATCATTCCAATTACTAGTGATGCCGTTATGGAGTGGCCTAGCCACTAACACAAGTACACCTACAACATTCTCTGCACTATGCATGCAGAACTCTAACCACATACATACTATTGATACACTCTTGCAAATACCCACTTAGTACCCATGCAGCCTAGCAATCCGCCTGTCACTCCCATGCACTTCCTCAATCACCCATCCAGCACTATCTACTTATCCTATCACTCCGCCAATACCTAACCACTTATAACTTGACCATGCACTCTGCTTCCAGCACTGTAATCATTCCAATTACTAGTGATGCCGTTATGGAGTGGCCTAGCCACTAACACAAGTACACCTACAACATTCTCTGCACTATGCATGCAGAACTCTAACCACATACATACTATTGATACACTCTTGCAAATACCCACTTAGTACCCATGCAGCCTAGCAATCCTCCTGTCTGTCCCATGCACTTTTCCAATCACCCATCCAGCACTATCTACTTATCCTATCACTCCACCAATACCTAACCACTTATAACTTGACCATGCACTCTGCTTCCAGCACTGTAATCATTCCAATTACTAGTGATGTAGTTATGGAGTGGCCTAGCCACTAACACAAGAACACCTACAACATTCTGTGCCCTATGCATGCAGAACTCTAACCACATACATACTATTGATACACTCTTGCAAATACCCACTTAGTACCCATGCAGCCTAGCAATCCGCCTGTCACTCCCATGCACTTCCTCAATCACCCATCCAGCACTATCTTCTTATCCCATCACTCCACCAATACCTAAGCACTTATAAATTCACCATACACCACTAATGCATTCTTTCAGTCAATCATACTCTACACATATATTCAAGCAAACTTTCAGACATTAGCATGCAATTATTTTTCTTTTTTTAACCAGATAAGGTAGTTCTGACAAGAACTTTTTTTTTCTTCTTTTATCTTTTGTATTTTTTTAATATTTTTTGAACAATTTTGTATTTTTTTGGTGTTTTTTTAAAAACTGAACAGAAAAAGGAACAAAGTAAAGAGGTAACTTTTGGAATTAATTATCATTCCAAAAACAAAAAACAAACAAAAAATTAACAACGGTGGTTTCTTTGGGCAGCAAAAACAGCATCCACCGACTGCTCGCCATAACAGATGACCTTCTTGCACTTAATGCAGTGCTGCTCCAGAAAGGCGAATTCAGGCCTAATGTTCAAAGGAGGTATAGATGACGACGCTCCTGAAGTGCTTGCAACACCTGGTGCTGGATTTTCTTTTGCTCTTTTTAGTTCTTCCCGAGCAAGATTACGGGGATGGATAGTGCGCAGGTGCTAGCTGTGCCGCATGAATATTTTTTGTCACTGCCTCTTGACAGGACCCTCTCACACAGCTTGCACGTGACTTTCCTTGCATTTACTTTCTTTTCTCATGCAAGAAACGTAAAAAGCTTCTATACCACTGATTCCAGTCTTTTCTTTGGTGGTGCCTCCTCCAACACTTCTTCATCTGAAGAACGGTGAACTTCCTGCTGCTCAGATGCCATTGCAACTGTTCAGTTTTTAAGCAACACCAAAAAAATCAAATAACACCAAAAAAATTCCAAAACAAGCTCTGGAAGGAGAAGAGATGTCTCTCATCAACTGCTCCAAACAGAATAATTAAAATGGGTGGGGTCCTTCAATAGTTACAGTGGGAAATGTTATGAACCAATCAAATCCTTTTTTTTAAGGTCACATGGGATGCGCGCACCCAGCGCGCATGAAGAACGCACCCAACGCGACTCCGTGAAAATATATTTAAAAATAATATAACTTTATTACAAGTAGAAGTATATTATTTTTATGAATACCTTAGGTAATCTCTTGCCCTAATATGTACATTAAAGACACATAGATATCATTTTAGAATATAAAAACATTCGCGTGAGTCGCGCACCCAGCGAGCCCCGGCACGTTTATGACATCACGCGGGGCCCGCCACCGCGCAAACGTTGCGTACCGTAATGCGCATGTGTTGCGAAGACGCTGGAGTAGGAATCGCGGACCGGTCGCATACCAAGCACGCACACCACATAATATTATACGTATATCACGTAACTGGAAAACAAGCACCCGTCGCATACCATACGCGGATCCTTCACGACTTTTCCAAAATGGCGGCTTAAATACGCGCACCCACCGTCTTAGGTACGCCTTCAGTGCGCGACTCCTAAAAATGTTATTAACATTTTTTTTTTTTTAAAGAACATAAAATATATATATATTAAAATTAAAAATAAAAATAAATAATTATACTATATTTCAGTTTTACTTTTTTATTTATTTTTTTTACAATTTTCAGAAAAGTATATAATATTGTTTAAAAAATAATATATTTACAAATAAACAGTTAAAAAAATCTAGAAATTGAGTACAAAAACATAGGTATAAGTACTATTATACTTCAAAATTAGCATTTAAAAAACCATTGAAATTCACTGAAAAACCATAGGTTTCAGGCACGTTATAGTTAGAAATTAGCATTTAAAAACCTTTGAAATTCACTGAAAAAACCATAGGTTTCAGGCACGTTTTAGTTAGAAATTAGCATTTAAAAAACCTTAGAAATTCACTGAAAAAACCATAGGTCAGTGTCATGAGTGATGTAATATGTGACGTCATCAGCAGTGCATTGCGGGGGCGCGAGTTATAGTTAGCTGAACTTCACTGAGGGGAATTTCACTGGTTTTGTACGAGTGAAATGTCCAACTAACTATAACGCCCCTGAAACCTATGGGTTTTTCAGTGAATATATATATACATATATATATGTGTGTATATATAGAGAGATCGTCCAGGAAGGGTTCCAGCCTTTTGTCCGACCTCATCCACCAGGTGGGGTTGGTGCGAGCAGACGGGCGCTGGACCCGCAATAATTTGTGAAAATCCTTCGGTCAAGCAACAGAAGGTAATGTCGCACTCAGGATAATTTTCAGAGATAAGTTTTATTGACTGGCGCTTTCAACCTCACGGTCTTTGTCAAAGACCGTGAGGTTGAAACGCGAGATATATATGTATATATTTATATATTATCTACTGGCCTACTGGCGCTCACCAGTAGGTCGTTATAGTTAGGGCATAGTTTCCATAGGAAAAGCATTTTTTGATTTGCCATTAACTTTGGCGCCGTTTGGCGAATCTTCGTGAACTTTTCAAAACCTATGGGACGGTCACATCAGCTGCTGTCTTGTAAATTTCAGAGTGATCCGTCAAGCATGGGCCGAGAAAAAGGGGGGGTCCTAAAACGCTTTTTCTCCATGTTAATTTCCATAGGAAACTTTAGACACAGCTACAACCGAACTGCTGAACGGAATTACACCACATTTGGCAAAAAGGTAGCTCTTGGTTCAGAAAGCACTCTTTTTGTTAAATGGTGTAAATCCGTTCAGTAGTTCCTGAGAAACTCAAAGATTTCTCAGATATACAACTGTGGCCACTGTGGATCCGCGAACCTTCCCAATCTCGTGCTTGAGATCTGATTGGCTGCCAACACTTGAAACCAGGAAGTGTTGGCAGCCATCAGGTGACTCGGTTGAACCAAGTCACATGAAAAAAGGTTAAAAAAACAAGAAAAGGGGGCAGGGTAGAAACACCCTGTACCCCTAGGCCTGTTCAGGGCCAAAAAAAGCATTTTCTTTTTACATTTTCGGCGGGATTTGCGATGGATGTGTGAATTCCGCAGAAAATGTTTAAAAAAAGAAGTCTGGGTTCCCATGCTTAATTCCTTCAGGCCCCCGGGTGGGCCAGGCCCTGGGGGGCAAAATCTTATAAAGATGCAGAGGCCACATGGGCTAATTATCTGAATTGCGGGGGGCCATGTGGCCCACCAGGAGCCTCCGGGGCTATATTTACAAAGATGTGTGGGGGGATCCAACCCCCTCATACAGCCCCAGGGACCGCCACCTCCCCAGGGCTTTATTTAGAAATAAAGAGTGGGGGGCTCCAGCCCCCCGCACAGCCCGGTGAAAACCACCTCCCCAAGGTTTAAATACTGTTGGAGGGGGGCCATGCGGCCCCCCTCATAGAGCCATAAATGGCCCTGGGGAACGCCAGCCCCCAGGGTCGGCTCCAGCAATGTCCCGGGTTGCGCAACCCGGGACATAGCAGTTTGCTATGGGATGGCGGGAGCACTGCCGATAATGGCCCGGGAGGGGAGCCACTCGCCCCCCTCCCTTTTTTTTTGAGATGTCATCAGTGATGTCATCAGTAATGTCACTGACCATGTCATGAGTGATGTAATATGTGAGGTCATAAGCAGTGCATTGTGGGAGTGTGAGTTACAGCTAACTCAGCTAACTATAACAGCTGAATTTCTATGGTTTATACAAGTGAAATGTCAGCCTAACTATAACGTTGCTGAAATCTTTGTTTTTTTCAGTGAATTTCTAAGCTTTTTTAAAATGTTAATTCCTAACTATAACGTCCCTGAAACCTATGGTTTTTTTCAGTGAATATATATATATACATATAAATGTTACCTAATGGCAGTCGCCAGTAGGTAGTAATAGTTAGGACCTAGTTTCCAAAGGAAACGCATTTTTTGACTTGCCTATAACTTTGGCGTGTGACAAATCTTCATGAAAGTTTCTGAAAAAAGTGTCAAAGTAGGTTCTGTGCATCATGGAAACTTTGGGGGTGATCCATGCAGTGAGAACCGAGAAACAGGGGCACGAAATAAAGATCCATTTGTAATGTTAATTCCCAAAGGAATGCGTTATTGAATCTACAGCCCAAACTGCTGGGCGGCATTATACCAAATTTGTCAGAAAGGTAGATGTTGTTAAGCAGATTGTGCTTTTGTTATTTGGTGTAAATCCTTTCAGTAGTTTTTGAGAAATTTAAGAAGAAAAAGATAGATATATCGCGAAGCCTTTGCGAAAAAAGACGCACTTGTGCAGGGAAATGCACCGCTCTGATTGGCTGCTAAAACTTTCACCAAGAAGTGTTGGCAGCCATCCTGGGACTCAGAGTCCCAAACAAAAAGTGAAAACAAAGAAAAGGGGGCAGGGTAGGAATACCCTGACCACCAAGCCATGGTCTTGGGGTCCCCCAGTACCATGCCACTGCATAAAAGCATTTTTTTTAAAAAGAACAATTGCAGCGAAATTTCGATATTTGCGAATTTGCAGCAAAAAAAACCCTGCAAGCACAGGCTCCCACGCTTGCTTCAAAACAACCCCCTGGGTGAGCCAGGTCACAGGGGCATAAGGCAAATAAAGGAGGGGGTTCACAGAGTCTCTTCCTAGGGCTTATCAAAGCCCTGGGGACTGCCACCTACCCGGGGCACTTTTGATTATGAATGAGGGTGGGCCCACTGGACTTGCCTGCAGCACAGGGGACTGCCACCTCCCTGGGGCTATTTCAAATTTTGTGGGGGGGCCTTACAGACCCCCCTTCCCCGGGGACCTCCACCTTCCCAGTGCTCATTAAAACAATATAAGGGGGCCTCGCAGACCCCCCTGTCCGGGGACCACCACCTTCCTGGGGCTAATTTCAATAATAAGGGAGGGCTTCCCAGACCCTTCGTGCCCCGGGGACTGCCACATCCCCAGGGCTACTTTCAATAACAATGGGAGACCTCGCAGACCCCTGCAGCCCTGGGGACTGCCACACTCCCTGGGGCACAAATGCAATAACTTAGGGGGTCTGTTGTCGGCCCCGGGGACCATCACCTTCTGGGGCAAATATGATCAAAGGAGGGAGGCTGCACAGCCCCCCTCCAGGAGCCCTACATGGCCCTGGGGATCACCACCCCCCAGGGCTGGCTCCAGCATTGTCCCGGGGTGCCCATGCAGTTTTCTATGGCTTGGCGGGAGCACCGCTCCTGCCAAGCCATAGCAAACTCTGGTCTGCTTCATGCAAGTGAGAGCAAAAATGCTCTCGCTTGCATGAGGCGGAGCAGAATGGCTTTCGGACAGCGGGAGCTGCATGTTAGCAGCTCCCTCTGTCCAAAAGCAATGCCGGCTCCCGCAGGAGGTGGGTAGCCAGCAGGGCCAGTGGGGGCCTTCAGGCTTCCCCGTGGTCCCCAAGGAGGTGGCAATGCCCCAGGGAATGGGCCCCCCAGGGTAATACTGGCCATGGGAGAGGGGCCGCACTGGTCCCCCTCCCCACTTAAAAAGAAATATGAAGAGCTGCCCCCAGGGGATGGGACCCCTGGGGCCAAAATAGGCCTAGTGAGGGAGGTCGCATGCCCCCTTCCATATTTTTGGGAAAAAAAATGGATCAGACCCTGGGGATGTTGTCTCAGGGGCCCAAATTGGCCCAGGGAAGTGGGCCATGCGGTCCCACTTCCTAAAAAAGAAAAAAAGAGATAAAAAGCCAGCAACTCGTGGGGGGCCCGCCCCCCTTCTCCACTACTTTGCAAATGCGCCTCCTGGCATGCTCTTGGTTGGGGGATGAAGTCCTTTAGCTGCTGAGGGTCCTTAGAGGCCAACAAGACCTCCTGTTTTCTCTGGTATGCCCTACACAGTGTTATTGCTGAGAGGTGGTCAGAGGCCACGCCCCTTTTCTCCACCATTCTGCAAATGCACATCTCGCCACACTGTTGGTGGGGGGATGAGGTCCCCTTGCCTCCTCAGGGCGTCAGGACTAAAGGGGACTTCATCCCCTAAGCAGTAGTCTGCCAGGAGCCACGTTTGCGGAGTGGTGGAAAAAGGGGGCATGCCCTCTGACAACCTCTCAGCAATGCAGCTGTGTGGGACTTACTGGAGGTAACAGTAGGGCTAGTTGGCCCCCAAGGACCCTGAAGAGCCAGGGGGACTTCAGCCCTCAACTAGTAGTGCACCAGGAGGCACGTTTGCAGAGTAGTGTAGAAAGGAGGCATGGCCTCCAACCACCTCTCAGCAAAACCCCTGCGTGGGACTTACTGGCGGTAACAGGAGGGCTTGTTGACCCCCAAGGACCCCCAAGGACCCTCTGAAGCCAAGGGGAGGCACGTTTGTCAAGTGGTGGAGAAAGGGGGCATTGCCTCTGACAATGTCTCAGCAATCCTGCTGTGTGGGACTTACTGGAGGTAACAGGAGGGGTAGTTGGCCCCAAGAACATCCTTGGGGGCCAACTACCCCTCCCTATCTCCACCACACTGCAAATGCAGCTCCTGGCACACTACTGGTTGGGGGATGAAGTCCACTTTACTCCTGAGGGACCTTCAGGGCCAAGAAGCCCTCCTCGGTGGCCAACTACCCCTCCTGTTAACTCCAGTAAATCCCACACACGGGGATTGTTAAGAGGTGTTCGGGCGGCCACGCCCCCTTTTTCCACCACACTGCAAACGCAGCTCCTGGCACACTACTGGTTGGGGGATGAAGCCCACTTTACTTCTGAGGGACCTTCGGGCCAAGAAGCCCTCCTGGTACCACCTGTAAGTCCTACACAGCGGAATTCTTGAGAGCTGGTTGGAGGCCCCAACCCTTTCTCCACCACTCTGCAAATGTGACTACTATTTTAAAAACCATAGAAATTCACTAAAAAACAAAGGTTAAAGGGACGTTATAGTTAGAAATTAGCATTAAAAAACCTTAGAAATTCAGTGAAAAAACAAATGTTACAGGGACGTTATAGCTAGGAAATGGATTTAAAAAACTTAGAAATTCACTGAAAACCAAAGGTTACACAGACTTTATAGTTAGGCTCAGGTTTCACTTGCACAAAACCAGAGACATTCAGTAGCTATAGTTAGCTGAGCTAACTATAACTCACCTCCGCAATGCACTCACTCTATTCATGGTCAATGACATCACTGATGACATCACTGATGTCATCTCAAATGACATCACTAATGATATCATCCACAGAATCTCTGACACACCTACTCACACCCCAATATAACCTTTCATACACCCACTCCAACTTCCACACTACATTTCTCAAAACCATTGACATACCCATACCAGTACGTTCACACCCACTTACTGATTCATATGTCTACACACACATCCACTCAGCCACCCACACAGCCACTCATATACCAATTCACTCACTAATGCAGCCCCTGAAATATCCACTCATACACCCATAGAACTACTCACACACTTTCAGTCACCCATAGAGCTACTCACTCACCTACACTCTCACTAATAGTCAATCACACAGCCACTTACTGACCTTTACAATTATACATACACCCACTCACTTATTCATACAGATACTAACACATACTCACTCACCTAAAAGTCACTCACATAAGTGCACACTCACCCATACAGCCACTCTCACAATCACTCACACATACAGTCACTCATATACTCCAACATTCACCTATACTGCCTTTCACATATGCAGTTACACACCTATATACCACTGATGCATCCATTCAGTCACTGACACAGCCATATGCACACTCACTCACGCATACATCCCCTCACAGACGCACTTATGAACCAATACAGTCACTGACTCACCTACTTACTCAGCCATGCATGCAGTCACACACCCCTTTATCCACCCAGACAGATATTCATACACCCATACAGGTACTCAGACAACCAATCAATCACCCATACAGCCACTCACGTACCCACTCTCCAACCCATACAGCCACTTAGATACCAACTGACAGACTGATACAGACATTCACAGAACCTTGTCACTCACCCATGCATTCACTGAGACACCTATAATCACTCACTTATACAGTGAGTCACGCACCCACTGAATCATCAATACAGGCACTCTTACACCCACTGATTCATCAATACACCTTGGTGAATATATATTTAACACTCATAAACTTTTAGAAACACTCACAGTCACCGGATGATATCATCATTGATGTCTTCAGTGATGTCATTTGAGATGTCATAAGTGATGTCACTGACCATGTCATGGGTGATGTAATATGTGAAGTCATAAGCAGTGCATTGTGGGGCACGAGCTATAGTTAGCTCAGCTAACTATAACTGCTGAATTTCTCTGGTTTTGAATGAGTGATACCTGAGCCTAACTATAACGTCTCTGTAACCTATATATGTACATAGCCAGTTGGTAGTTGTAGTTAGGACCTAGTTTCCATAGGAAAAGTGTTTTTTGTTTTCCCAATAACTTTGGCGCCGTTTGAGGAATCTTTACGAAATTTGCAAAACTAGCTTGCCACTCACTTCAGGTACTGGCTTGAAAATGTTACATTGCTACATCAAGCAGGGGCCAAGAAAAGGGGTGGGGTCCAAAACACTTTTCCTTCATGCAATGTCCCTTAGCGATTTTGAACACGACTACAGCCCAAACCACTGGACGGAATTACACCAAATTTGGTAGAAAGCTAGATCTTGGTCCAGAAAGCGTGCTTTTTGTGACTTGATGTAAATCTGTTCAGAAGTTTCAGAGATATTAACTGAAAACCAAATTTATATATCTAGATATAGATATCTATATAGCTAGATCGATATAAAAGAGGAATTAATTTTTTGGCATAGGTAAAAAAAACAAGCACAGTCTCCCACGCTTCTTTAATGAGGAGCCCCCGAGTGTGCCAGGTACTGGGAGCAAGCGTTAATAAAAGAAAAGGGGAGGGAGCACTTGCAGCCCCCCTCTGCAAGGGCGATTTAAGCCTCAAGGACCACCGCCTCCCAGGGGCTTTTTTAATATATTGGATGGGTGATGTGCAGACACACCCCCATGGGCTCTTTTGAGCCTTGGGGACCACCACCTTGCTGGGGCATGAAATCCAATATGTAGGGGTGCCGGGTGGATGCCCCCTCCTGTGGCTCTTTAGAGCCTGGGGACCACCACCTCCACAGGGCTTATGTTTTGATATTAGAAGAGGGCCACGCAGACCCCGTGGGTCCTGGGGACGACCACCGAACTGGGGTTAGCCCGTGCAAAGTAAAAGAAGGGGGTCGCATGGCCCCCCTCCTGGTGCCAATAATGGCCCTGGGGCCCACCAACCTCTAGGGCCTGAGATAGCAGTTTGCTCTTGCTTAGCAGGAGCTTTGACAGCTCCCACCAAGCGAGACCAAACTGTAAGCTCACTCCCAGCAGGCAGGAGCAGGGAAAAGTGCTCCCGAACGCTGGGAGCGGACTTTTCATCTGTTTTCCTGCCCACCATCAAGTGGGCAGGAAAATAGATGAAAGAATTGCTCCTTCACCCAAAAATGCTGCTCCCTACGTGCAGAAGCAATGCGTGGCGGAGGTGAGGAGCCAGCAGGGACCACGGGGGCAATCAGGCTCCCTTCACGGTCACCCATATAGCACTGGGTGCCCTGGGTGGGCTCTAGTGCACCCAGCATGAAGAGACTAGGCCCTGGGGGATGGGGTCCCCAGGGCTGAAATCGTCCTGGGGAAGAGGAATGCATAGTCCCCTCCCCATTAATGTTTGGCCGGTCCCTGGGGCATGGGGTCACCGGAACCAAAATCAGCCCGGGTAGGGGGTGACGTGGCCCTCTTCCAGTAATTCAGAGTCCCCGGGGGATAAAAAAGGATTTGAAATGCTTTGTGGAGCTGATTCATCATTGATTTATCAGAGCGCAGTCTGTAGTGACTTTGACGATAGGGTTCTTTCTTGGCCCCTCCTGGTGAGAGCAGACTCCTTGGTTCTCCTTTTAAATTACTATGAGTATGAAAATGTGCAGATCACCTGGAAGCCTCGCCTGTTCGGTCCTGCCCCGTCTACCTTAGTAGTATGCAAAGGTCTTCCCGCATTTTGCCAGGATGATGGACAGCTTACCAAAAGGTCCCTCAGCGCGTTTCCTGCCTATTTTGGTGATGCCTCCTTGATGCCGTAGAATATGAGGACATCTCCACCAAACAAAGAAGCACTTAGCTCATATAGTTCAGAGAAAGTCCCTCTGTTTGGTGGAGATCTACCTCTTTGTAGTCTTGTTGTCTTCTTTATAGGAATATTCATGTTATCACAGATTTCGGGATAAAGACACACAAGGAACAATCACATTGCTGAAACACTCACAAGGTCACTGGAGACATTTCCTTGTGGTCCATTATGCAGATGTATTGCAGGACATTTACCCAACGAGGTAGCACTTATTAATGAACCAGTAGAAAGACAGTACTCCAGTTGGGAGGATACCCAAAACGGTGGACTCTTGTTGGATGAAGGGGCAGGTGAGGTTCCATTCTGGCTGAGTCATTCACACAGCTACTGACACAACCACACAGACACTTAGACACCCACTCACACACCCATTCTGCCACTCTCACATTTATTCATAGACCCACACAGCCACTCATAGGCTCACACAGGCACTCACACACCCACCCACACACCCATACAGTCTCTCACACACTCACTCACATGTCCACAAAACCACTCATGCACCTACTCACTCACCCATACAGCCACTCACAGATGGACTCACTCATCAATACAGGCACTCCCACATGCGCTCACTCACCCATACATGCACTCATGGACCATATCACTCACTCATACAACCACTCACACACTCACTCACTCACTGACTATGTCATGAGTAATGTAATATGTGAGGTCATAAGCAGTGCATTGAGGGGGCATAAGTTATGGTTAACTCTGGTAACTTTAGCTGCTGAATTTCTATAGTTTGTGCGTGTAAAGCCTGAAGCCTAACTATACCATTGCTGTAACCTTTGGTTTTGTCAGTGAATTTCTAAGGTTTTTTTTCTTTCTTATTCCTAATTATAACGTATAATTATGTTTTTAAATGTTTTGTCCTAACTTTAACGTCCCTGTAACCTTTGATTTTTTTTGTGAATTTTGAAAGTTTCTAAAATGTTTTTTCTAACTGTAACATCCCTGTAACCTTTGTTTTTTTTTAGCAAATGTATAAGTTTTTTTTCCATTTTTTTAATATACCTATGATCCTACAGGATGGGTGTGGTAGTGGTTATATGTATCATTGAGTTGGTGTGAGTGGCGATAAGAGTGTGTGGGTGGGTGTGTAATTGACTGCATGGGTAAATAAGTGGGTGTGTGAGTGGCTATATGGGTGAGTGAGTGGCTTTGTGACCGGGGGCATGGATGAGTGAGTGGCTGTGTGAGTGACTGTATGGTAATCTTCGCGAAGTGGGTTGCTTGCACTGTTGGGCCCTTTCTGGTGTTACTTAACCTGCTGCACCGTGGTTAAACACCTGAATTTACTGCTGCTGTTGCTTGATATTTACAAACCAAATGCTAATCTCTATGAAGTGGGCTGCTCGTACTCTTGGGCCTGCTCCGGTGTCACTGCAGCTACTACACTGTGGCTATGCAACTGAATTTATTGCTGCTGTTGCTTGATATTTACAAACCAAATGCTAATGTCTGTGTTGTGGGCTGCTTGCACTCTTCTGCCCGCTCCGGTCTCACTGCACCTGATGGGTGACTTGGTTGTGTCAGTACTTGGTAACATATGCAACTGAGTCTATCAGTCTCTCTATGGGTGTTTCACAGGATGTGCAAGAAACTATCAGTTGTATGACTGGCTATCTTAGTAAATCTATGGGTCTGTAAATGTGTATGTAAGTAGCTGTATAGAATTTTTAATAGTTGTATTAGTGAGTACTAGGGTATGTAACTGTGAGTGCAACTGGCTGTGACACTGCTGGATACATAACTGCTGTGTAGGTGAATTTGTAAGTGACTCTGTCGCTGTCTGACTGGGTGTGTGAGTGGTTCTATGTTTTTGTAAATAGGTATATCATTTGCAGTATGGCTGGGAGACTGGATGTATAACTGGACATATGGGTCTGTAAGTGTTTGTGTAACAAACTGAAACTTCAAAGTACATGTCTTACCTTTTACTCAAATAGCATCATGACCCATGGGCTACCTATGGCCTACCTCAGGGGTGACTTATATGTAGAAAAAGGTGAGTTTAAGACTTGGAAAGGTGTTTTAAATGCCAACACGAACAGGCAGTAAAACTGCACACAATGGCTTGGCAGTAACATGCCGGAGGCATGTTTAAAAGACTACTTGTATTGATGGGTAGATAAGTGCTTTGTGATTTAATGTGTAAGTGCCTCTATCGCTGTCTAACTGGGTATTTGAGCGGCTCTATATAGGCATGTGAATCACAGTATGGGTGGGAAACAGGATGTATAGCCAGGTGTATGTGCGCATGCAACCAACTGAAACTTGAAAGGGTTGTATGATGTTACAACGCATTCCGTTGCAACGCATGCCTTTTCCACACATGCGTTACAACGCGAATGCCATTACCACGCATATCCTTTACCACGAAAATGCCTTTACCACGCATACCTTTACAACGATTTTCGTTGTAAAACTATACATGATAATGGCATTTTCATGGTAAATGTTTTCTCCGATCCCTGCCCCAATTCCTTACATGTTCCCTTGCGCCCTCCTTTTTTATAATACCCCTTCCCTGTACCCCTGTGCGACCCTCCACTCCCATTCCTTCTATGAATTACCCCTGCCCGTAACACTAAAAATCTTGCCCCGCGCGATTCCCCCACCCACAAACCCTTCAATCAAATACCCCTTCCCTGAACCCTAAATATTTACCCCTGCGCGACACCACCCCCTCATTCCTTTATTTTATTTTTTTTAACTAAGATCCTCCTTACCTCTACACGCTCTCTCCACTCCAAGCACTTCCGATTTGCGTTGCACGTGGTAAAGAGGAAGCGGAAGTGTCTTTCCTTTTCCTCTAACGACGCTGATTGCCTCCACATCTTTTTTCTTCAGAATCCCTAAAACGACGGAAACAGGTGCGTTTTTTTTGGGGGGGGAGACCCCCCAAGCCCCCTTTTTTTAACCCATGCTTTTTTGGGGAGACCCCAAGTCCCCTTTTAACCCATGCTTTTGGGGTAGACCCCAAGCCCCCTTTTTAATTTTTACCTTAATGACACATGCCTTTTCTACGCATCTCGTAGTAAAGGAATGTGTGGTAAAGGCTATCGAATAATCCACGCATGCATTGTAAAGCATGCATGGTTAAGTGTATGCGTGGAAACGGCCGCGTTGTAGTGGCTGTTTCCCACTTGAAAGTAGTTGCCTTACCTTCTAAGCAGATAGCACCCTGCCCATATGACCTATCTACGTACTATCTCAGGGTTGACTGATATGTAGTAGTAGAGGACTTTTAGAGTTGGCAAGGAGTTATCAATGGCAAGTCGACCTGCAAGTAAAACTACACACACAAGCTCTGCATTAGAAACCCAACGTATTTTTGAAGATCTAATTGTCTGGTGGGTGACTAGGAGTGTCAGTATTTGAGTACATTTGTAAATAAGTGTATCCCTCTGTGGGTGTGTCACTAGATATATAAGTATCTACTATCTGACTGGCTGTCTTAGTATCTCTATGGGTTTGTATATGTGTATGTAAGTATCTTTGGATAGAACAATCAGAGCTACAATACCTCTTCTACTACTTAATTTACAGACTCTGGGCATAGCTAGAGGACTAAACTATAGGCTTGTAGATTAATTAAATATTCCACTTCTGAATAAGTCAATAAAAACCATATTTAGGCGACAAGAACATGCACTTTACCACTATCTACCACTAATAAACTTTTCAGCCTTCTAATACCAACTGATTGTCTGGATATGTCACTCGATTTGTTAGTGACTGCTTCATTGTCTAAATGCATATATAATCTGACTGTATACATCAAAGTCAAAAGTTCTTTATTCTGCAACTATTACAGTTGACCATAAAAGCACAGTGCATATATCAGAACTATTAAAACATCATTCAAGCTTGAGATTACATCAAATTAATTGGGTCACATCGCAATTGGATTTTGAAACCTAAAAACACTTTTTAAAAAGCAATTACAGATACAATAATAAAATTATCATCTAGCTGTTGAAGAGTCATAAATGCAGGGTAACATTGTCTAATACCAAGTTTTTAAGCACAGGGATGATCCATATCCTTCTCGGTATGGAATAAAGTTTACAAAAACAATATATGTATCGTCGATTGAGCCAAAACCTCGTCACATGGGCATTTGCATAAAACTCTCACCAATCATTCTGTACAGGGAAACTAAACAATCGATGTAAAATATTCAACCTGAAGTGTGTCAAGAGAAACCTTTCCTAATCATCAGTGATCAGAGCAATATATGACTGTATCGTAAGGGTTACTACGGAAAATATGCTTGCACTGTTGGTTTCTTTAATTCAATTGTAGTCCTCACTTCGTCCAAATAATGCATACAACTTACTTTTAGGTCTTTCCTAGATACATTTTGCATAGTGTGTGGATCTTTAAAATATTCAGGATGGCCTAGTTTAATCATAAACTTTTTGACATAGGCTAGCCATCTTATATTTCTGACCCCATCCACTACCAAGGCATCCTTCAATATTTGCCTATTCAAATCTGTCTCATCTGCAGTCCATACTCTGTGCCACAAGTGACTGTATACATACATACATCAGTTTCTGTACAAATGGTTGAATAATTGCGTACTTAACTACATATATAACTGAGTATATCAGTGCCTCTTTGGATATGTGACTAGATATGGAAGTAACCTTCTCACGTTCTTTCACTCAACATGCAATTATAACTCAGTATGTACATATAACTTTTTAAAAGTACAACGTTATTAATATACCTATGAAATTTGAATGCTGTTATCCAATTTTTAATTCAGTAGAACTTGAAATCTTTTGTCAGGCAAAATGTCAATGCTAAAGTAAAAGAATGGTATACCACTCTCAGTACAAAAGAACCAGTAATGGTAATCTTTCCCACTCTTTTTTCAGTGATACTGACGTACTTAGCAAATCATAACACTCCTTTAATTTTTTTTGTTGTTATTCCATTTCTCAATGGTCAGTTTATATTAACACTTTCTTCAACTCTTGATGAGAAGCCCAATCTGGTAGTGTTTGTGGGTGGATTCATAAATCCCTCACTACGCTCAGCGCGGCCCCGTGTAAATTCGCAACAGATTCACAAATGTATACAGGGATCCGTTAAAGCATTTAACAATGTACAGTTATTATGAAAATAGTGGAGCGGTGCACTACCAAAGAGTTTTCTTCAATAAATCCAAATGTTCATTTTGTATAGTGGTTTATCAATCCTTTATTTTCAATATCAAAATGTGCAAATTCCAGCCAACGCGTTTCTGCTCATACATAAAATGAACTTCTTCAGGGCTGAAAGTTATAATACATAAAAGAAAACATAAGTATAAAAATATATATACATATGGTGTATTCACACAATATGCTTTTACTTTAAAAACGAGAGAGAAACTATATACAAAGGCAAAGGTTATTTCATTAGAAGGTGACTCTAAACACAAGAAAGGAAACCTAATGGGGGTGGGAAAAATACAAAACAAAATGGAAATTCATGGTCAACAATATGTCACTTCAAGTTGAAGAAAAAAACAGACAAAATAGGGTGAAAGGGAAAAAGAAAATGGGGCGGAAGAGTAGGGGTTGAAGACAAGAATAGAGGGAGGAAAACATGGAAATATAAAAATATAAATATATATAAAAAGGGCAGACATTAACAATCTTATACATATTTTGTAATGTAATGTCCAGTGAGCATTTGGTCTGTAAATAGATATGTAAATCAAAATAGATCAGTATCAGTTGTTAATTAATAGCAACAACGGTGTCAGGAGCTATTGTCACTAGTGGGTCTATACAGTTCACCCTAAGCGTAGCTCATAGTGTCCAAGTAAACAAGTAACAGTTAGTCCAGGGCCTAAGTAACAGTACATGATTGGAGAAACCTTTGAGCCCTACAAATACGAGAAAAAGAAGACCAAAATAAAACAGAGAAAAGGCACTACATGTACCTACCAAATGGTGATGTGAAGAAGACGCAGGAACACAGAGGCAATGAAGAGCCCTTGATCTGAGATATTTCAAATTCCTGCTGTCGACGCACAAGTATTTAAATTTTAAAGGCTACCATGATAAGTGCCTGATGGTTGTATCTCTAAGAAAGTAAAAGAAAATGTATTAAAAAACAAGGAGCGACATAGTGCGTAGACACTAAAGATTTGTAGAGAATAAGCACCGGTACCAGAGAAATAATATGAATATATACAGGCACCAAAAAAGTGGCATGACATTGAGGTCATAATAGTTAAAGAAAAAGAAAAAGAAAAACTGTGTCCAAGTGAAGGACGGCTTGCTGGCTGGGCAATAGAAGAGGATGGCAGTGAAAGGCATGTAACAATAAACCTATGGAAGGAGAGCAGACCCACTTGGCAAGCTTCATGATCAAAAACATGAAAAGCTGGTGAAGTAGTAGGATTAAAACATTACAAAGCGGTCTCCTGAATATATGCGCAGAAGGACCAATTATACCAAAGGTATAAATAAAACAGTGACGCGCTGCAATCATCTATTTAAAGGCAATACAATCTAAAAGAGACTAAATGCTTAGGCTTGTAGTGATGTACAAATCACATCCACGTGGCTGCATTATTTGCAACCCAAAAGACAAACTTAAAGGAACAGTAATTAAATAAAGTGAAAGAGTTCCTTGAGTATAAACAAGCTGCTAAGATGAAAGCTAAGTAACAAATTAAATAATATGAAAATCACATTACAATGAATGCGCTGTAAATCATTCTTAGGCATAAGTTAAAGAAATAGAATAACAGAGTTATTAAACTAAAAGGAAGAAAGTCATAAAAAGTAAGGTTGAAAAACAAGCACCATAGCCAGAAACTAGTCATAGTAGCCAAGAGGTTCTTACAAGAACAGGTATTGAAGAAAACTCTTTGGTAGTGCACCGCTCCACTATTTTCACAGTTTTCTCTCTGCTTGGCAGCTGGCATCCAACAACGGCAGGTGCAGGAGCTGTATGTGCACACCCAATCATACTATCCATTACAATTTCTTAAACAAGAAAAGGAATAAAGCAGGGAGGTGCGGTTACTCAGATCCGCCGTTGCTCATTCATTCTCTAATGTACAGTTATTACTTTGCATCTACATTTTACATTCTAAAATAGTACTGAATTAGAAAATAAGTGCCGTATAATAAGCTATGGGGCATATTCTCAAGGGCTTATCGCCGATTTATCTGCACTTTAGCGCCGCAAAAGTGGTGATAGATTTATCGCCCTATTCTCAAGCTGGTGCAAACTGCAGACATCGCCAGTTTACACAGCGAGTAGCTGCCGCAAAACATCGCCACGGATGAGTGTGACAACTAACGCTAATGATATGCAGAGTAGGCGTTCCTGTGCAAAAACACACGAAAACACCACTTCACGATATTCTCAACGACCAGCCAGATCTGCGATGCGAACAAAGAACAGGCGAAAAGGCGCGTTAGCAGCAGGGATTTAACACCTGCCTTTTGCTGGTGGTAAGCAGGACGACTACGTGCAGTATGAAAGGGAGCCCAGCCCAGAGCCACATCTGAAGACCAACAGATGCCATGGAGCCAATGATCATGCAGCTCGGAGAACCAAGAGGGCCACAACACCCACTGCCACCACTCCCAGGCCCCCCCCCAGACCAACCCCCCCGGATTACCACCTAGGCAGTGCAGGACAGCGGACGACCCTAAAATGCACCAGCCCCAGAGACTCAACGCCGGAGGAAGCCATTGGCCAACACACGCTCAAAAGGACAACCATCCACCGCATTCTGACCCACATTGCCCACAGGCAGACGGTACCAACACAGCGGACAACCTACATCCCCCCGCAGACAAAGCTGCTGGCTATGCTGTACCTGTTGGCCCCTGGTACCTTCCAACCAACAACTTCCGGCGTCGGAGGAATCTCACAGCCAGCCCCATCAAACTCCCTCACATATGTCATGGATGCATGTCCACAAAAGCAACGGGGGCCCCTGTATCCGCAGCACACGATAGTACCAATTCATAGTGCACTTGCGCAACCGACCCCAATGCCAGCCATGCTAGACGCCTCCGTGCCCCAGACCCAAGATCGTAGTAACCGAAATGTGGGTGCGCCAGGTCATGAAGTCCAGTAGTCAACAGTAGTGTAAAAGCAGAACTTTATTACAAATACACAAACAAACAAAACGAAAAGCTCAGCCAACGCGTTCCATTCCCAATGGGGAACTTCAACAGGGCAACGTGTCTTCAGAAACCTGTGGGAGAAATGGTGACAATGGTCAAACTTCCGTATAGTCACATGCCTTATCTGGTACAGTGTACTGCACTTGGACGAACCGGAATGCTCACATGCATGACAAACCATGCATGAGAAGACCGTAACAGAAGTTTGTGTGGCCGTAACCGTCGTAGGAATGAAGAGGAAGGTAACGACCACACAAACTGCTGTTGTGGTCACATCATGCAGGACTCATCATACCTGAAAGCATCACGGTGTGTGTCAGCTCGATACCCCTGCCCCTCACTCCCCCACACTGCGCAGGAACATCTTGAGACCACGCAAGGGAACTATGCCATAGCTGGCGTCACGCATGTGTTGGGGGCAATTCACAGCACACATGTATGACTTGTGCCCCCTGCCGACACTGCACACAATCACCGCAACAGCAACCACACGCATACCAGCACTGTGCATACAAAAGTGGACCACCGTGGCCTGTCCACTAATGTCGTCACAAACTCCGCAGGCAGTGTGCATGATTCCCACACGTCCGCAAGTCCGCCACCAACCAGCGCTTTGAGGATGGCCCCCATGGAAATGCACTGCCCATCGGCAAGTACCAACTGAACACACCACACACCTGAACTCCACAATCCCCCAACTCACAACTGTGGGAATGCGCACGTCACAAATCCACCACCAAAGTGACTACTGCATGTCCAGTGGCTGTGGCCAAACTAGCTCCGATCCCTAATGCATCGCAGCTATCGCAAATCTTTAACGGCATGTATGCTAACGGACAATTCCCTACATGCTGGAAACTAGCTTCTATCCTGCCCCTACTGAAAAAACCCAGTCTGGACCCGAAGGATCCGAACAATTTTCGTCCGATTTCTAGGCTTCCACTCCCAGCAAAACTGATAGAAAAAATATGAATTCACAACTCAGTGTTTTCCTAGCTGAGACACAAGCTCTGGATTCCTCTCAATATGGCTTCAGGGAGGCCACAGCACTGAGACTGCCCTCATCAAGGCTACCAATGAGATCAGGGAGCTGTGGATAGGGGGCAGGGCAGTGTTGGTGTTGCTGGATCTGTCCGCGTGATTTTGATACGGTCCATCACGGTATTTTGATGGACCGTCTAAGGGCATGCGGGGTCTGGGGGAAAGCCTGGGACCTTTTAAGATCCTTTCTTTCAGACAGAAGACAAATTCTGGCACTCGGAGACTACCAGTCTAATCCGTTCACTCTGCCCTGTGGGGTTCCACAGGGCTCTTCTCTTAGCCCCACACTTTTTAATGTTTATGTTTCCTCTCTGGCGCCTATTGTTAGGGCATTTGGATTTGGCTTGACATCATATGCAGATGACACCCAAATTGTGGTGTCCCTGCTACCCGGAGGGGAGGCAGGGTTAGACAACCGATTTCAAGAGTGTATGTTATCAGTGGGGAATTGGATGGCAGACAACTGCCTAAAACTTAACTCCGGTAAAACCGAAGTTATGCTGTTTGGTAACAACTCTAACTTCTGGACCCCAAATTGTGGCCACCTTCGATGGGGTCCCTCCCCTCACCCACCAATAAGGTGAAAACCTTGGGGTGATAATGGACGAGGACCTTACCTTTAGTCAACAGGTCACCTCCGTGACCTCTAAAACTTTTTTTGTGATAAAAACAACTTAGGAAAATACTGCCGTTCCTGCCCCCAAACAGCTGGCAAACAGTAGTCGTGACTCTCGTACTGTCGAGGTTGGACTACTGTAATAGTCTGTACCTTAATGCTCAACAAAGGCTTTTGAATAAACTCCAGACGCTGCAGAATGCAGCAGCTAGACTGATTTCTGGAACACCTCGGTTCGCACCCATTACCAAGGAAATAAATAAATTGCATTGGCTATCGGTGAGGAATCGAGTTCAGCTGAAGGCCCTTTGTCTAGTTTTTAAGGCACTGCACGGCGCAGGACCTGACTATTTAAAACAGCGTTTCCAATGGTATTTACCGAATAGACCACTTCGTTCATCAGAGGCCAGATTGGTCGCAGTACCACGCATAAATAGAGTTCGTTGGGGAGGCAGGAGTTTCGCCCACAATGCGGCTAAAGCCTGGAACAACCTGCCATTTCATTTAAGGTGCATTACTAACCTATTGGCCTTCAGGAAAAGCCTTAAGACCTGGCTTTTTGCCCAATAAATTTCTCTCATTTTTCATGCACAGGTGTTGTAACTAGTGCCAGGACACCTTCGGGTAACAGTCGTGCTGTATAAATGCCATTAACATAACATAACATGTCTCAGTCTCCGCCACAACCTGTCCATAGGCCTACACACACGTGGCCGACCACCTTCAACGGGCACATTCACACTGGAGATGAGGTGGCTACGTCCCAAACCAACCAGCGCACATCACGATCATCGCTTGCAGGGTCGTGTCAGCAAGTGCGGCGCCCCCCACCCAGCCACGAGTCCGCTGTCGTGACCAGTGGTGCCTGCGCGATCCTGTGCGCCTGCTGCACCCCAGCCTTGGTCCCCAGACCGGTCCGCAGCCCAGCGATGACTGGCTGCCCCAGCGCACCCAGGCCTCAATGCTCACCTGCCACCACCGGCGTGTCTCCAAGAGGGCCCGCCACCTAGCCGGTGCAACCTCCTCAGCCGATC
Source organism: Calotriton arnoldi (assembly GCA_963921515.1). Lineage (NCBI taxonomy): Eukaryota > Metazoa > Chordata > Amphibia > Caudata > Salamandridae > Calotriton > Calotriton arnoldi. The sequence goes on along the minus strand of CAWUFW010016530.1, from coordinate 281,379 downwards.
GCTGGATTCTGCACCACAGGCCCCCAGCGCACCCTGCAGTATCGCACCGTGGAGAAATGTGTGTGCTGACTGCTGCCTGCGCGTACACTGTGGTCCAGCAGTGCACACTGTTTAATTTGAGTCTTGATTCGCTGGACGCTGCATCGAGTCCAACGCATCATCGCAAGCTGCACACCCGCTCAGCTCTTCAGGTGCCACTAACCCTGTGCAACACAAGTCATCGTCACGTGGCGGTAGGCCCATGCCAGCTGCTGTTCATTGTGTGCCACCAACTCAGTGCACCGCAAGTCATCGTCACGTGGTGGTAGGCCCATGCCGGCCGCAGTGCAGTGGGTGCCACCAACTCAGTGCACCGCAAGTCATCGTCCCGTGGCGGTAGGCCCATGCCGGCTGCAGTGCATCGGGTGCCACTAACCCAGTGCGCCACAAGTCATGGACCCTTTATGATTGGGTCTCGTGGTGCGGACGCCATCATGTCATCTCCGGCAGATGGGAATGTGATGTGCTAGGCCCCTTTTATTGGCAGGGTCACATGTCCTGTGACGCCTGTGCTGGATGGGTGTGGTGTGGGTGTTAACCAGCCCTCAGGGAGTGGCTGTGGCATGCTGACAACTAGACCAGTGATCAGCAGATCACTAGAGGGAAGACCTGGGACATGTAGCTTTGTCGTCCCCCCCCTCTGAGCGTAAGCGGAGTGGACTGGCCTGTTGGAATCACCCTGTTGCTGTTGTGTCAGGTCATGTTGAGCAGTGTCCGGTTCCCCAACTCCTGCCACCGTCTCCCCACTGATGACTGTGGACACCATTTCCTCCATCTCATCCAGCTCCTCCTGTGGCGCTGGACTCCCACCTCCAGTCTGCATTGCTGCCTTATGGTTGTTGGTGAGTTTCTGCTTGGTCTTGCGCTTCACATCATTCCAGCGCCTCTTGAGCTCTTCCATTGTCCTCCTCAGCACTCCGACTGCATTCACCTTGTCCAGGATGGACTGCCATGTTGCATTTTTGTTGCCAATGACACAGTGGAGGTGACGAACAGTTGTTGATGGTGTTCTATCACCTCCGTGATCAGGATCCTGTTTTCCTGCGGACTGAACCGCGCGTCTTCCTCTTCTTCTTGTCCTTGCCCTTCCCTGTCCCCGAGGTTTCATGCTGCTCCTCCGGGGGACTTGTGGGGTTCTGGCCGTCCTCTGTACCTGCTCCGGCTGCCTCGATTGTGCTTCGCTGTAGTTTGGTTTTTGCTTGTGTTTTTTCTGCTTTTGTAGGGATTTTTCCTGCCTGACGTGTGTGATTTGCAGGCCTGGCGCTGCTTTTCGCTGATTGTCTTATCGCGGTTGGGCCCATCGCAACTTTTTCGCGCTTCGGGCTTTGGATTTTCATCGCCGTCCGGTAATGTTATTGCGGACATTTGACGCGTTATCGGGAGACTCATCGCATGTTACCGCGCATGTTAGACAGATACTGACGTTAACACAGAGTTATTTTCCCGCGATAGACGGCGAAATGAAAACTTGCGTTAACCTATTTTGGCGATGTTTATCGCACGTTCTTGAGAATATCCCCCCATGTGTCTAAACCACTTTCCTTTTAGTGATCAAACTACAGTCTCTTTGGAACCATTCCCCCAGACTCAGTTAGCTCAGTTTCTGTAGCAACCACCTTTGGACCACTCACAAGTACCAGTAGGTCAAATGTTCACAACATTTTCTGTAAGCAGAATACTGGCTACAAATTCAACTGTAGCAGGTATGGTTGACTGTTTTGAAATACAAGCATATCCAAAATAGCATTCCTTTTTTAACATTTTCCAGAACAAATCACAGACCTACTTACTTTTTGCGCAAAATCACTACTTATTTTCACCTAGCTGCATATTTACACTATCCAATTAAATATGTTCTTTTTAAAGTAGGTACTGCCCTCCATTTTAACTGCCTGTCATTGTGAAAATTGTCTCATTTAGCTCCAGCCTTCTCGTGTTTACTGCTCCTCCTTGCCCTCAAAATGGTTAGAATGTGGATTGTGGGCCATAGCTTTGTGTTTTGGGCCAGAGAGTGTGCTAGAAAGAGTACTATTGACAGGGACTTGGGTTTGCCTAATGTGGCCATTACTTGGTTTGGCCAGAGAAGGTTAAAGTGGTATCAATTGCTACCTTTGGTTGAAAGCATTGTGGATTGCCAACATCCAGACCTCATAGTTGTGCACTGTGTTGGCAATGACCTAGGCACACTTACTGGGGTTGGGCTGGAAATCCTTATGAAGGATACATTTGGTCAATTAATGGCACTTTCCTCTCACACTGCCTTGGTGTTCTCCTACATTTGCCACAGACAAAAATGGAAGTGGTCAAACAAATTCTGTCCACAGATAGAAAAATCCAGGAAACATGTCAATAAAACCGTTTCTGCATTCGTCAGAGGCCATAACATGAGCTCTATTGTCATGTAGTTCCTATATTACTTATTCAGGATCTGCACGTTTGGATAACATAAACTGTTGGACTGGTGGCGGACTGATTCCTTGCACCCCCACCGGATATGTCAGCCTGTCTGTATCAGCTAGCTCACAGTGCCACTAGAGTCTCCTATTATCGGGGAGAGAATAGTTCTTGGCAACCTCAGAACATGACAACCCTGATCCCCCAGGATCGTGGAAACAATATACTACCTTTCGCTCAGTCACTCGTGCTCACTTAGTTTGTCTCAGAGAGATACACAGAATAAACAGGCTGGTCATTTTCAATAAGAATTTATTGAACAGTTGTTATTCTAGTGTAGAATATATGAGCTGCAACAACCATTAGACAGTAGCAGAGATATATGATTAGCAGTACTACGAAAGTAAAGGGATGGTATAGTTCTACCATCTTGCAGAAATCATGAATATATACATGTACCTAAAACACATGATAAAAAGTGCGTACTCCTACGATGCCTCCCTAACTAGATGTACCTAAATGTACCTAGCATCTATGTAGGTGTTATGCCAAGAATCCCTCTAGGATCTAGTGCACCCCATTACCTGAGAGTTTAGAGAATGTGGGACCCTGTCCTGGTCTCGAGTTGGACACCCTGCGAGGGATGTTAGACCACTGCTAGCTGGAGCGTCTGAATGCAGGAACATCAGCGTCTCTGGACAGTGTGTCAGCCGGGAAGTCACGGTCTCCTCTCTCTTCCTAAGCAAGATGTGCTGTATATATACCCATTGGTCTCCCCAGGGGTCCTACCTTGCTGTGTTACTGTGTTGGCCTAAAGGATGACGTTGGGCCTGAACTTTATACAGAGATATTATACAGGAGATAGTAATCCTACTGTTAGTCCTGCTGTGCTTCCAAGAAGCCTCATGCATACTGTATGAGAATCGAACCAGGGAAAACCCGCGTTCTGAATGCAGTGTCATATCTAGGTAAAAGGTCAGTGCCTAAGAACCGTTATGTATGTAATGTAGGGAAGGATATAGGTGAAAGGTTGCAGTGCTACCTGCCCTATGTAGGGTACCTATATGGAATATAACACCCACTCCTCTTCCGACTGGATGACATATGTAACCTATAACTGTACTACTAGCATAACTAGATAGTGGTACGCATAAAGTTTATAAAAACATCTCTTTAGCTAAAAATGTTTAAAAACTTCTAAAAAATTTCTAAAAACTTAAAAAATGTACTAACTCTAAAAGTGTCCGTAATTATAGTCTGAACCACTATAAGCATTAAAAAGCCATGTATGCCCAAAAAATGAAAGGAATATCAATTTAGTTTCATAGTTCCATTTTCATTTGAGCTTGTTTAAAAAAGGGCGAATTTCTCCCAGCAAACGACGAGCCAAATGAGTCAAATGTTTATGTGTCCCGGCTGGTAGACGCAACATTTCCGTTGCTTGCTTCCGCAGTAGACAGCCCCTGTAACACCTCGCAGAGTATGTCAATTGAGCACAGATGATGTTCCACGCTGTCCGCAGCCGGTGCTGGGGCAGCCTGTGCACCAGCCAAACCCTGGGTGTCAGTGGAGGAGCCGGTATTCATACCAGCAGGTGCAGTTACTACCTGCGGTGGCTCAAGGAATGCTACCATCAACCTTGGAATTCGCTGAGGATACTGCAGAACATGGACCATTATCGGGTCCAGTAACGCATTCACGTCCGGTTGCGCACATGATGGGAGTATCAAACACAGGTCTGACACGCATTCTTCTCCGCAAAACAGGCATCGGAGGACAGGTAAGATGCAGACCATCGAGACTGGTCGAAATGACAAGAACCAAGATGCACTTAGTTCTCTTAGGTGAGGTGTGCCCAGATGTTGTACCAGACGGTCACGGTATTTACGCTCCTGGAGTGCTTTTTCCATCTACTTGGTGACTGGGACGTTCATTGCATAGCAAATATAAACAATCAGGATACCTGCTGCTAGGAACAGGATGAGCGGAAGTCCTCCAAAGATGCTTCCAAATACGGAGTGTATGAAGTTTGGGATAACTCCAAGTATCGTCTGAAAGGTGCTCAGAAGTCCAGAACCTATGGTCTTAAGTAGGTGGACAATGCCTGTCGTATCAGACATGTTAAAGATATGATTTACCATTTCTGCGAAATGTAAAGGGCAGTTTGTATGAATGAGCGCCTGTATCTCTGCCGAAGACCTTGCGATCTGGAGATCAAAAGTCTCTCGAGCAGAGGTTAAGGGCACAGACTTCTGTAGAAGCTTTGCTTTCATTCTGCTTCGAATATCAAACCGTATTAAAGAAACATTCAGTGAAGGCCATAACGGTGCCTCCCTGACTGTATGTGTTGGTGGAACCAATACTGGCATACAACAAGTAACCCTGGAGCTCACGGTTACCAGATATGCAATGCCTGGGAGCATGCCACAGCAGCCTTGACTGTTCAGCATCAAGTAACTCCCATTTGAAAGTAACCTGGATGCTGGAGTAATCACTGCAGCTGGGGCACCCCTCAAATGGCAGGACAAGTTCACTACAGAACCATTACAAGCCCCGTGCAGCATTATATCCTGGCATATGAGTGATCCACTTAAAGCGTTCTCACAGTTTATACCGCTCAGAAACACTTCTCGATCCCCACTCCGGCATCGAAATTTGTATGGTAATTCCCAAGATTCCTTAATGTATTCCTTACCCATTTTGTCATATGTGCCTGCTTGCTTTTGTTCAAGGCAATACTGAAACTGAAAAGTAGTGACCGGTAGAGATATGTGGCCATGGATTAGCCATTCTGTGGATGGTGATTCTGCCACTGTAAATGCTAATCTATCCAGTTTTTCAATACGCAGCATTGTATATTTAGCTCCCCTTTGTGCCATTTCTATCTGTTTATCTGTTAGATTGTATTCAGAAAACAGAGATGTGCTGTTGCTAAAATGCCAAGGCATGTAGCCTGCATGCAAAGATTGCAGCGTCCAGCTTAACAACATAATAGAACGTAACTGTGATTGCCCGTGTTGTAATATGGCCAAATCTTGTTCTAGTATGTCTATCGCAGAAGATACAATGTTGCCTAAGGAATATATTCTGGAGGTCAATGTAGTTAACCCATTGTCTACCACTGCTAGAGATTTTTCTAGATTTATACGGTCTATCTCTCGTAGTCTCTCTGCGGCCTCTTGTTGGGATATTTTCCATATTTCATTGTAGTCAGAAAAATAGAAACATTTCTGACGTGGCTTGCTGGGACCTATTAAAAAATCCCTACGATCCATATCCAGCGACAGTAAGGATAAGTGTTGTTTCACCTGTGTAAGTGTTGAGGTTTTTAGCCAATCAAGGCACAACTTCCCAACACTGTAGGATGTCACTACCCCTGGAAGTTGTCTTTTGTACATAACGTGGATTTGGCCTATGGATACTAAACCCTTCGGTTTTACCCATGATTCTTGCCTGACAACTATTAGTGTCTGTGGGCCAAATCAACCATTTTTTCCAATCGGGGTCAGATCTGTTGTATTGTATGATGTCATCTACTGTAATCTCCTTCTGTGATGTTATGTTACCCTCGGTTTGTAATGGAGTTGGCAGCCGAGGTGTGTTCAAGTCTTTGTTCTTGGCTATTCCAAGGCAAGACGTCTGTTGCACTGTCTCGTTCAAAAACAAGATTTGCTGAGGGATGAGGCATGCTCTAAACAAAGCTTCTATTCCCTGTACCTGCCATTCCCTAGTACCCCAGACTGATTTTAGGTCTATGGTGTCTTTCCACAAGTCGAAACCTTGTTCGGACAACTGGGTAATAAAGGAAGCAGAGTAAATCTGTTTGTGTTTGTCAACATATTTTTCTGTGCTGATGTTGGTGCAACCTTATAATAGTATGAGGCTGGGTCAGACATATTAAACCCCGAAAAATATGGACATTTCTGTGTAAATGTTTTTGAACTGTGTTTCAGCGGTGTTGGACAATGTTCCCACTGGTGGAATGAGAACACATTTCTAGGATTAGCAGATTTATGTAAAAAATGATGACCATAATGTTGATAACAATACATAGCCTCAAAATCTGATGTGTCTTCCAATGATTCACTATTAGAAAACACAGCAGATTTTTCCAAATCAGATAACATGTTATTAACAGTTTCAAAATCCCAATCATCGGAAAATGTACTTGAGGTAATGATATCACTCAACGATATTTTAAATAAATGTGGAATTCTTAAAATTTTGGTCGGACCAAATATATCGAAATCAACCTTGTCCCACACTATACCATCAGGTATAGGAACTGCTGTAATGTTCACTGATGACAAGTCTCTTTGTTCTCGATGAGATGATTGGTGTGGTTTTAAAAGTAAGTTCACCTTTTGGGCTGCAGAGCTTTGTCGAAGGTATCTTCCATTAAAGAAAGAAAAGTATCCCGGTGATTACCCATAGTTCTACCCAGGGAGACACCAGGTAAGTCTTTTTAAGAAAGTGCATAAAGTTTTTAACTTGCTGTTTGCGTGATTTTTGGGCTGGCATCGTTTCAGGTTCAATTGGATCCAAAGAAAACGTATCAAAGTTTATGAAGTAGCCAGAAGCAGTTCGATCAATTGTTGGTATTGCATCAGGATTTGTAGAAATCGTGGTTTGCTCTCTTTGAGGGATGTTGACGTAGATATCTGTATTTGGTCGAGTAGCGAGTTGTCTTTCATTTTGAGTTTGTTTTGAATTTGAACTTCAGGTTCAAGAGGAACGAGTTCCATAGCATTGTTGCATAGTCCTTCATTCCGTGCAGAAGGTTCTTCGAACGTGAGGAGTCTTTCCGTTTGAGCTTCTTGATTTGTAGTGAGAGGAGGGCGTCTGCTACTTTGGAGTCCACGTGGCCTACTGTTTAGTATCTGCGCCATAGTGTGGTTTGATTAGGTCAATTGAGACAAATCTTTTCTTCTTTTTTCTGGCAAGAGGCAGTAGAAGTACAGTTCTTGTTCCTTCAATTGCTAGGACCGGTACAGGTTTCCTGTATGATGGCCCAAATTCTTTTTTCTCCGCTATTTTCTCTCTGACCAGATCCCCGACTTTTGGGATCCAGACAGGTCTCGCTGTGACTGATTTGACTTCCCCAGTGATACAAAAGGGGATGATGGACGGAACGTTTGAGCCAATCAAACACTCACCCCCAGTCAAGCTGATCTGGTTTAATCCATCATCATTCTTTAGCTCACTCCACCACCCCAGCTCCAGACATGGCCACATGCAAATCAGTCTGACCCTGTGCCTCATGGGAACAGTCCAGCCCGAACTGCCAAGCCATGTCTTCCCTGGACCGGAAACAAGCATCCTAGGACCGGTTTCTGGCATTTCCAGCCGTCATCAGCCAGGCTTGCTTGAATCCAGTGGCAAAGTGAGCAAGGGACTCACGTCTGGGCATACCCCGCCAACTCAGGGCGAACAAGCGATACAGAGGGATGATGGACGGAGCGTTTGAGCCAATCAAACACTCACCCTCAGTCAACTGATCTGGGTTTAATCCAGATCAGTTGACTGGGGGTGAGTGTTTGATTTGCTCCAACGCTCCGTCCATCATCCCCTTGGTATTGTTTTGTTCAGCCCTAAGTTGGCAGGTATGCCCAGACGTGGGTCCCCTGCTCACTTTGCCACTGGATTCAAGATAGCCTGGCTGATGAGGGTTATGAACCCGAAACCGTCCCAGGATGCTTGTTTTCGGTCCAGGGAAGACATGGCTTGGCAGTTCGAGCTGGACTGTTTCCATGAGGCACAGGGTCAGACTGATTTGCATATGGTCATGTCGAACTGGTGGTGGAGTGAGCTAAAGAATGATGATGGATTCAACCGAGATCAGTTGACTGGGGTGAGTGTTTGATTTGCTCTAACGCTCCGTCCATCATCCCCTTTGGTATTGTTTTGTTCGCCCTAAGTTGGCAGGGTATGCCCAGACGTGGGTTTCTTGCTCACTTTGCCACTGGATTCAAGATAGCCTGGCTGATGAGGGTTATGAACCCGAAACCGGTCCCAGGATGCTTGTTTTCGGTCCAGGGAAGACATGGCTTGGCAGTTCGGGCTGGACTGTTTCCATGAGGCACAGGGTCAGACTGATTTGCATATGGCCATGTCTGAACTGGGGTGGTGGAGTGAGCTAAAGAATGATGATGGATTCAACCCAGATCAGTTGACTGGGGGTGAGTGTTTGATTTGCTCTAACGCTCCGTCCATCATCCCCTTTGGTATTGTTTTGTTCGCCCTAAGTTGGCAGGGTATGCCCAGACGTGGGTCCCTTGCTCACTTTGCCACTGGATTCAAGATAGCCTGGCTGATGAGGGTTATGAACCCGAAACCGGTCCCAGGATGCTTGTTTTCGGTCCAGGGAAGACATGGCTTGGCAGTTCGGGCTGGACTGTTTCCATGAGGCACAGGGTCAGACTGATTTGCATATGGCCATGTCTGAACTGGGGTGGTGGAGTGAGCTAAAGAATGATGATGGATTCAACCCAGATCAGTTGACTGGGGGTGAGTGTTTGATTTGCTCTAACGCTCCGTCCATCATCCCCTTTGGTATTGTTTTGTTCGCCTAAGTTGGCAGGGTATGCCCAGATGTGGGTCCCTTGCTCACTTTGCCACTGGATTCAAGATAGCCTGGCTGATGAGGGTTATGAACCCGAAACCGGTCCCAGGATGCTTGTTTTCGGTCCAGGGAAGACATGGCTTGGCAGTTCGGGCTGGACTGTTTCCATGAGGCACAGGGTCAGACTGATTTGCATATGGCCATGTCTGAACTGGGGTGGTGGAGTGAGCTAAAGAATGATGATGGATTCAACCCAGATCAGTTGACTGGGGGTGAGTGTTTGATTTGCTCTAACGCTCCGTCCATCATCCCCTTTGGTATTGTTTTGACTTCCCCAGTGGCGGTCTGCTTCAGATGGACATTACTTTGATGTGTCCTGGATTCATTTAGATCCTGTAAAACAGCCAAACGATCATGGATGTCAAAAGGCTTTTCATCCGCCGCTGTGCCTTCACAATCAAGATCAGGTATCCATATTCTTGTCCAAAATAAGACCTCATATGGAGTGACCCCCCCTAGAGAACTTCTTGGCATGTTGTTCAAAGCTCGCTGGACTCCATACAGATGTTTTACCCAACTTTCACCTGTGCCTAATACTCTAGCTGTTAAAGACTGCTTTAAGTCCCGGTTTTTTCTCTCCAGTACCGAATTTCCTTCGGGATGGTACAGAGATGAGTACCGCAATGCTACACTCAATCCGCGCATGGCCTCCTTGTAAGCCCGAGAGCTAAATGCAGGGCCTTGGTCAGAATGTAATGTGCCAATTGCGTATGTCCCTATAAAGACTCGCAAATCTTTTATAACAGTTCGAGCGTCAGCCGAGCGTTGGGGCCACACCCATAGGAATCTTGAGCAGGAATCCACTGCAACCGTGATATACCTGTAAGCCCCATCTCTTTGTAAGGGGCCGCAGTGGTCCAAGTAAACACACGCTAGTGGTTTGTCAGATAATAATGGTGTCTGTGCAGGACATGTTACGGTGGAACCTTTCATTTGCTGGCAGATGTAGCATTTCAAGACATAGTCTTTAGTCTGCTTTGCTAATCCAGGCCACCAATAGCGTTGTTTCAACAAAGAAACAGTCGCCGTAACTCCTGCATGTGCAGAACCTATCCCTTCATGTGCTGCTAGAATTAAACCTAACCTACGATCCATGTTTGGAATTACTCTATCCCCCACTCCAGGAATCTGAGCAAATGGAATGTTATTGGCATCTAACTTGTAGGAGTACTTGAGTGGAAACTTCTTTGGTAGTGCTTTGCTGTTTTTGCATGAAGCAATGACAGCTACCATAATCTCATCGTCTATTCTCGTTTTAGAACGAGTGATTGCAGCTACGGAAGCCATGCGTACAGCCCCCTTTGCGGCTTCATCAGCCAATGAAATCCCTTCAACGTGAACGCCATCACGCTGATGACTCAGTGTATGTATCACGTGAGCTCTCGGTAGTTCGGTTTTCAACTCCACTACCTGTTCCCATAGCATTTTATGCTTAATTGTGCCACCTTTTGCATCTTTGAACCCGTTTTGAACCCAGTACTGCAAATATTCATTGTAAGACAGCACACAGTAAAAGGAATCGCACACAATTAGTGTGGGGAATTCTCAATCCGTATTCACTAGTGCCAGTATTAGGGCTTTTAATTCTGCCAGCTGTGCCGTGCAGTCTCCTAGAGATTGCGTTTTTGTGCAACTTGGATGGAACTTTCCATCCCACATGCAACCTTTAATGATTGCACGTGCTGCGCTATATTGTTGCTTACTCCCTATGGCCGGTTGAGCAGATCCATCAGTGTAAATTATGTATTCATACTGATCTAGAGGCATTATTTCGTTCGGTAGAGGATATTCTTGTTCGTATTGCAGGAATGCTTGTGTCTTTAAATTTGGGTCGTACCTGTATTCTACATCTGTTGCAGAGAGAGAATTAGCCCATTGTATCCATCTCGGATGTAAGGCTTTAGCATTAGGAACGCCCACCTTTGTTGCAGCCTCTAAGGCTGGAACCAGAGTCACTACTATTATTCATTTTCCCTGAGCCAGTGCTCTTTCTCTCACTACAGCAGTCTGTACTGCTGTCAGAATCTTTTCTGTAGATGCGAAGCACATCTCAGCATTTGTGTACAAATGTGATTTGTATGCAATTGGTACTGTTTCACGTTCATTATATATTAGATAGGTGTACCCAGATTGACCACGTAACAATACGGATCACCAGGTTGCATACGTTTACGTGTGTCTGTAAGTGTTTGGAAGCTATCATGTCAGCTTGCAAGGAACGAATTGTATCTGAATGTTCCTGCGTCCATTGTTTTACTGAAAAATCAGGTTTTATTAAATTGTAGAAAGGTTTTACTCTTTCTGCGTAATCTAAAATGTATGTTTTACCAAAATTTAGAAATCCCAGAATTGACTGTAAATTTTTCAATGATTTTGGAGGTTGGAGCAGCGTGCATTTTTCTAAAAAAAAATTGGCTGCCAGGCTTTTTCCTTCACTTGAAAGCTCATATCCTAAAAACAGGACATTGAGGTGGGCAAATTTTGATTTTTTAAAGTTGAATTTGTAGCCCTCAGATTCAAATCCCAAAATAATGGTATTCACTCTGTTCAAGTGTTCCTCTAGGTCATCGTCTGTTAGATAAATATCATCCATATAGGACAATGCCTCTTCATCCAAATTTTGAAGTAACTCAGTTACTCTAGTTGAAAACAAGCCTGGGCTGTTCTTATACCCCTGGGGGAGTCGACAAAATTGACGCTGGGTCCCTAGCGCTGAGAAGGCTGTCAGATACCTGCTTTCAGGCGCTAAATCTTGGCAAAAAAATCCATTTGAGTTATCAAGTGTTGTTTTATATTTTTTCCGCACAATGTTATTCATTAATGCGGCACTGTGTGCATTTTGGACTGCAAATGTCTTAGTGCAAGTGTTTAAATGTCTGTAATCTAAAACTAGACGATATGAATTGTCAGGTTTCATGATAGGAAACAAAGGATTGTTCATTGGTGAGGTGCAAGTTTCAATCACCCCTTGATATTCAAGTTGATCTAAGATCTCCCTGACCTGTTTTTTAGCTTCTTGCTTTATTGGATACTGCCTCTGTGCAGTCGGAGTATTTTTCAAAGGAATTATGTGGTGGGTTGAATCCTGACCGTCCTTCCCTCTCAGAGTTTTTCGATGAACCCTGAAAGGAACGAGAGGAACGTGTATCAGTATCCTGATACCTGTCAGGTTTCCTAATATTTTCCCTTTTCCTAAGGTTGTACCTCTTTTGGAGGGCTCCTGTGGAGGAGATCTACCTCAGGATTGAGATCTATCTCCTTTAAAGTTTTGTTGTTTTTTATTGTCCCACTTCTTCTTAGTGGAAGCAGGTGTCTGCTTGGAAGTGTCCTTTTCAGGACTGCCCATCAGTTGTGGTTTTAAAGCTTTCCCACCCAAACTGTCTCTGCCTAATTCTGCATATGCAGTTTCAATTATTTTTGGTAGTTCGTGTTCCTGTTCTAAAGGACTGAATTCCCTTAGGCGTTGGCGGATAGCCACTGAAGCTGCCTCCCCCTTAATGTTAGCTAGTATTATGGCTGATACCTGGGCATAGTTACCTAGTAACTTCATGCCTAAGTTTAGGGAAGGCTCTGCCCCATACTCGTTTTGTATTTGTCTCAGTACATCAGGTACTACTGCTAATGACGGGATACCATGAGTTCTGGTATATATGGCAGCAAAGACTGTACCCCAAGTGGTACAATCCTCTAATTCTGGTGTTATCCCCATGGGAAGCAGATTGTTAGCATTCTGTGTTTTTCATACGGGGTAGTATTCGGGAATACTGCCGCTAGCTGCGTTATTTTCTGAGCTACCCAGAATGGTATTTGTTCACGTTTTGTGGGCATTTTACTCATTACCGCGTGTAATGTTTGTGGCGTAATTTTAGTTGCTGTACCCTGAATTTGAGTTCCATTTGTTGCAATTATTGCTGGTTGGCCTGTAAATGTCCTCATGACGAATTGCGTCAAGTTCCTATAGATTTTAATTAAATCTTTATGTTGTATGAGTAAGTCTCCTGGTGGCATTGTGTCAATGTCAGGATGTGGTGTGTAGGCTGCTAATATCGGCCATGTTGCCCCTTCTCTTCCGAGCGGGCCGAGTCTTACTCTTCTTCTTGTATGGGGTAGGGCACCTTTAAACCAGTATAAATGTTCCTGGTACATGAGCGGAACCTCAATGTCCTCAAATGGACAATATTCCGCTGGTGCATCTCCTTCTGTGTAAGAGAGAAATGTTTTTGTTCTTGCATTTGCTGCTGGGAATGTAACCCATGAATAAAATACCTCTGGTTCCAGACGTCTCTGGTGTTTTGTGAGTAGGGGTCTCTGAGAATAGCACGACTGAACTAATCAGATTCTACTGTTAAATAAGTACCCAACCAACGTTGGTGGCGCCATGTCGTGTAGTTCCTATATTACCTATATAGGATCTGCGCGTTTGGATAAAATAAACTGTGGGATTGGTGGCGGACTGATTCCGTGCACCCCCACCGGATACGTTAGCCTGTCTGTATCAGCTAGCTCACAGTGCCACTAGAGTCTCCTCTCATCGGGGAGAGAATAGTTCTTGGCAACCTCAGAACATGACAACCCTGATCCCCCAGGATCGTGGAAACAATATACTACCTTTCGCTCAGTCACTCGTGCTCACTTAGTTTGTCTCAGAGAGATACACAGAATAAACAGGCTGGTCATTTTCAATAAGAATTTATTGAACAGTTGTTATTCTAGTGTAGAATATATGAGCTGCAACAACCATTAGACAGTAGCAGAGATATATGATTAGCAGTACTACTAAAGTAAAGGGATGGTTTAGTTCTACCATCTTGCAGAAATCATGAATATATACATGTACCTAAAACACATGATAAAAAGTGCGTACTCCTACGATGCCTCCCTAACTAGATGTACCTAAATGTACCTAGCATCTATGTAGGTGTTATGCCAAGAATCCCTCTAGGATCTTGTCCACCCCATTACCTGAGAGTTTAGAGAATGTGGGACCCTGTCCCCGTCTCGAGTTGGACACCCCGCGAGGGATGTTAGACCACTGCTAGCTGGAGCGTCTGCATGCAGGAACCTCAGTGTGTCAGCCGGGAAGTCACGGTCTCCTCTCTCTTCCTAAGCAAGATGTGCTTTATATATACCCATAGGTCTCCCCAGGGGTCCTACCTTGCTGTGTTACTGTGTCGGCCTAAAGGATGATGTTGGGCCTGAACTTTATACAGAGATATTATACAGGAGATGGTAATCCTACTGTTAGTCCTGCTGTGCTTCCAAGAAGCCTCATGCATAATGTATGAGAATCGAACCAGGGAAAAACACGCGTTCTGAATGCAGTGTCATATCTAGGTAAAAGGTCAGTGCCTAAGAATCGTTATGTATGTAATGTAGGGAAGGATATAGGTGAAAGGTTGCAGTGCAACCTGCGCCTATATAGGGTACGTATATGGAATATAACACTATATATCACAACAATTTACGCTTTGACATTGATGGTATCTACAGAAGTGATGGAGTTAATTTCACAGAGAAAGGCAACAGAGTGTTCCTCAGCAACCTGAAAGATTGCTGCCTGTTTTTTGTGTAGTTATCCTCTACACACACTAAACACAATGGCTCTTCTCAGAGCCGCCCCTTTTCCCAAACACTAGTTAATTTTCTTTTTAAATTATTTTTTATAATTTCTCATAAAAATGTGGCAATCTATCCAGAATCTACAAACCAAAAACACCCATTCAATAAACAACGGCACATTTATGATTCACAACAATGTGACTGTCTCTGTGAGTGTGTCAATAGCTGTGTGAGTGGGTGTGTGAGTGTCTGAGTACATCTGTCTGTGGATGTGTAAGTCTCAAAGTCAGTCTATGAGTGGGTGCATGAGTGTCTGAGTGGGTTTCTGACAGAGGGTGTGAGAGTCTGAGTGTGTCTGTGAATGGGAATGACAGTATTTAAAAGGGTCTGTGAGTGGGTATGAAAATGTGTGAGTGAGTCTGTGAGTAGGTGTAAGAGTGTCCGAGTGGGTTTGTGAGCAGGTGTCAAAGTGTCTGAGTGGGTCTGTGAGTAGTTGTCGAGTGTCTGAGTGCATGCATTAGTCGCTGTGAAAGTATCTGAGAGGATTTGAAAGTGGATGCATGAGTGTCTCAGTGAGTCTGTCAGTGGCAGTGAGAGTATCTGAGTTGCGCTGTGAATGGGTGTGAGTGTCTGATTGGGTTTTAGAGTGGGTGCATAGGTGTCTGAGCAGGTCTGTGAGTTAGTGCATTAGTGTCTAAATAGGTCTGTGAGTGGGTGTGTGAGTGTCTGAGTGGGTCTGTGAGTGGGTGTGTGACTCTCTGAGTGGGTCTGTGACTGGGTGCTGAGTGTCTGAGTGGGTCTGAGAGTGTGTGCATGAGTGTCTCAGCAGGTCTGTGGGTAGGTGTGTGAGTGTGTATGTGGGTTTGTGAGTATCTGAGTGGGTTTGTTAGTAGGTGCAATAGTGTCTGAGTGAGTGTGTCAGTGGGTGCATGAGTGTCTGAGAGAGTATGTGAGCGGGTGTGAGAGTAACTGAGTGGGTATGTGAGTATCTGAGTTCATCTGTGAATGGGTGCGTGAATGTTAGAGTGGGTCTGTGAGTGGGTGTGTGAGTGTCTAAGTGGGCCTGTGAGTGGGTCATTGAATGTTTAAGTGGGTCTGTGAGTGGGTGCTTGAGTGTTTGAGTAGGTGTGTAAGTTGGTATATGAGTGAGTGGGTGTGTGAGTAGGTCATGAGTGTTTCACTAGGTCTGTGAGTAGGGGGTTGAGGGTCTGAGCAAGTGTGTGAGTGGGTGTGTGTGTCTGAGTGGGTGTTTGAGTGTCTGAGTGGGTCTTTGAGTGTCTGTGGGAGTGTCTGAGTGGGTCTGTGAGTGAGTGCATGAATGTCTGTGTGGGTCTGTGAGTGGGTGTGAGAGTGTCTGAGTGGGTCTGTGAGTGGGTTTGAGAGTGTCTGAGTGGGTTTGAGTATGGGTGCATCAAAGTCTGAGTATGTGTGTGAGTGGGTATGTGAGTGTCTGAGTAGGTCTGTGAATGACTGTGTGAGTTTCTGAGTGGGAATATGAGTGGCTATGAGAGTGTTTGTGTAGGTTTGAGAGTGGGTTCAAGAGGGTCTAGAGGAAGGACAAGTAGTGGACACTAAAGAAAGTATATATGGCTCCTACAACAGCGTATACTTTCTGTTTGTGCTGCTGCCTACACAAACCTTCAAGCCATGGATAGGATGGGCCTACCAGAGGAACCAAGTACAACCACAGCACAGCTGATATCTCTGGCCGCCCCTGACTGAAGTCCTTGGGTCGCAAACACCTATGGTATATGAACACATACTGTGCACAGGATTTACTTTCTGTTCAGACCCCATTGGAATAAATATATTTCCATTCCACTGAAAGCAAAAGCAGATTACGCACAAATGCTTGTCATTACACATGCACTTGCTTCTGCCTGTCATGAATTCAAAAAGGGCAGTCAACAGCCAACGATTTACCCACAAACTGCCCAGTTTGTAGGCAGTCTTTGCAGTTAAGAGTTCATACAGTTTGTATGCTTCTCTCTAGATGATGCTTTGCTGGCCAGGGAGAACCATATGAGCAGCACTAAATCGCCAAATCCTGACTACTTCTATGGTTCAGCTGTTCAGAGAAAATGGATGATTTTTACAGCCCAATTATGCTCTGCAGGGGGACTGAGAAAATGGGCAAAGTTGGCCCATTTTGCAATTTGTGAATTCTTTTCACACAACCTTGGTTGTCAGTAATTAACACAGTAAAAAATAACAGGTGGGGTACAAGTTGATAATTGATTCATGAGGAAGTGGAAAATAAATGAGTAGTGATGGACGTGAACAGGTGGGGTAGTAGAAGATGAATAGGCACTGGAAATGGATCAGGGATAAAGTGGGGTACAGAATTTTAAGTAAACATTTTAGTCATGTCAAGAATTTGGAAATCACTTCACTGAGTATGTATCATTGACAGCGTGCACACCTTTGCACCCCTGTCAAGCATAGCTTTTGTACTGAAAGGGTACTCTTCAAGTACAAAAGCTATGCTTGTATACTTTTCCCAATTTGCATGTCATGTGTGCAGTATGGTGCAGCACACATGCAAAATGCAAAGATCTGGAGGCTTTTAAAACTTGCTCCACTTTTATACCTGTTTTGAGGATCATTTTTTGGCACAATTCCCTGTTTACAAATATTAGTAGATTGGGATTGTGTAATAAGCGGTTGCACAGCAACACCCCTTAACCACCAATTGATATGCTCCCTTGATGTAAAGTATTGCAAAGTTGCACATAGCATTACTTTGCAGTAATTTCGGCAAATTTAAAATGCAAGCCATCATTTGCGTTGGAAAGTTAATCCCATCTCAGCCCTTTTGTGAAGCAAATCCAGTTCTGAGTGTTAGTAAACCTGGGTCTTAGTTTGTGTGAATGCAGGAACATAAAAATAAGTCATACAAGCATATGTTCAACAGAGAAAAACAACACAAAAAATTTGTGTGGCATTTCGTTGTATCTTTTCCCCTTGTGAAATCTGCGGATACGTTACCATTTATTTTGAATACAGGTATACAAAAATAAGAGTCAATGACTTTAGCTTGCTCCGTGAAAGATGAGAACCATGTTTTTGCCCTGAGCATTCATTTACCAAAGAAATGCATCCTGAAGGTTTAGCTGTTTATTTGCTTTGATTAACCAATGCAATTGAAAATAAAGTTTTGCAAAGGGAGAGTGTGTTTAAGTTTAACTTACACCTGCAAGTGGACGGATTTAAGAACACAGATTTACTTATGCAGTTCACAAATGGTGAAATTTCACTCAAACAATACATTTTCTTCCTTTTAGTATTACCCCAGTAGGGGGTAAGATCACATGTGAATAGATCTGCTCTTCTGGGTGGAGAGTGAGTGGGTGTTTAGGGAAGGAATGCCTTGGAACGTTTGCGCACACCAATAAAGTTTTGTGGGTTTACCAAATGTTTCAAATGGCCAATTACATTTTGGAAATGACCACAGATGTACTCCTGTCAAGGAGAGAAGTAAATGTTATTCTAGGGTGTGAAATGGCAGGAAGCATCCCTAAATGTTTTGGGGGTGTAGAGGAGAGGATTTTCAATTGGGAAAAACTAAAGAAAAAAGTGCAACTGCAAAAAGACAAGGCTCTTTTTGCATGCACAAATGTACACTATTTGCAAATAGCAAGCAAGCATGGTTTGCATGAAATCAAATGTCAATTGATAGGTTTCGAGGAGTATTACTAGACCAATGCAGCCTACCATGACTATTCTTGTGAACTACGCATGTGAAAACTTCTCTTAAAAGTATATATAAAACAATGATAAAAGATTTCCAAATTCCTTTGAGAATTGAGTCATCACGGTTTACTGTAGGAAGAGCCATTTGTCAAGGAAGTGTCCTGTGTTAATATAAATAGTCCTGGCCCCTTGATATATCTCCGTAAAAAAATTGTTGTCCAGTGATTTTAATTTTTGATTTGTGTTTTTGGATCATTAGAGAAGTAATTTAGATTGGGTAGGCATTGCTAATCCCGGCCAAATTTTTCTGGATTACATTTTTAAAAATGGCGGATGTGTTGCAGTGATGATGTAATATTTCAGGGATCAAGAGACCTTTATACTTAATTTTGGTGTCAAAACATAGGTTTTGGGAGTCAAGTAGTCTTATAGAGACAGAACATACCCCCTCAGAGCAAACCTTTCACCATTTTCCAAAATGGTAGCTCTAAAATGATGTGTTTTAGCCATCATGTTGGTAATTTATTTTGATTTTGTTTTGTTTCAGGTTTATTTTTTATTTTTTTTATTTTTTATTTTTTTTTTTATTTTTTTTTTTTGTTGCATATTTATATAGCGCGAACTCGACCCGAAGGTATTGGAGCGCTTTACATGAGCACCGTATTTACATTACACATTCAGGCACGGGAGATTAAGTGATTTGCCCAGAATCACAGGATGTGGACGCGACCCCGAGGCTCGAACCCTGGTTTCCAGCACCAAAGTCGGCAGTCTAGCCGTGAGACCACATCCTCTCCCCATTTATGGTTGATTCAAATTCGTAAACATGAGCGAAGCAGGTGGTAGCAGAGTATCTTTACCTCCTGACAATGTGTTGCAAACTACACAATCTGAGGACTCATTCAACAAAGAAAAATGTGTCATATGCCAAACTAATCCAAAAGAAAAGCTAACATCAACTGCGGCTGGCCAGAACAGAGTTTGAGATGCTACAGAAATATGGCAAGATGAAGTTCACAAAAGATTGAAACTGATGGGTGAAGAGGATCAAATATTTTATCATTGTAACAACAAATGTTACAAGTCACATACAATGAAAAAAAGCCGTGAAAAATGTTGTAAAAAAATAGCAGAAACCAATGAATCAAAACAAGAATACAAGTCTTCTGAGAAAGTGACGACAACCAAACCCAATGCCCATCCACTTAGAAGATCGATGGCAACCCCTCGTCCACCTCCAACAACTGATTAGAAAGCAGAGGATCTTTAATGTGTTATCTGTGGTTTAGCCAGAACATCGTCCAAAGGGATTGATGAAAGAACAAAGTACAGAGTATGTGAGTCACAAAGGGAAAACATGTTTTTATCTGCAACTATTTCTTCCAACATGAAGTTTTAAGCCAAGTAGCTGAACAGAGAGGTGAAAGTATTTTCAGCGGATTTGTATGCCCACCTGAACTGCATGCATGCCTACATTCGAAAATATGAATATACAATGAGCTCCCAGCAGCAACATAACAGCCAGTCTTAAGTTGAGTTTGCACTGTTTGAATAAGCAAATTAAGTTTTAAAGCTACTCTTGAGTGCTGGCTGTGGTTTCACACTTAGTCTGATCAGAGAAATAATGGTCAACATTGATGAAACTGTATTGATCCATAATAATGAAATTAGGGTTTTTCGGATGAGACTGTACAATGACAGAATTTGTTTTTGCCAGTCTAACAAAAAGAATGAGCCAGTTATGGTGTTCTCAGCTGGTTTGATTTTTGAAGTTCTTGTTGCCAAAATAATATCACAGGATGCAGTAAAATCAGTAGGAACCATGTTAAGAAACCTCCTGAAAATTTAGATTTTGGACTCAATGACAGGTTATGTGATGCCCCAGAGCTCCGCAAATCTTGGGAGTCAACAAGAATGTCTTAACATTTTTTACATCATTGTTTAATATCAGCAAAGCAAAACTGTTACAAACTGAAGTTCTTGAGTTTGGAACAGAAGTCAACAACATTAATGATGGCTTTGAAGATATAAGCGATGAATTGGAAGACAATCCCATGAACCAATATACTTATGCTGTGCAAATGTACTGTCTTTTCCAAATCGTGTTTTATGAATTACATCACAGAAAAAACAAAACTCGCTACTCATGATGACTGCCCACACAATCTATGACCAGTGCAAAAGTAGAGAGCACAGCACTTCAATGAATAGGATTGGTGTATCAACAAGTTATAATGACATATTACGGAGCAGGAACTTGTTAGCAGCTCATGCTGTAAAATCTTGTGAATCCGACAGCACACCACTTCCAAGTCACTTTACCAGGAAAGGATTTACAATTGCTGCTCTTGATAATTTTGATTTTGAAGACAACTCTTCTTTGTCTATAACATCCAGCACACATGATACTGCCATGGTGATTTTTCAAGACAGTACCAATGAAGTAGCTGCTGGAAAACAAGCTGTGTCAGCTGTAGGCATAAACAAACAAAGCTGCAAACATATAACCCAACTGCCTTGCCAACGTGTGCAAAATCACGACAAGCCAAAAACACATCCCAGTCTACCAGAAAGTTTCAAAGTGGCTGAGGACATGGGTCATCTTCTACTTGATGCTATGGTCCGCAAAGCTGATTTGACTTAATTTATCATATCGCTTATTCGGGGCGGACTGAAGGATGAAAAAAAGCCAGTTTCTTCGTGGGCTGGAATTCATGCTCTGATCTCCCAGAATTCCATCCCACTGAAGAAGGTTGGGTTTTTACCAGTTATACCATCTCCAGTCACAAACTATGCAACAGTATACACAGCTCTAAAAAAATCCAAAATGTTTCTGCTCAGCTTGAAGACCAGCCTATCCTGCTAATTTTCTGTGATAAAGGTGTTTTCCGTATTGTAGCTGACATTTTTATGAGCAATCCAGTAGAATTTGATGATCTTTATCCAATGATGGCCATTTTCCACATGACAAAAGTTGCATTGGCTGTGCAGGAAGTTATCTCAGTGGATGTGGCATAGACGATGCACTTATTGAGACTGAAATCTTTGGAAGCAAAACTCTCCAGTCAGTATTGAGCGGAACTCATTGTGTTCGTTTGTTACAAGGTCTGCTCATCATATCTGAGGCTATAGAAACATTGTGTTGGAATTAACCCTGGGCGTAGTTCGTGAAGTAGCGCTACGCGAGCTACGCGTAGCACTACGCGAACTGCCTAGTGCGCTGTTCACGATGATTGCACAGTGCCGGATGCTTGTCCGCACTGTGCAATCATTGAAACGGCATCTTGCACAGTGCGAGCTGTCTTTTACTGCAGCTCGAGTAGATTTTTACTCGAGCGGCAGCTTTCTCAACGCGGACTGGTAGTTTCTCATCGCGAGCGGTCGCGAGCATACGCGACCACTCGCAATGAGAAACCTGACCTCCCCGCATTGAGAATCTCGCCGGGAGGTTTATTTTCCACACTCGCGATCGGCAACTTGATGTTGCTGATCGCGAACGAGGAAAAAGTCTCGGCGGGATGTCGTTTTGCTTGCTCGCGGTCGCCAACTTGACGTTGAGGACCGCGAGCAAGAAAAAAATGACTGCTGCACTACAGTACGCTATGCGTGTTTGCACTGTGCTAAGTGCAATTCGCGTAGTGCGAAGTAGCGCAAACTTCGCAAACTACGCGAGCGTAGCGTAGTGCTTTGCCCAGGGTTAATTGGAATGCTTTGTGGAACCAGAATGACAAATTTGGTTTTACACATCTTTTCTCAGAAATGAACAAGGCACATGGTGCACTTCATTCAAAAGACATAATGCAAAGCCAAGCAATGTTCAATGCACTCAGTTCAAAATCAGAAAACCTGAAACCAAGTTTGTAGAGTTTGTCAAAGAATGTGAAGAAAAATCAGAACTTTGCAAGTACCGGGAAAATGTTTTACACATGATAGCTCCAGTGAAAAACTTTCTACATGCAAAGAGAGAAGAAGCTAGAGGTGGAAAAAACATACCTCTACAAGAAATGCATCCGAAGACATTTAGTGGTGAAAGACAGAGAGGGAGGTTCAATGCTGTGGCTACAGACATAAAAACTGGAACAGACGATACAGAGATCACAGAAAAGCTCCAAGGGAATTGTTGGTCAGACATGTAAAAGTTAATATGTTGCTCAATGGCAGCTAGTTTACCATGAAGTCCTGTTGGACTTGGCCCTTTTTGCAGGGTTATCCCAGAACGTTTTGAATTCCGGGCACTTTACCTCTGCTGATCAGTGCTAAAGTGCATGTGCTCTCTCCGGTAAACTTGGCAAGATTGGTCTACACTTGTTTGGCTTTTATAATTTACCTGTAGGTCCCTTTTACAGTGGTATCCTATATACCCAGGGCCTGTAAATTAAATGCTACTAGTGGGCCTGCATCGCTTCTTGCGCCACCCACAGAAGTAGCCTTTCAAACCTGTCTCAGGCCTCTGCAGCGCCTGCATGCACAGTTTACTGCCACAGTGATGTGGCATTTAAAGTGTTTGCCAAGTCTGAAACTCCCCTTTTACTACATCATGGGTCACCCCTAAGGTAGGCCCTAGGTAGCCCTATGGGCAGGGAGATGTGTAGGTAAAAGGTAGGACATGTGCCTTTGTTGTGTGGCATGTCCTGGTAGTGACAAACAGGCTATTTGGTTTCTCACTGCTCTCATAGGTTTACATTGTGAATTCCCTGATATGTGTTTCAGTGGTCATTTCTGATATGAAAGGGGTAGTGAGGCCATGTTTGGTATGTTTGTAATAATGGTATTAAATCCTCCTTATTGGTTAGAGGGGATTTGTCATTACTATTTTAGTAATGCCACTTCAAGAAATGGGCGTTTCTGTGTGCTTATGACTCTTTGGGACCTCCCTGGTTGTGTATTCACTGTCTGATTTTGGAGTGACAGGGGTCGGGACATGCATTCACTGTAGACAGTCAGAAGGGGGGTTGAGGTGTGTCCAGTCTTTCCTGGGTGACTAATAGTTGGGCTGAATAGGTCTGGACTGCATTTAGAGCAGATGGAGGAGTTTCGCTAGCACCTGAATAGGGCTGTGCCTGCCTTTCACAACGCTGTCTCCGCCCACTTGTAGTGTGTCTGGAACCAGGGCTGGGGAATGAATGGGGGTGTTATGCACTTCTGAAGTTTATTTGAAGTGCCCCCAGAACAAAGACATTGTGGGGATAAGTACAGGGGATGTGACCCCATGTTTTTATACACTGCATGGACTTGTAACTAGATGCTGCTGGCTCTACAAACTGCACATTGCCAGGAGAAGCTGTTATGCTGCCAAGATGAACCACCATGGGACTTTGCTTATTGTGCTGACCTGTCCTAAAGGTCCCTGTGTGCTGGACTACTGCCTGCACTCCTGCTTTGGTGCCCCAGTGCTCTCCAAGGAATGCGGCTTATGCCCCTTGTCTCTGCAACTCTAGCGCATGGTGAGAGCTCTATTCTTTTTTCTGGGCAGCCAGAGAAGCGCATCGTGAGCACTTTATTGGCCTACTTGTAGCTGTATCAGTAGCACGTGGGAGCTATGGTTCTGTCCTTGGGGCCACGTGAGCCTGGGAGGCACTGAGCCAAGGCAACATTCCCCTACTAAGGACCTTGGCACCACGTGCCAATTTGTGGCTTCACCAACATCCGTCCAAAATCTCCAGTAGGAGGCCCCATCGGCAGGGAAGTCGACTCGCGGGGAGAAGATCCCTCCCATGCTTCCTGCAGAGAGAGCCGTGTGCACATAGAACAGCAACATTAGATGGAGAGGTGCTGTCCTGTGGCACACTCTCTCTGCCAGGGATTGATGGGCAGGACTGCCCTTTGAGAACCCCTAGCAGGGGCCCCGGCCAAAGGAAAGCCACCGTTCCACAGAGGAGGCATACCCCCAAAAGCTGGGACCGTGCGCCTCACTTGCGGCAGCCCTAGCTGGATTCCAGCTAGGGCTGGACTGCTCTCATTGCACCAGCCCCGTCTTCCCACACCGGTGCCCATTTCCAGGTGTGGGGCTCAGTGGGACCTTATTGTTTGCCCAAGGAAGCTGCGTTGGTCAGCAGGTGCACCGTGCGGATGCGGGCAGCTGCCTTTGCTGACCCATTGTAGGAGAGCCCGAACGGAGCTTCCCGCTTGATTTTGCAGTATGTGCTCCCCCTTGTTGGCACATACCTGGGGGGGACACACAGAGTGGCCGCATTTGGCACTGCCTTCCCGGTCCAGAGGGAAAATACTTGCTTACTTTTGTGCCACATTTGTTTCTCTGCCTTTCCGTTCCCGAGGGGCCATTATTAAAATGTACATGGGCGCTTTCTCAGCACCAGGCAAATTATCATAATTCCTGTGGGAGGTGTGCAGATGTTCCTGCCACCAAAGTGTTGTGAATATTACCATATACAGCCTGATAGGAGTGCAGGAACGCTGTGCCCTAGGTTTTCACTGTGATTATGATGAACAATGTGTCTCCTGACCTAAGCTTCAGTTTAGGCCCTAATGTGTTCTTATGTATGGCGTTTTTGCCTTGCATTGTCAGGATGACGAGCATTAATTCAGGCTTCGCCTTGTGTGTGCAGGGATGGTGTTTCTATGAAGTGTGCAACATGTAAGTCTTTACTTTATGGCACTAACTGTGATGTTATGACAATTGCCTAGTTGGCAAAATGATTATTGGTTTATGTGATTGGGGTCTAATGTGTTTTATGTATAATACAAAGCATATTTTTATATAACTTAGTGTGGAGTCTCTTTTTGTGGTGTGCCTAGTCTGTCGGTGGGGTTTGTTTTGTGCAAACGCTTTACACATTACCTATAGGATAAGCCTGACTGCTTTGCCAAGCTACCAAGGGGGTGAGCAGTGGTTATCTTGGGTTTGTAACTCCCTTACCCTGACTAGAGTGGTGAGTTCTGCCTGGCTTAGGTGCATTCCATAGCCAACCAGAAACCCCATTTCTAACAAGTCCTTTCTATTTGCAATGTTTTCAGAGAGATGACAAATTCAAAATTAATGGACCATCGTAAAACTGTTCCTCACCATGAAACTGTGGGAAAGAGAGGGGAACGTTTTAATAAACATGTTGACAGCCTTCTTCATTTCATGCAGCAGCAAGGTAACCCCTTTGAAATGACTGAGCCTGTGCGACTACACAACTTTGTAACCAAACAATATGGGGATAACGATAAAAAGACACGTCTACTAGCTGTCTTGGAACACGGATCGAAATTATATGCAGAACTGAAGCAGGAGAGATTTGAATTGAAAGAAAAAAAGCTGTTTGACATAATCACTAAAGCTAAACTTCCACTCTTTAATTGCCATAGCAAGAGTTTCGCCCAACCAGCCAATACAAAACAGGTTACAAAAAAACAACTTTAGCAAGCACATAGAGAGATGGATGTAGCTAAAGAAAGGGGCAAATTAATCAAGGACACTCTGTTGCATGATCTTCTTCCAGCAAATGCATTATTTGATGGAGATGCTGCAACAAAACCAGTGAAGCACAAACCCGTACAAGATCACCAAAAAAACATTTCACCTGAATAATTCAAGTCGAAAAGGTGTCCTCATTGAACACTGCTGTTGTTGTGGACTATATGTCACAATTGCGAATGGTCAAGATTTCATCCATGTAAAACTTCGGAGAGGTCATTCAGACTGTTCTACAGATATCAAAGTCAGTGTGCACCTTGCAAGACTACACATTGCCTTTCACAGTTGTCTTGAACTATCCGTCAAAGAATGTGAGAGAATCAGATGAATGTCTACAAGTGCTACAATTGACCTTGCCTGCATCATAAATTCAACACCTATACCTGTGCAACTTGATAAATTCTGGTCATCTACATCGAACAAGATGAACTTGGAGATGTTAACTCGCTAAAACATTTCTGATGCTTCAATGAACACTGAATTTCCAATTATTGCACGTGGAATAATTGTTAAGGAGGAGTTGGTGCCTGCAGAGATATATTCAAAAGGTACGGGCCATATTGTTCAAGAACTTAACAGCAAATTGAAGGAAGCTGACCTTTGTGTTGTGCCACATGCTGAGTGGGCTGTTCGAAAGGGTTACAATCGAGTTATTGTACTGTCAAATGACACAGATGTAATTATTGCGCTGCTTAGAGTTGTTGCAATGTTAATAAGTCAAGGATTGTCAGAGTTATGGATACGTTATGGAACAGAAGAGAAAAGAAACGTAATTCTGCTTCATATTCTGTAAAATAAACTTGACCCAGAGATGCCCAGTGTTCTTATCAAGGCACATATTCTTATGGGTGATGACACTATGAGCAAAATTTGAACAAGGCTTGGGGCTTTAACTGCTGAACCTGTGAAGTTTCTAAAAGGATTTGCTGAGACCGAATGTGACTTTAAGGATGCAGAAAAATACCTTGTGCATGTGTGGAAAACAAGTTCTGACTGTCACACATTTGACCATCTTCAGTACAGTGATTTGAAGAGTTAGTACCGCTAAGTGACCTTCCGTGGCATCATATTCTGTGCGTGGACACATTAAAAGAGTGTTCTACTTGATCAGAAGATGTGTAAATTGTTTGAATCATGCATATGTAGAGAAAGATCCATGTGAATTTGGTTGGGAAGATATTGATGGGGTGCTAAACCTAAGAAATTTCTAGAGCCTCTACCCACATAACTTTCATGTACATGCAGTTGCAAAACCTGTGCTACAAAAAGGTGTCCCTGTCGATATGCTCTTCTCAAATGTTCAACATTCTGCAAATGAACCACAAGTGATTACCGAAACAAATAAAGTGAACTATGAAAATGTGTCTAAAACAGGAGGGATAAACATTATTTGTTTTTCATATCCAGATTTTAAACATTGTTTGGTGTATACATAAAATTATTGAAACCAATTATTTGTTTCATTTATATATATGTCTCTTCTTCCTCTATTATAGCAGCAATTTTGGAAAATAGCGGAAGGGTTGCTCTGAGGAGTTATTTTTGTTTCTATAAGACTACTTGACCCCCAAAACCTATGTTTTGACACCAAAATGAAGTATATAGGTCTCATGGTTTCTGAAATATTACATAATCACTGCAACATAACCACCATTTTTAAAAATGTCATCCAGAAAAATGTGTCCCGGATCTGCAATGTCTAACCAAGCTAAATTACTTCTCTAATGATCCAAAAACACAAATCAAAAATGAATACCTTTGGTCAACAATTTTTTTACAGAGTTATATCAAGGCCAGGATTAAAAATAAATGAAGGTACTTAATTATTGTCTTACTTGTGTATTATTGTTATAGCAGAGAAGTTAAAGATGGATTGACTTGGTGATCATTGTAACAATGGCAATAATCAAATAGGTATGAACACTGAAATATTCCAACATCCACTAGAAGTGGCTTCTTTAAGGGGAGACTAAGGACCCAATATCTCTTTTGCCTCAAATTTCGTCATCAAAAGGTTGAAAGATTAAATGGCCATGAAAACTGTACCTATACGTCCATCATACCTTCTTTCTCTCCTTTTGTCACCTGTGTCTCTATGCATACCTGCTTGTGTGTCGTCTGGCTGTAACTGTTTAGCACTGGAAGAATGTTCAGCTGTAATTTAGGTTTCAGTGTCTGAACCACAATATAAGGGAAATAAGTACTTAGATCTCTTCAATTGCCCTGTCATCTCTCCAACAGTCTACCATTAATAACTCTCTGTCAGGTTCTGATTTATCACACTGATTGCCCTGTCCTTTTATTCCCTCTTCTTCCCTGTTTCACTATCCTGCAGCTTACTTTCCTTTCTTGCTTCCTCTTTGCAAACCTAGATGCCTGAGTTTGACGACTACTAAATGAACAATTATGGGGAAGGTCATTCCATCCACAGGGCTCTTAGATAACTCACTGTCCCTTGCCCCTGTCTATCCTTATAAAGTGCTATTCATAACTACACATATATCTCTCGGTCTGGATGTGTGGGCGACTCTATGCCAAGTGGTCTGTGTGTTTGAATACTTGTTGGTCTGTGTCTGCATAGATGCCTCTTTTTCTCCTGGCCTATACGGGAGGATGGCCGTAGATGACTTTTAGTATGTGTAAATGTGCTTGCAGGTATGTTACTCTGCATATTAATTTCCATGTTCGTCTTCTGTGTCATCCTGAATCTGTCCAATCAACTACACAAACATTAAACCTCTTGGCTTTGTCAATGCCAATATAAGCAAGGTTATAAACGTGAGCGGGTCATAGCTCGATTCCTAATGTTGATGACTTGTATAGTTCAATGGCTGATGCTCCATGGGTGTTCCTTTTCAGCTGCGCTAAAAAGGTTATTCAGTTACTATTAAAACAACTATACCTATGTCCATACTAAACTAATACAGGCTATTTACTTTCAAGCATTAGTTTCTAATGTTGATACCCAGTAATGATAAAAAAGCTATTAATGTTGCTATCCCTTTTTTAGTCACTTTACTCTGTGAATCTGTTTTGTATGCGGAGATAATGTGTAAATTGGCAGAGCACAGACATTGCCAAAGGTTGTTGGCTAAACATATTGAACATCTTTGAGAGATGTGTGAAATGTGCAAAGATCACAACTGAGTGATTGTTGCTAAGAGGCTTAACAACTATTGCAAGGAGTTTCAACTAGTCTTAAGAGACCTTACTTGATGTCGAAAATGAACCTGCGGTGTACAAGATGTGATTGTAAATCCGCCGTCTGCTTGTGGCACACTTGTGAATTGTATGCGCTGCAAATTAATGCGATGATCTATCATGTGTAGTGTTAAAAAAAAAAAATGTCAACGTTTATAACATAAACCAAAATTTGCAGTTTTGGACTAGTCCCTTTCGGAAAACTATAGAAACGAAAGTGCTTCAATATGCTGGTCCATGTAGCAAATAAAAATGGTTGTTGATTTAGAAGAGTCCTCCTGGTAAAACTACTACCTCCGTATGCCCATCTCTGCATTGGGGCCAGTCTCTCCAGAAAGCAGATATTTAGGGGGTCATTACGATGGCGTAATGATCGACCGTTACGCCATCGTAACGTGAATTACCCACCGCCATATTACGATGGTCGCTGGGTATCGTGGCGGACGGAAAGTCCGTCTGCCGCTTTTCCGCCGGTCGGCAATCGTTACGATTGCCAGCCGGGCGGAGGAGGGGCTCAAATATGGTGGCGGTGCCTAGCTGCCACCGCCAGCCATATTAGGATGTATGGATTTTAAGGTCTTTCCATGGCGGCAATGCCGCCATGAAAGGCAGGTGGGGATTTGCTTTGGGGGCCTGTTGCGGGCCCCCTTGCACTTGGGGGGGTACCCATGGTGCCCCCCTGCATGGCCATGCACAAGGTGGCAGGCACCGCGCGGTGCCTGCCACGTTGTGCATGGAAATGCACAACATGGCATTCTACCATTGTGGCGGGTGCTGCAGCCAGCAGGACCCGCCGCAATGTTACAATGCCAGATGCGACCGCTGCGGTGGTGGTCGCATCATAATTGGGGTTGCAGGACCGCTCCATGGCAGGCGGACGGTCCCGTTACCGTTAGGGTGGCGGGCGGACGCCATCCTAATGACCCCCTTAGTCTCCTGGAGGAGATACTACAGAGCCATTGTAACTGGTTCATTTGCCTTGCCTTTGGTCTCCCCACAGAGCTCATAGACATAGCCATCTCGTCTAAATATGTTTAGGGATCCCAGAAAATACTCCAATGCCTTCTGTGGAGTCAGCAATCCCGAAAGCATACATGCCAACATTTTGAACATGCTAAGAGGAGGATTTTGAAAAATAAATCGTGGAAAGGAGTTTCCCCATTGACTTAAATTGAAGAGAAGGAGATTTTAGGAAGGAAACAAGTAAAAGAAGGCCATTTGGGGCTTCAAAAATCGGGAGACTCCCGCCCGCATCGGGTCTGTTGGCATATATGCTAAAGCATCCTGCCCAGAACAAGGATCTAGCCTCTTTGCCTCTTGGAAACAATATGTGTTCCTGGCCCTAGTACTGCCTCTAAAATATGAGCAAATTGAAAGGCAAAGCTTCCTGCCCGTGTGACCATACAAGCAGCAGTGCCTCAACTGTGTTCCTCCTTCATGCAATGCAAGAGAAAAGGAGAAGTTTGGATGAAAACAGATGCACTGCCTCATCCTGCCAACACGCCAGAGCAGCACAGGTGTAAGAGGGGAGCAAGAATGATTGCACCAAAAATGTTTTTCCAAAAATATTAGTAGGGATGAACAGCTGTGGCTGCCCCACAGTCTCCTCGGTGCAGCGCAAGCTGCTACTTAGGACCCTAATATATTAATCTCTTGTCTCTCTCAAGTACCATGCACAAAAAGGTAAATTATAAACTTGTCTAGTTCTTTATAACTTTGAAATACAATGCAAGATTACACTGGAGACCAGATCTCCAACCGTTACACTGGTTGCACCATTTTTACCAACTTGTCAGGGCAAAAATGACATTTGCAAACAGCAACTGTGCAAAAAAAAACATTTTTTGCTCTATTGTATTTTTTTCAGTGGTGGGTATATTGTATTGCACCGTGCATATTTAACACAATCTGGCCCAAGGGTGTTTTTCTCCCTTTTGGGGCCAGAGGCGCTGGCAGTAGGAGTGCGGGGTGCTGCATCATTTCCAATCTAACTATGTTGGTGTTCAGAGAGTGACTCAGCAATAAAGAGGCCTTTGCATTTTGATTCTATCTTTTCATATTTGCTGTGCTTCAAAGACAGGTCAAATCAAATGTCGGGCTATGTCTTCTGACAAATTGCTGCTTATTCTTTTAGCATGTCAATTGGTGTTTACCTTTCCTTCTCTGACTGGAAAATGAGAGGATTTTGTAAAGTGAACTATGTGCTTATCTGACTCGGGTACAGGAGTGTGAAAGGAAAGGCAGCAGATTGTCATTTTTTTAACATACAATAAAATGTAAACACCTCTAAATGAACTGTACAAATATTTTAGAATATATCAGCAGTAAGAAAAGCACAAATGAAGCATTTTTGTAATTCTGAAGTGTGATTGGTACAAGATTTTAATAAGGTCTTTGGTTCTATTTTATATTTTTTTTAAGAAGTCATCCAAGTTAATTTACAATACATGGCAAGGTAAATAGATCAATAGAAACAATTTAGAAATATAATCACAGAATAAATATATCAAAAAGCAATTATACGTAAAGTGTGATTATCAAGTAGTGATAAGCAGACAATATAAAAGACCAATACCAGAAACAGTGGCGGCTCCTCTGCTAAGACGGAGGCGTGTTGCCCCACTGCTCAAAAGAAAAAAGAAAATGATAATAACGTATCGTTATTAGCATTTTATTTTTCCTATTGCAGTCAGTGACTGGGCGGGCGGAGCTAGCCAGAGCAGGGGAATGAGTGGTGTGCACTCCTCAAGTGAGCATGAACTGTTTGGGTCGACCAAACAGTTAATGCGCACTTTGCATGTTCCCACCAGGATGCATTACTCAGCCTGGTGAGGAACATCCACAGGCTCCATGTTCCCGTCTGAGCACTGAACCATGGCGCTCAGACAAATCACAACGCTGCATTGCAGCATTGTCATTGGCTCAGGGTAGTCTGTGTGCCCGGGTGCTTCCTGCTGCCGGCCGGGACAGGAAGAGGAAGAGGACGCAGACGGATTCGAAGGAAAGGCAGCGGCCGGCCTTCAAAGGTAAGTCCTTTTTTTTAAATTACATTCCTCTCTCCCTCACCAACCCCTCTCTGTAGCAGCCGTTACTGACTGGAAACATTATTAAAAACATTGTTCCTTAGATCTAGATTGATTAACCAGGTGTCAACTTCAATAATCCCTCAATATCTGGGCCCAGACTCTTTTTAGCTTGCCTCGTCACAGATCATTATGTGTAAAAGCATGTTTAATACACAAAGGAAAACGAATACCTGCCACCAAGCCTGATGATCAGAAGCCATCCTCTGAAGCCATACCTTTGCTATCCTGAGCCTAGCATCAGTAACTGCAAAGAAGAAATCACAGATCAGGTGAGAGAGAATACTGGGTGAATGACCTAGCATGATAGTTTTAGATTTCAACCGAATATCTGTTCTCATAAAGCGAACGTATGGAACATTAGTTCGGCAAGAAGAAAAGATATGTGTTGTATCTGCTTCAGTGTTGTGACACCGAAAACAATGCAAAGTCTCCCTAAAATCCCATGTGTTCAATTTGTGGAGTGTGTATCATAGATCATAAATTTTTGTAATGGATTTTAAGCTGAGAGACATAACAGATAGGTTGTGCAGGCTGACTGGTCCTCTTAATATCTGTAGTGGAGACTTCAATACCAGGTGATGAGCCCATTTACTGGCCAGATAGTAGAAATTATTGGCCTGATCTTTATAAATCTTCAAAATTTGATCAAAGAAGTGAATGAATCCATGGCTAGGAGCTTTGATGAAGTTTTCCAAAAATTCATTATGAGCCATATCTATCTCAATTGTTGAAAGATATAAGAGAAAATCTCTTAACTTGAAGTATCTAAAGAATCCTCTCTTCGGCGTTCCATATTTATTATACAGTTACTCGAATGACAGTATTATTCCATCTTTATAGAGCTGACCAATGATCATGCTAACAGCTTAAATAACTAGCGTTGTTAGATTTCCGCAAGTTGGTGTTATAACCAAGAGAAGTGTAGGATGGAATCTTGCTGTACAGTATATGGAACAAATAGTCTGCAAGATTGTATGGTGAGCAAGGAGTGTCCTTGCATGTTTAAAATAAGCAGTATCTATCAGACCTTTCTCAGGTAAAGTAACTTGACAGAAAACTTGGTCGTCTGAGAAAAGCTCACCGAAGTCCCACTTACGTGGATTGACAACAGCCGTAAATCTAAATATAAATGATGGGATGTAGTAAAACCAGAGTTTGGGAAGCACCGTACCTCTCTCGCTTGCAGACAGTTGCAAGTAGCGTATATCTCATTGTGGTTTTTTACATTGCCAAATGTACTTCTGCCAGCTAGTTTCGACCATCTTAAAGAAATAGGGGAATGGAACTTAACAGGTAGAGATAACGAGGCAAGATTACCATTTTAATAACATTACATCTCTCTATTAGCCACAGATGCAATCTGGTCCATTTTCCAAATGTTTCAAGAGAATCCAAATATGATGCATCATAGTTAAGGGTAATAATTTCTTACATATTAATGAAAATGTGATTGCCTAAGTATGTAACAGATAAAACACAACAACTATCCGGAATTTCTGGGGGTATATTCGCTGATATCTTGATATTATCGATATTTAGATTTAGCCAGAAACTTGCCAGCATTGTAGAGCAGCATATTGCATTGCTGAGAGAGCTTTAGAAGGGAATGATATGAGTATCGCTAGATCGTTCCAATAAACTAAAAGTTTAACCTCTAGCCTATGCAAGCACAGGGGGGAATTTATGTTGATCATTTTTAAATTTGTTTGTAATGCTCCAGACTAAGAGCAAATAGCTGTGGAGGCAGGGGACACCCTTGCCTAGTAACACAATTAATATGATTAACATCTGAAATACCTCCCATAGAACCAACCTAAGTACAAAGAGAGGTTTAAAGGGTCTGGGTGTGCATTAAAAAACATTAATCGAAACCCATTAGTGCAATAACTGGCCACAGGTACCACCAGGAGACCCTGTTGAATGGCTTTTCAGCATCCAACAGGATCATCCTGGCAAACGTATTTTGTCTGCTTGCAATCTCAAAAGCTGTTCTGGCAAGAATCATGTGCGCAGTGGTGTCACATGAAGGGATAAATCAATGCCTCATAGGATTGGCTAATGTGATGACAACAGTAGCAAGGTGGCTGGACAATATTTGAGTATAGATTTTGGAGTTCAAATTATTCAAGGAGGTGAGACATTATGAGCCATAGTTGAGACGGCATTTATTCTTTTTTTAAAAGACTGCAAGATAGGTTGCTCCATGAAAATGGTACAGAACTCATATATTTTGGGAAATTAACTAGATTGAGCAGCAGTGGAGTGATTATTTTGGAGAATCTTTTATAAAATTCAAGAGGAATAGAGTCAGGACCTGCTTCTTTTCCAGTGTCAAGTTGAGATATTGCACTATCTATCTTCTCACTTTTAATTGGTGAATCCCTGCCTTTGGGATAAGCCTATCTCCTCATAACAAGCTACCAAGGGGGTGAGCAGGGGTTATCTAAAGTATGTATCCCCTTACCCTGACTAGAAGCAAGGGTCCCTATTTGGACAAAGGTGCATACCTCTGCAAACTAGAGACCCCCATTTCTAACACTGAGCTTAGGAATCAACTGTTTAAATAAGTGAACAATATAATTTCTAGAATCATCCCCCTCATTCCTTTCAGGACTACCCAGTATGCAAAGGTTGTTACATCACATACGATTCTCGATATCTTCGATCTTATGGGACATGTCACTCAATTTCACCTCGTTCTAGTGGACTTTTTAATTACCTTACAGACTCTGTGAGATGCAAGGATTGTGACTCAATATCATTAAGGTGAACATGTAGTATGTCCATATTTTTCAAGATTTGTACACACTATCACCTGCCTGTAAGGTGTGAAGTTTTTAAAGCTCTCTGTGAAGCTGGAGAAGATCATAAATAAAAGAGAGGGAGGGTGTGCTTCATAGTACATCTCTGTCCCCTTATCTGGTGAAGTGTTCCTCCCTTCCTTATCTACAGGATAAGACTCAGAGGTCTGAGCCAGAGGAATGGTAAGGCCATTGGTGTCCAGATCCACCTGAGAAAATGGAAGCCTGGCTGGACATCGTTGGAAGGAGTCAGGTCTATTCCTTTAGGGTCCCGGAGTACTTGTGCAGAGTTCTCTTTTTCTTTTAACATTGTGTAGGATACTTTTGATTGAGTCTATACCTGAGCAGTGTAGGTATCTGATTGAGGGCCTGTTGTTCCTGCAAATCCCAGACAATTTAACTCGTTAGGCCCCTTATACAGTCTCTGTACTTTGAGCGCCTTCTTGGGTGGCTTGCCGGGATGTGCCATTTCAATGGGAGCACCAGAGTTTGAGCTGGCAGTGACCCTGGCCAGGGTGCCCTGAGCTTCGTGTGGAAACTGAGAGGCTCCTCTACCAGCAGATCAGCTCACATGAAGATCTGACATTCCCAGCCAATGCAGAGGAATGGGAGTGCAACCTCCAGCAAAGCAGAGAACCCTGATGTACAGAGCTACTTCAAAGAAAACCAGTGAGGTTTGGCATTAAGATTAAAAAGGTTCCAGGTTATTAGCATGTCCAATGAAAGTAATTGCCAACCTCTCTCCTCTCCTTAACTTAACCCAAGTTGTAGCTACAATACGGCCAGATCACTGTGAGATAGGCCATGGAGCTGACACAAACAAGACAGCCCCGATGCTCCACCTTGCTCAAGATTTTAATAGCACCAAAGCAAAGCAAATATATATATTTAGGGCCATATTATACAAGAGCCCCGTGGGCTCAAGGGGCATTTGCGCCCGCTTTGCACGCCCCCGGGGCACTTTGGTATTACAGAAGGGGCCACAGACACTTGTGACACCCCTTCTGTATTACCGATAGCACTGGCACACATAAAGCGCCAGTGCTATTTTCACTGGGCGTTCCCTCATTTGCATGGGGGGCCTGCCCAATGCAAATGAGGGAATCCCTTTGCTTCTGCACCAGCGCTGTATTATGGACGCGGGTGCAGAGGCAAAGAAGTTCTCAGGAGGCACACTGTCAGTGCCCCCCCTGATGTCAGCCCTCTGGAGGAGGAAAAAGGGGTCCCATGGACCCCCCAGAAATCCCTTTGCAGGCAGGTGCAGTCACTCACTGCACCCACCTGAAATATTAAATGTCTCTGCAGTCTGTAAATGACAGTGCATTATCAGAACATGCTTTAGTAATACGTTTGTGACAGTGTGCTCTAAAATGCATCACAAAACTACATATCACACCCTTACCACTCTCCTGCTGAATACATTAGCAACACTTGTTCTCTTTGTAACAGTTGGATTTTTCAAAACGCATATGACTTCAGTGATGTATTATTGACGCAACACCCCCATTATGAAAATTGTTCCAGCACCACTGTTCGGGACCCAAAGGAAGGCTACTTGTTGAAGCACATTGAAGTGCTGCAAAGTGGTGAAGCAACCAGAGCATTTTTTTTAAACAATAGCATTTTAAATATGCATGTTTTGTGCCAGAGTGTTCATTTTAATACTCGGTTGGTTGGTTGTGCTTAAGAATAAGATGGTAGATTTCGTATCTGGCATAGTATGCTTCCAAAACAGGTAAACCGTCACTACTGGATGCAAATCAAATTGTCATAACAATGCTCCTTTTAAAATGATGGCAGTAAATCAATAAAAATACATTTTCAGTAATAGAAATTGGAACAAGAACTTCTTTATGCTCAGAGGCAATCCCACATAAAACGATTGGTGTGATTGTGAGAGAAAAAATATTGTGCAGTGCCCTATACAATTATTATTCCAATGTGTAATAACAGTAGGATAAGTTCAAGTATTTCAATATAAAATTAGAAAAAGGTTCCAAAAGATGTTGCTCAAGGAGAAATGTATTTGGCATGGCAGATGATACTTTTATTTGGGGCCCTTGCAGCACAATATACAAAAAATACAAACAGGAATTTAAAAAGGGACAATAATTTCCTTTAGAAATCTCGTGCAGCGAGTTTAAAATGATTGAATTCTAAGTGATCAGAATGTGAAACAATATGAAATTAGTTCAGCAACACAACTTCAGATTTTAAGTTATAAAGATTCCGAACATTAATTACACAGACAATATTAGCATATAGACATTAAAACATATACAGGGATATTCACATAGGTGACATAACACTTGTGAGTAATTTACACGTGTAACTTCACTCTTTCACGTTTGAGTAACTTCACTACTTTTGGCTGTTTACAAAATCTGTATGAAGTTACTGGACCTAAAAGAGGCCTACAAGAAGCCAGTATGAGCTCACAAGAGGCAACGGGAACAATACTGTTTAATAGTATACCAAATGTTCCTGAAAAGGCAACAGGCCAGCTCTCTGGCATTCCAATGCTAAAAAGAATAATTACTAGAACATGTAAAACAGCCAGGAAAACACCAGTAGCACCTAAACAATATGAAGATATAGCTATACATCAACACTTACTAATCAAACATAAAACACATGCTTTTTTACTGTATGACAATAACAATAACTATAAAAATAATCATGTATGCTCCCAAAAACAATTTACTAACCTCAACTCAATGTAACACATGGATGATGGATGTCACTTTTAAGTCTTGGCTCCACCATTCCATCACATATAAACAAAACATGGTCAATATTAAAACTCAAACACCCCATTAGTGCATGCAATTACCCAGCAAATAACAACTTACAATGAAATGCTATCACATATATAAGACAACAAATTATAACCCCAAAAAAATCATCACAGATTGTCAACAGGCAATGATTTTGGCCAAGCTTAAAATCTACCCACACACAGCAATTCAGGGGCCCTACAATCACTTTAACCGGACCATATGGTGCAACTACGAAAATCCACTATGAAAATAAATTTGACATGAAATAAAAAAGCTAATAGTTGTAGCATACCTCTGTGTGAAAGAAGTCACTAAACATTATGATATGCTAATTGAATTCCATTATTAACAACAACTTGAAATTAAACTATCTCCACTAAAGGAATATTTTAAGGCTACTTGAGTTGGTTGCCTGCAATGATCCGCCACAGACACCAACCCAGGTATCACATTCCATGGTGAAAAGTCTATGAAAGCCCCATGTTACACGAAGCAAAGACAAATAATGCAATGGAAGAGTGGCTCAATTCCTTCCAGGGAACACTTGGAAGAAGTCACCCTAGACTGTACCAATTGCTAAAAAATCTTAAAAAGGATTCAAAGCTAACAGGAGCTAAGAATGGAACAATCCCTATTCAACTCAAACCACAAATCTCTAAACAAACTAAACAAATGTATTAACTCCTAGCATTCAAAGTAACTATAACAACCCATGCTTACCATAGCTAGACTCAATAGCAAAAACGCCACTTAAAAGAAACCACTTTAAACAGCAACACCATTTACCCTCACTAAGACACAAACGCTCATACTTTATTAATACTTACTTCCAAATATTATTATAGCAAATCTAAAATACCAACATAAATAAAAATATAATAAAAAAATACAATTGAGATTGAGAATTAAAATTTATTATAATAAATATTAGAAACTATACAAAAATACAATGCAAAATAAGCAACATTACAAAATAAACAACATTATTGTAAATAAACAAACCACTAAATAAAAATATACTAACACCATAAACAATCATATACACAGACACAATAAATAAACATACATATGCCAAAAAAAAAAATTGTATTGCCCACCCAATAACATAAATAGGTATATTAAGATAACACTTATAATTTTTTAGCTGAAGTCCTGGTCAGTGAAATAATGATCCAAACAATACAGTTGCAAACAATCATTAAAAAAAAAGCCCACACAAAAGTAAAAAAATAAACCAGAGGTAAATAGAACATTTAATGCAAGCCCAATATACCAAGGAATTCATCCAAATCCTGAAAAATGAGAAAACAAATTAATTAACGCTCCAGAAAAAATAAATTCAAGGAAAAACTAAAGAATACTTTTGGTTACAAATTAACCAAATCTCTTTCCTTGAAAAAGAATAAGACACATCCAAGTTAAAAATAAAGTCTGAATATAAAAACCTGAGTAAGAAAAAGCATATAAGCCCACCCAAAAACACTTAGAACCCTAAAGCACAGTAAAAAAGCTTTTTGATCAATGTTAAATGCATAGAGCACACATACACAATGAAATTAAACATTACATTTCACAATAAAGCCTACCAGAATATCATAAAGTGACACATACTACACTAAACAATACACTAAAACACCATAAGATTACAAAGACAAGACTAAGACTAAACACCTCCCAACACTACACTCTTCGAAAATAAGGGGCTGATGTATATGCTGGTGGTATGGACACTCCATAGCAATGCATGGGAATATAAAAGTCCACTTGTCCAATTTATATGCGGCCGGACCTTTGTTGTGACCAGGCGGAGACTACTCCGTCTCCTCAATTGTTACAACCCTCCAATGGCATGATACAGTAAGGGTCGTCAGAGGCTGACCTCCATGTCCGTTCACCTGGTTTAGATGAACAGACATACAGGTCAGTTTTCACTGCCTGTCACCACCAGGAAAAACCCTGCAGGAAGGGGCAGTGAAAATATTTTTGAAAATTTGGAATTACTGAAATATGATGCAGAGTCAAAATGGTATATATTAAAAGAGATGTTTAGAAAATGTCTAAATACAGAAAATTAATACTTCATCAACACTACTTTAAAATCAAAACAATTTAGACTAGAAATGAGTGTAATTTTTTTATGTACAAAATCATAAACAAATGCTAACAATTTATTGATATCACAGATACTATTCTCAATAAAAACATAACCACATTTGAGAAAGTTTCATAATTTGGGCAAAGTCTATTTTGCTACTCCCACTCCAAACTTAACCACATTGGTGAAAGTTTTGGACTTTTAGGCATTCAGATTGACTGGTCCCACTCCAAAGTTAACCACATTGATGAAAGGAATTGTGTATGTGTCGGGTGGTTAAGATTTCCTACTCCCACAGAATATTGGAAATTAAAAAAAATAGCAACATAAAGACAAAATGTAGTTTTATAAAAAAAAAAAATTAATAGACAATAGCATTAAATATATAATGTTATAAAAAATTATTACACCAGATTTAAAAAATGTATAAGAATTAACACGACAACAATTTAAACATGACAAACTTATAAAATTTCAAAAAAATTAATTACTCCCCACCATGTTCATCTAAAAACTCAACACATGCTCCAAAATGAATTCATAAAGTATAAAAACAAATCCAATAGCTTAATAAAATACACAAAATACACTCAAAACATTATCAATTGCAATGATAAAACAAACAGCAATGTTTTTATCAACCACATTAAAAAATATTTTAAAAATGATAATCTTACCTGCAATAGTCTGCCCACAATATTCTTGACATCGTGATCTTTTTGACACCATTTTTGTGGCTCTTGATATTGTTTAAATTATTTTTTGGCAGAATACAGTTGCAAGGTGGTACTTAAGGTGCTATATGTCCCATGTGGTCTTAAACATTACTGGGAAGATTTTGTGCAGTATTTAGGACTTGTATGGCTACAGACATGGACTACATGGCACACTTTCATTTTGGATTTAATCACTCAGCTGTATCACCAGTCATGGTTCTGGCCTTTTGTCTCCCTGCACATATGCAGCTGGTGAGAGAAGTTTGCTGATATGAGGAGAGAAGCTTCATACAGCCTTCTACTCTGGGGATGAAAAAATTGCATCACAGAATAACTAGAACCTCCATTCTCCTCCTCTGTTGCTGCCCTCACAAATGTCATGTGGGTGCCCAGTGAGGTCTCACATCTACCCACATGCTCTTTAAGCTACTCTCTCACCCTACAGTACTCTTCCTCATGTCATTCCACCCTCTCAAACTCTGCTAGCCCCCTCCAGCACAACCCTTGAGACTTTTCTCTAACTCCTTCAATAATCCATTCTCTATAGCTCAAGCTCACTTTCTCCTCTGCCCCTTACACTAACTGTTTAAGGATAAAGATGACAGCAATTAAATAATATTGCATCATGCTGCCCACGCAGCAAGGGAGAAGCAGTTTCAGGTCATGAAGCAGTGAGTCTGGACCCTCCCTGTTCTCTTTCATAAAATACATGGTCAGGGCCAAACGAGGTCTGGTCCTCCTTCAGTTTAATCCCACTGAAACATGAAGTGCTTCCACTTTATCCCTATATGTGCTTGTAAGAAGCCAATCAGTGTAGTAAATGAGATTGCGTGAGTCCTGTGCGAGTCAAACTCACAACTAAATTCTCCATATGGCTCAATAACAGGGAGTTGTCTGGCTTGTGGCATATAATGCATCCTGAGAAATAAGATTATTCTTATTATTCACATGTACAGACACACCACACAAGATTCAATTAATTTCTGTGTCACCCATGATTTCTGGTTGAGATTCTCCACTCTAAATATTTGTACTCAATACTTTTGGACTATGACCCATTGAAGCTAGTGTTGATTAGTGGGGCACAGATAAGCAGAATCCAGATGGTTTGCCCACAACCCACTGCTATACTTGACACACCATATAAAGTAGTACTACACACCATAATTACACCATTTTTCTAAGAGAATGTAGGCATTGTCAGAGACTCAACCATAGAGTGAGAAGCATTTAAAGTGATGTTAAGGGGCAATTGCATGGGCATGACACATGGGCCCTGGAATAGAGCATTACAATACTGGAAACACACTAAGGGCCCGATTACGACTTTGGCGCAGTTGCCCCAGCTCTCCACCGGCGCAGCTGCACCAAAGCCGCGTAAGGACAGCCCGCCCTATAATGACTTTTTTTGTCATTGGCGGGCACTTCCTTTGCTGTTCCCACGGCAGTGCCTATAAAATGGGCACTGCAATGGGAACGTCAAAGGAAGTTCCTGCACGGCATGGACTGAAAAATACATGCTGTGCTGGAACTTCTGTGCACGCACACAGGGGGGCACATATTGTGCCCCCCTGTGTGCATCCGCAAGGCATGAGGCACAAAGGGGCCCTACAGGGAAAGACCTACATGAAATCAGTGCGGGAAGGAAAGTCCCGCCAAGCATATAGATACCTCTGGACCGCCGGGCCACCGGCAGGGAATGGCAGTTTTCTAGGGGAGTCAGCGGTCCCAACGTGTCACTCACGACCACTAGGTTCATAATGTGGCAGTCACAAGACCGCCACCGCTGCACCACCACAGGTCTGGCGGTCCTCAGACCGCCAGACTCGTAATCAGGCCCTAGAGGTATTGGAGACTGAAGTTACTACTGAGTTGATTAAACATATCCAGCTAACACAAAGGAGAAAAGACAACAGAAAATCCCCGAATAGGCTGGGCCTTCATAAGTATAAAGTAAACATTACTAAGCAAACATAGTAAAAGGGACAAAGGGGGTAGAATGCTTGCATGGCTGGCAAGATTGGTTAAAACACAGCTTCTAATCACTGCTTAATGTACAGTAGATAATATCATAGTTAACACTCAAGTTGACATAAACAACATTTTGCACACCGTTTACACTGCCCTTTTGAGCAATCGTTGTATTATACAAGAGTTCAAAATGTACATCTCTCCTCTAAGGGAATGATGGGAACATGGCTTAAAAAAGCAAGTAACACCTAAAGAAGGGGCTTTAGGACTCACATATTCCCTTAAGGTCTCATGCAGCTTGAGTTTCAAATCAATCCAATTTCAATTACTTCACAGAGCATATCTAACACTTCATAAATTGAATAGAATATATTCCCCTTTTACTAGCAAGTGTCTCAGATGCCAACAGGACAGCACGGATATCACTCACATGTTCTGGAGTTGATTGGAGCTCACTCTATAGTGGGAATCAGTTCAGAAGGTGATACAGGAAGTGACTGGCAGAACCTCTCCCCTCTCATTAGAAGAGAATATGCGAGGATTACATAAATGAGTAAAGGCTGCAAAACTAGAAAATAGATTTGCAGACTTTGGCCTGGAAATTACCTCAGGCCCCATCACTGAACTCCTGTGTATGAGACCTGCTAAAATGGGCTGATGTGGATGGCAACACCCTCAACACATTGCAACAATAAGTGAAGGGATGTCACAATATTGTAAATGTCATGATATGGGATGAACGGATCCTATCACTTAAGAAGAAAACAAATGCTTAGCCACCGTAGATAAGTGCACTACTCAATTATCTATTCTATGAACATTAGAGCAAATAAGTAACACCTCCACTACTGGTCACTCAGATTCCAACTAAATTTCCATACTGTGTACACCAAGATTATCAGTGTTCACTTGGCTTCTCTCATAAATTCAGTTACAATTACAATGACAATGATTCCCTTCAGA
Source organism: Calotriton arnoldi (assembly GCA_963921515.1). Taxonomy (NCBI): domain Eukaryota; kingdom Metazoa; phylum Chordata; class Amphibia; order Caudata; family Salamandridae; genus Calotriton; species Calotriton arnoldi. The sequence continues at coordinate 238,039 of CAWUFW010016530.1, read as the reverse complement.
TGTTAGACCATACAGAGACCTATTGTTGACTATGCCTTGGTTGTAGTGTGTTGTCTTTGTAAAGTGCTGCAATGAAAAACACTTGTTGACTAATTTAAAGGCAACATACTTGACCCTCAAATTGGCTATACTATTTGTCTTTCATGCACAAAATGAATAAAATAGATTTAAAAAATAACTTTGAAGGATGGGTGCACCAGGAAAATTTATGACTTTTGGTGCACTCCTTATCTGTCTTTGTATCTCACCCTCACCTATCACAATCAAAGGCATGGAGCCTGGTGATTATAACAGTGAAACTTTTAATTCTCATATGGGTGATGACAGCATGCTGACATATTACATCAAACTTTTTATCCACAAACGATCCTGACCGTTAATTTAGTATTGCTATTTAATGATTAAACACACTGAGACCATTGTATAATTTGATTGGTCTTGAAGTAGTTTAATTACTTATTTTTTATGCCATTTTGTGACTCATTCAGGCATTATCGAAACATGTCTTTCAGAAAGACAAACCACATAGAACAATAAACATATACATACTGTGTACAGAGAATTAAACATACATTATGTGCAAAATACAAACAAGATTGCTCATCAACCAGTCAATTTTTGAACTCAACAGTCAATAGAGTAACAATTTATAAACAATTCATCATTAATACTGCAGAGGCTGTTACCAACTGGGTACTCTATTTAAACGTCTAATGGGCACAAATCATTTCAAACAGTGCTCAATGCAGGCCAATATTATTTATATACTATGTTAACCCAGTGGGAGTAAACGCTGATGCGTTTCGAGCCCCTAACCAGTTGTCAGGGTTTTCTTCAGGGCTTGTGACTGGATACATTCTGGAATTAAAGAAATCCAGAAACATTTGGTTATGATTTTGCAACTCTCTCTTAGTTATTGCTGAATACTACATTTTATTCTCATTATTGTGAAGAGTGGTACCTGTTTGGCGAGTCTGTGTGATCAGATCTTCTTTATGGATTAAAAAGGGTGTACAAATTGTTAGTTTTGCTGTTCTGTGTGAGGACAGAAAACCATGCTTTAAATGTATTACTGTTTACAGGGTTGGAGACTGTTTATTTTCAAACCTACAAGGGCAAATGTGATGTATGCGAAAAAATGTTGCTTAAACTTACATTCTGATTCTTTAAATTGGAATGAACTGTAAGGCACACCGGGCCGTGACTCTTTCTAGTTTGCCACTTCACTGGTTTAATATGGTCATAAGGCTTTTTCAACACTGGTTACAGATTCTGTGTGAAGACAGAAAGCCCTTCTTTAAATTTATAACTGTTTACTTAGTAAAGGCTTAGTGATTTATTTTTTCCGAAAATTCATAAAGATCTGAAGGAGCCACTGGGCAGACCAATTGTTTCCGGTTGTGATTCCCTATTTGAACCAATATCCAAATATATGGACATTTTTTTGAATCCCTTCTGCAACAAGTACCTTCGTTCTTGAGAGACACAATGGATTTTATCAATAAAACTGAAGGCATATACTTTGACCCTTCCAAGCGGTGGTTAGTATCTCTAGATGTGGTTTCGCTATACACACACAAATTCCACAAGATGAGGCATTAGAGGCATTGGAATATTATCTTGAATCCAGAATTCATCCATGCCAGGTTCCATCTGAGTTCATTCTGAAATTGGCTTCAATAACATTGAAGAAAAACTATTTCAAATTTGAAGACTCATTCTATGTTCAAACAAAGGGGACTGCGATGGGTTGTCCCTTCGCTCCGGAGATGGCGATACTGTACATGGCACGATTCGAGGACAAATACATCTTTAATAACAATCCTCATCGGGAACACCACTGGTACCGTTACATAGAAGATATTTGGTGTATCTGGGAAGGCACAGAACAAGAATTGGACAGCTTTTTTCAATGGATTAACTTCAGACATCCTGATATCCAATTCACCCTCACCAAGAGTACAAAAAGTCTTACATTTGTTGATGTGGAAGTTAAAAATAATCAAAATACATTGATTACAACCCTACAGAAGAAACCAACAGATCGAAATACAATTCTGCACTACAAGAGCTTCCACAATTGCAGTCTAAAGGACAATCTACCATACGGACAACTGCTGAGGAGAAGACGAAACTGTACATGCCAAGAGGACTATGCTGTACACGCAGGAGCTTTCCAAGATCAATTAAAAAATCGTGGGTACCCCAAGAAGCTGCTGAAACATGCTATGAAAAGAGCTCACTATACACCAAGAGAATCCTTATTAATCAAGAAGGAAAAACGACTGGACGACAAGCTGGTTTGTGTCTCCACATTCGGTCCCCATACGAATAAGTTCCACCAGATTATACTTCTAAACTGGCACCTGCTAAAAACATGGAGCAACTACTCAAACCACCCCTATTTGCCATGAGAAAGAATACCAGCATAGGTCAACAAATTGTCTGTGCGGAGATTGCTCCCACACCCAAGAAAAGAGATTTACTATCTCAGTGGAATTTGAAAGCCATTGTTGGACACCACAAGTGTGGTAATTGCTCAGTATGTGATACAACAATTGAAGGTTCTGAATTTGTACATCGTAACATCAGACGGACGCAGAAAGATTTCTCTAATTGTAAAACAAAAAACGTCATATAGGCAGTGTTATGTCCTTGCCAAAAATTGTATATCGGCAAAAATAATCAAGAAATCAGACAAAGGCTGGTGCAACACAGGTTGAGGATTAAAACAAAAGTAGCCACTGCCCCAATGGTCAGCCATTTTGTGGAAAAGAATCACAGTGAACGAGACTTCAGATGGACAGTTCTAAGTGTCATAAAGCCCAACTGAAAAGGAGGAGACACTGAAACAGCACTCCTAAGAAAAGAGGCATATTTAATTCTCAAATTTAATAGCACAGTGTATGGTCTCAACGAAATGTCAGAAATTGGCAAAACGTAACTTCAAACTTCATTGCATGACTCTACGTACTGACCTGAATACATTTGTTAGTGAACTGACCTCCTCATATCTTTATTCATGAAAACATTTCTAAACGAGCACAACACAATCCAGAAGTTTGAAATCTGGTCTCTCTTTAATAACATCAGCTTCAAGACTTTGAAGTTTGGAAATACAAATTGTCATTGGTTAATTTACTATCCAAAAATGTACACTGGATTAAGGAATTTTTAACAAACTACGAATCCCAGAATTCACTGGCACCCTGGCACATGGGGACGTCTTAAGAAAGTTGAACCGGAAAATGCGCACTGTAGCAGCACGGAAGGATCTACCACGCCATAAGAAAACATAGCAACATTGAGGTAAACGCCACCGCGGTAGCTTTTTGATTGATTGAACTCTTACGCGGCTACATTGTTTCACTGACCGGGCGCCAATTTGATGTGTTTTGCAGTGTCTTTGAACAAAGCTTTTATGGAACGCGACCGCTAAGCGGTAACATTGAATCAACCCAGCTCGCTACACCAAACAGTCACTGTCTGCAGTGCCTCTCATTTATTTGGGTTTCACGAACAGAAACAACCCGAATGTAAGCCTTGCAATTTAACTTTGTGGAATTCTTTTATCAATAAGCCTTTACTAAGTCAACAGTTATAAATTTAAAGAACAGCTTTCTGTCTTCACACAGAATCAGTAACCAGTGTTGAAAAAGCTTTATGATCACATTAAACCAGTGAAGCGGCAAACTAGAAAGAGTCACGGCCTGGTGTGCCTTACAGTTCGTTCCAATTTAAAGAATCAGCAACATTATTTCGCAAACTGCGCATTTGCCCATGTAAGTTTGAAAATAAGCAGTATCCAACCCTGTAAATAGTAATAAATTTAAAGCATGGTTTTCTGTCCTCACACAGAACAGCAAAACTACCAATTCGTACACCCTTTTTAATCCATAAAGAAGACCTGATCACACAGGCTCACCAAACAGGTACCACTCTTCACAATAATGAGAATAAAATATAGTATTCAGCAATAACTAAGAGAGAGTTGTAAAATCATAACCAAATGTTTCTGCATTTCTTTAATTCCAGAATTTATCCAGTCACAAGCCCTGAAGAGAACACTGACAACTAGTTAAGGGCTCGAAACGCATCGGCGTTTACTCCCACTAGGTTAGCATAGTATATAAATAATATTGGTCTGCGTTGAGCACTATGTTTGAAATGATTTGTGCCCGTTAGACGTTTAAATAGAGTACCCAGTTGGTAACAGCCTCTGCAGTATTAATGATGAATTGTTGATAAAATGTTACTCTATTGGCTGTTGAGTTCAAAAATTGACTGGTTGATGAGCAATTTTGTTTTGTATTTTGCACATAATGTATGTTTAATTTTTTGTTGAACACAGTATGTATATATGTTTATTGTTCTATGTGGTTTGTCTTTTTGAAAGACATGTTTCAATAATGCCTGAATGGGTCACAAAAATGGCATAAAATATAAGTAATTAAACTACTTCAAGATCAATCGAATTAGACAATGGTCTCAGTCTGTTTAATCATTAAATAGCAATACTAAATTAACGGTCAGGATCGTTTGTGGATAAAACGTTTGATAGGTCCTTCCTGACCCGTTCAGGCCCAAACCCTCTTGCTTTAAAAGACTATTACATCAAGGCACCAGGATGAGCAACTGCAGTACAACAATGACATCATTAGTGCCCCTCACCAAGATCTCAGATATCTCTCCATTCACCTTGTGAGATTAAGATTGGACTCTGAATGCCATATAGCTGCATGCTGTCATTACAGAAGAGTACCATCTAACTTGAACATGATAACTATATGCCAAAATCAACTGCATCTCATAACACTTTTCTGCTTCACTTTATGTTTAACTGCATCTATATTATTTCTGTGAAATGTGGGGAGAATCCAAACTCTTCTCACAGAACCCACTCAATCTAACCACACTCTACTAGTCAGGAACAACAAATTAATTGCACCTTACTTGCCCATTCAGTAGTTCTTCAAGTCTTCATTGCAGGTATCGCACAGTATTTAAATGCTACAATACATGTTCAGAAAAACCGATGGTGTTGACACAATCTCTGGAATGAGCTAAAACCGAACATTTATAATGCGCATAGGCAAGTTTTTATAAAATGCAGAACTATGTCCAACCTCAAGCCATGAGAAAACGTTTAAATGTTCTTGGCTGCCTTCGAGGAGCTTTTGCTTTACTTCAGATGGTAAATATCCAGCCAGTGAAGCAAATGTGCAAGAAAGAAACAAAGGGACAAATTTATCAATACTTTGCACCAGTACAAAGTCACCAAAAGGGACACATACGCAAAGTGTTGATTTGGAAATTGCTTTCCAGCACTAAACATTTGCTTTGGAAAGTTGCCTTAAGTAACAAACACAAAGAAGCATTTTGCACTGCTTTGCCCTATTTAGCTTCTAAGGGGCCTTCTATGGGTCATACATGGGCATCCTCTTGGTTTTTGATGGAAAGCCCTATCTGCTGACTTTTGTAGATGGGGTTTTGCACCTAGAAACTATAGTTACTTGAGGTATGACCAAAGAGGGAAAACATTTCTTTTCATTAAACTTTCCTAACTTTGCATGTGTGCTGAGCTGGGCAGCACACTGAGTGGGAAATGCTTAAAAGTAAGTCTAAACGTAGTACTTTGTACTAGAAGAAAAAACATCCAGTAAAACAATTATGCTAGACTCATGCAGACACCTTTGCACTAAGGCGCAAAGGCATGTATGTGGCACTAAGCAGCTAGAAAGTGCATCAATGCTTGTCCCTGATGCATATTTGATGTGGCTGATGCATGGTCTCCTTTAAGTCAATATGAAGTGTTGTTTAACAACCTGAGGGTAACTATTATTTTCATGTTGGTGCCAGAGGTGTGATATCAAAGTCAAGAAAAATACAACATTCTTTCACAACCCAAAAAACTCTTCAATCTGTAAGTAGGCCACCATCTAGAAGGAAATGTGTCCTTTCCTTTCCTGGGCGTTTCATCAGGAAGGCAAGTGTTGTATTAAATTGTTCACCTGGCAGTCTCATCCAAATTTATCTGGTCCCAAGGCTACCCCATGCGAAGCACTGGGAGGAATTGGGTGTGAAGGAGATTAGGTAGATTAAAAGAAATCTGGTTTGTATTAAATATATCCCACGTTGTCCACTGGACAACCTCATTTTTGAAACAAGGACCCATGTACAAAGGACATGGAGGTTACAACATCAACATCGATGAAGACAACCTTCAGGGAAATTATCATGTTCTACAGACACACATACAGTGCTCTCTATGGAGGGCTTGCAAAAATGTAAGGAGGTTATCACAAATATAAGAAAGGGATCTGACAGAGATTCCTTTTCTGTATGTACTAACAACTTAGGGCCTCATTATGATGTCAGTCAGAAAGCATTCCAACCGACTCCTTGTCGGAATCGTTTCCGACCGACTCAGGTTCGGGGAGTCTGACTACGATGTGTCCGAACACCGTTCAGTTGGACTCCCATTGACTACAATGGGAGCCTGTGCTTCGACCGACAACACAAGTTCCCATTGAAAAAAAGGGGTTGTTGCGGAAAACCTTGCACCCTGTCACAGGCACCCTATGGTGCCTGCCACACTGTCCATGGTTGTAAAGAGCGGTTCCTTGGTTATCCCCACGGGCCCCAGCCATTTCGTGTCAGACAGACTGAGTCCGAACGGCTGTCAGAATCCAACTTTGTAATACGTCAGTCAGAAACACGGTTCATAGACCTGTACGATTCGGCTCCGACCAACTCGGAGTCTCTGAATGCCGGTCGGAACCAAGTCGGACAGACCGAACAGTTAACATCTATTGTAATCATTTGGTCGGAAATGTTTCCGAGTCGGTCGTAAACACGGGTTCCGACACGGGTTAGGAAATTACGAATGCCATTCGGCGCCTTTCCGACCGACATCGTAATGAGGCCCTAAATGACAAAATGGTTTAATTCAAGCATAGAAGAGGAACTTCCGTCATTTAAGAGCCCAACCTATTCTGCCCTATGCACCATTGACCGCTCAAGCATTCTAGCATACTCTTCACCCATGACTTTTTGCCTGATGATCATTTACTTGCTGCACATGGGTCTCCACAACCTTTGTAAAGCCTACATTGCTTTGAAGCTAGGTTTGCACTATTCAGATCCCTATTTCTGCATATATACATATAGCAAAATAGCAGAGCAACAAGCTGCAAATGCATGCTTCATCATGTACATGCTCAGCCACTTCAAACAATCCCAGCTTTATGAGTTCGGTATCACAATCTGCTTGGATTTTATATAAGGCAGGAGCAATAGAAATAGAAGTCCATGGATGTTGGCCAGTGGGAAAATGGGGTCTCAGGAACAGGTTATATGTTTAGGCCCCTTGAGGATGATCCCATTAAGCCGTATTCATTTCTGGACATTTGTGAGAAAGTTAACAATGTGATTCCTGTCCCAATTCCCCTTTTGGATTGTTATGTAAAACTGAGTACCATTAACAAATGTCGTTAATTCTGGACTGTATGAGCATTAATCCTAGTAGATAATCTACAGGGATGTTGATAGACTGAAAAGGATCGAGGCACATGGTAGACATGTTGGTATGGAAACAAGACTGTACCAACAATATTCCTCGACATAATTTTTACTTCTGAACAATTTTTATTGATGTTCATTCTTGACAAGTAGTTCAAACAGTTTACATGAGCACAAGCTCATCTCATATATCTCTACATTACAATCTCTGCCAATCTCATCTTTCATATTTCGCTATATGATTATCAAACTTCATAGCTGATTGAAAGGCGCACACATGTAACTCTTCCCTCACCAACACAGCGCCAAGCTACTACCAAGAATTTGAGATCAGAAATCTTTGGTGAGAACCTAATCAGTTTAAAAAAAGAAGGGGCATATTATCAAGCGGCAGCGATAATTATCGCTGACCGCTCTTAGCGTGGGGAATAGTATCGCCGGCTATCGCTGAAAATTATCACCATGCTAGAGCTGTATTAACAACGCTTAGCGCAAAGGCGATAATTTTCCAGTGATAGCGGTGTTTTCCATGGAACATCGCTGGTTTTTCAGCGATGTTCCATGGAAAAACGGCGATAATCTTGTGAATAGGGCCTGTGGTCTTAGCCACACAATCCACCCCCCATGTTAAGGATGCCTTAGTCAGGAATTTAGCAGACGTTAAATTCCTGCGTTAAGGCATACTTAACGCGATTTAAAATATCGCTAACCCACGTTGTTAATATGGCAATACCTGGGATAGCAATATTTCCCCATGTTGTTTTCACAGGCACGCCTCCTTTGTATCTCATTAGCGATGCGATGGGAGGCGTGCAGAAAACAGACGCTAATTCAAGGAATCACGCGCTAGCGTGTCCTTGTTAATTAGGCGATAAAATTATCGCCGCTTTTCGTCAGAAAACGGATGCTAAAGCGGCGATAATTCTTTAACGCCGCCTTGTGTAGTGTAGCTCCTATTTCCCTAATAGGCTCTGCGCATTGGAATAATATATCCTATAGGTTTGACATAGGACTGAGGTCAGTATGTCCCTATCGCGTATATTAAACTTAATTACTTGTGCCAGCTAGCTCAGAGGTCACTAGAAACTTCTTGACAACAAGAAGGGAGTAGTTTCTGGCAGCCGCAAAACATGACCACTGTGTTTCCCTTACAGAATCAGGACGTGTCCCAGAGTCGTAGAAACAATAGATAACTATTTCACTCAGCTCAGTTGTGCAGGATTCAGTTACGTCTCAAAGTTACACAGAAATAACAGACGGGCGTTTCAATAAAAGGTTTATTGAACAGTCTTGTTTCTGTTGTAAGTTAGATGTGCTGTTACGATCACAAGACAGTATGCGAGATAAATAATGTACAGAGTGAGCAGTAGAAATAAATAATACTGCGTTAGCATTATCTTTTCAGCATATATGCATTTACATAAAATGACACAGCCTAAAAATGCGAGTACTCATACGATGCGTTTCTATCCTAGGTCTACCCAGTGTGCCTAACCTTTCCTAGGTGTAGGGAGAAGTAGAAGTAGGTGCTGTATTCCTGACTAGAGTATGCTAAGAGTAAGTTACGCCTAGTATGCCAAGAGTCTAGTATGCCAAGAGTCCCTCTAGGTTCTAGTCTGCTCCATACCTGAAGAATGAGAGAGGTAAGAATCTCTTTTCCGGACTCGAACTTCAACACCCCGCAAGGGAAGTTAGATCACTGGAAGCTGGACTCTCTGTGTGCAGGAATGACAGCGTCTTCTCAGTGCGTCCGGCCGGGAAACGGGCTCCTCTGAAGTCGAGGTCTCCTCTGATTTACAGGGGTTTGGGAAGGTATATTTATACCTGAAAATGTTAGCATTGACGTGAGTTGTGCAGCGAAAGACGTCATGAATGAACCTCTAGGGATTAACGGTTCATGCATAATGTATGAGTCCTTGAAGAAATCAATAGTCCTGGGCAAGGGAAACTCCCGCAGCCTGAGGGTCTGTTCTTTTCATGGACTCGTTGAGACGCTAGGGTGGACGGATGTCGGAATCCATGCCTGTATTTGGAGTGCATGGTTTATGCCTAAATAAGGTCTGGGATTTTATGCCTATATAAGGGCAAGGCGAATTGTGCCTATATAAGGACAAGAGTCTAGAAAGCCCGTTTATGGACACCCTATAAAGTATACAACACCCACTCCTCTTTTGTGTATACAACAATACTAAAATGCTAAACATTTAAAATGCTAAACATTAAAATGGAGTACCGCATATTAAAACATATCCTAAAAAAGCTTTAAAAGATACATTAAAATGCAAAGGTTTCTGTACATCATTTAAGCAGTGCTTCATATTTCCAGCATAAAGTATGAAATAAATGCATTTGGAACGAAATATAAAAGCAATATTTACATATGACGAAAATGATCGATAAGGTTGTTCAAAATCAAAGTCATTTCCTATCATGAAATTTAAATGAACTGATTTAGACACACAAGATGACTAAGTGTCCCTGGAAGTACTGCCAAGTCTGTATTATAAGGCTAGTTTTACTTTAAGCAGATTGAAGTGCCATTTTCGTTCAAAAAATGGGAAAAAGTTCAAATTTGGTAAAGTTCCAAGGTTTTGAAAAATGAAGGCCAAATTGTTGCTGTTGCACTGGAACAGAGTATGCCGAATCAGAGTCAGTTTACGGGTCTGGTGTAAACATGAGATCATCTACTTCAATAGACAAAACATCATCTATTGCCGCTGGTGTAAGTTGGAACACCTCGTGTAGAAGATTGATCGCACAAAGATGGGAAGCATCGCTCTCAGCATAGGTCGCCGCAGCAATGTTTGCGTCCGTTGTTACCTGTGTGCCTGGAGTTGTTTCTCGTACCTCAGCAGCAGCAGGAGGCGACTGTGAGATCTCAATGAATGCTGACATCAGGATTGGAAGCCTCTGGGGACAACACAGAGCATGGGCCGTTATCGGGTCCAGCAAAGTATCGACGTCCTTTGGCGCAGCTGATGGATATGTTAGACAAGCGTCCAACACGCATTCTTTACCGCATAGCAGGCATCGTAGAACAGGTAAGATGCAATCTTGCCAGATTGGTCTAAACGACAGGAATCACGTGGTATTAAGGTCCCGTAGACGAGTCATGCCTAGTAGCTCTACTATTCGCTCACGGCACTGTCTTTCAAGGAGAGTCCTCTCCATTTCGCTCGGAGTGATGTCGGCGAATCGGCTGGCCATAGCGCAATAGCAGACAGATTAATAAAATTCCGGCAACAAGTGCGAGAATTAATGGTATGCCACCAAACACCGAATGTGCAAAGTTGGGGTTTATTCCAAGTATTGCCTGGAACGGTGCTAACAGACCGGAGCAAATGCTCTTAAATACATGTACAATTCCTGTTGTATCTGACATGTTAAAGATACGTGATATCATTTCTACGAAATGTATAGGGCAGTTTGTACGTATTAGAGTCTTTATCTCAGCCGAAGTCCTTGCTACTTGTAGATCATAGGTTTCTTTGGCCGAGGTCAAAGGCACTGTTTGCTGTAAAAGCATGGCTTTCATTCTGCTCAAAGTATCAAATCTTATAAAAGAGACGCTCAGCGAAGGCCATAAAGGCGACTCCCTGACTGTGTCTATTGGGGGAAACAATACTTGCATACAGCAAGTGACCCTGGAGTTGACCGTTACTAGATATGGGATGCCTGGAAACATTCCACAGCAGCTTTGATCATTCAACATGAGGTAACTCCCATTAGAAAGTTGTCCAAACGTTGGATTAATCACAGCAGCTGGTGTACCCCGCTGGTGGCAAGACAAGTTTGCCACAGAACCATTACAAGCCCAGTGTAAAGAAATGTCCTGACAAATGAGTGAACCGGTCAGTGCATGTTTACAGTTGGTACCGCTAAGAAACACTTCACGATCCCCACTCCAACATCTATGTGTATACGGTAAATCCCAAGATGTCTTAATGTATTCCTTACCCAACCTTTCATATTTGCCTGCTTGCATCTGTCTGAGGCAATACTGAAACCGAAAAGTTTGTCACAGGCAACGTTATTTTGCCATGAATAACCCATTCCGTAGCTGGTTTTTCTGCCACTGTAAATGGTAATTTCTCCAGTTTTTCAATGCTCAGCACTGTATACCTTGCTCCTCTTTGTGCCAATTCGATCTGTTTATCAGTTAGATTGTATTCTGCAAACAGAGACGACGTGTTGATGAAACGCCAAGGCACATAGCCCGCTCGCAATGATTGCAGCGTCCATGTCAATAACACTATAGAACGTAATTGAGATTGACCTTGTTGTAACATAGCCAAATCTTGTTCTAGAATGTCGATAGCAGAGGATACAATGCCATCCAATGAATAAATTCTGGAGGACAAAGTTGTTAACCCATTGTCGACTACAGAGAGTGTTTTCTCTAAATTAATACGATCAAGTTCACGTATTCGTTCTGCAGCCTCTATCTGTGACACTTTCCATGCTTCATTATAAGCAGCATAGATGCCGGCATATATGAAACATTTTTGACGCGGTTTTCTTGGTCTAAGCAAGAATTCCCTAAGATCTGCGTCCTCTTTAAGTAAGGTTAAGTGTTGTTTCACATCCTGTAGTGTAGATTTATGCAGCCAATCGAGGCATAATTTACCTACACTGTATGTTGTTACTACCCCCGGATGTTGTCTTTGGACATATCTTGGGTCTGGCCTATGAATAGCAAAGCCCTGAGTTTTGTTCAAGAACCTTTCCTGACAGTTGTTTGTGTCTGTGGGCCAGATCAACCATTTTTTCCAATTTGGATGAGTTCTGTTGAGTTGTAGTATATTGTCAACTGTCACCACTGCCTTCGTATTATTATCACTGGCAGGTGTTGGCACAGAAGGTGTTTTCATCTCTTTGATCTTGGCTAATCCAAGACAAGATGTCTGTTGGACGGTGTCATTCAAAAACAGTATTTGTTCAGGGATGATACAGGCTCTAAATAAAGCTTCTATACCCTGTACTTGCCAATCTTTACTACCCCAGACAGTTTTTGTCTCAATTGTGTCTTTCCATAAGTCGAAACCCTGTGTAGACAGTTGGGCAATAAATGCTTCAGAGTAAATCTGTTTCGTATTTGTTAACATAATTTTCAGTCCTGTTTTGTTTACATTTTTGTAGTAAAACGTTTCTGGGTCAGATGTATTATAACCTGAAAAATATGTAAATTTACTAGCAAAAGTTTTCGAACTACCTTGTGGTGGTGTAGGACAATGTTCCCATTGGTTAAACATAAACACAGTTCTTGGATATGCAGTTTTGTGCAAATAATGATGACCATAGTGGTTATAACAATACAGTTCTTCATAATCAGATGAACCTTCTAAAAATTCATTCTTAGAAAATGCAGCAGATTTTTCTAGATCAAACATTATATCGGTCACAGTCTCAAAGTCCCAATCATCTGAATAGGTACTGGACGTAATTAAATCACTTAGTGAAATTTTAAACAAATGTGGAATGTTCAATTGTTCACTTGGACCGAAGATTTCATAATCTGTTTTGTCCCACACTATACCATCCTGTATAGGAACAGCTGTGATGTTCACTGATGACAAGTCTCTTGCTTCACGATGGGAAGATTTATGTGGTTTCAAAAGTACATTCACGTCTTTTCCTTCACTGTTCACATGGATGTATCTGCCATTTATAAGCACGCTTACAGTTGTTACCAAAGCTAGCCAGAGCAGAAAAACAAAAAGTCCAGATGTAATCCAGAGTTCAAGCCATGGAGAAACCAGATAAGTCTTTTTCAGAAAGTGAATAAAGTCTTGTACTTGCTGCTTGAGTTTTGATGATGCTGGCGTCGTTTCAGGTTCGCTTGGATCTTCTGAGAACGTATCAAAGTCAATGAAATAGCCAGAAGCAGTTCTGTCAATTGTTGGAATTGCATCAGGATTCGTTGAAATCACAGGAACCAGATCTTCACGAGTCACGTTAGTGTAGACAGGTGTATTTGGACGAACTGTTACTTGGTTGTCAAGAGGGATGAGTTCCATAGCCTGGTTGCTTAGTCCTTCATTTGTTACAGCTGAATTCTCGATCGTGATCAGTCTTTCAGTCTGAACCTCTTGAATAGTAGCGAGAGGAGTGCGTCTGCTACTAGGTCGGAGTCCACGAGGCCTACTGCTTAGTATTGGCCACATACTGTGGTCTGATCAGGTCGATTGACACAAATCTTTTCTCCTTTCTTCCAGCAAGGGGCGGCAGAAGTACTGTCCTTGTTCCTTGAACAGCTAGAACAGGTACCGGTTGTCTGTAAGAAGGTCCAAATTCCTTCTTGTCCGCTATTTTTTCTCTGACTAGATCCCCAACTTTTGGAATCCAGACAGGCCTTGCTGGGACCGCCGATGTTTCCCCAGTGGTGGTTGGCTGTAGGGATACGTTGCTTTGTTTCGTTCTTAATTTGTTAAGATCCTGTAAAAGAGCCAAACGATCTTTGACATCAAATGTTTTCATGTCCACCACTGTGCCTACGTGTTCTAAGTCTGGAACCCACATTCTTGTCCCAAATAGGACCTCATATGGAGTGACCCCCCTAGAGAACTTCTTGGCAGGTTGTTAAGTGAGCGCTGAATGCTAATGAGGTGTTTGACCCACCCATCACCCAAGCCTAATACCCTAGCTGTTATAGACTGCTTTATGTCCCGGTTTTTCCTTTCCACAACAGAATTTCCCTCAGGATGGAATGGAGAGGAGTACCGCAATGCAACGCCCAGACTGGCCATGGCCTCCTTGTAAGCCCTAGAGCTAAACGCAGGACCCTGGTCAGAATGTAGCGTGCCTATTGCGTATGTGCCGATAAAGACTCGCAAATCTTTTATAACAGTTCGAGCGTCAGCCGAGCGCTGAGGCCATAACCATAGGAACCTAGATTCAGTATTTGCGGGAATGCCTTTGTCCAGTGGGACGCAGGCGAGGAGATAGCCTAATGCTGTCTAACAGTGGTGTCTGCACTGGGCTGCCGCATTCGCTGCATGGTGTCTGGTGGCTCTCTCGCTGTAATTTACAGTCTAAGCAGTTGTTGATGAATATGTGAATGTGTGTATTCATTCCAGGCCACCAGTACATCTCTTTTAATGTCAAAATTGTTTTTGAGATCCCTTGATGTGACAGACCCTCCCCCAAATGTGTTTCATAAATCAAGGCTGCTCTTCGTTCCATGTTTGGAATTACCCTATCCCCCACTCCAGGGATTCGAGCAAAAGGAACGTTATTCGCATCAATTACATAAGAGTACTTGAGTGGAAACTTTTTTGGTAACACTGCACTGCTGCCTTTGCTTGAAGCATTTACAGCTAACATTATCTCACCGTCTATTTTTGTTTTTGAACGAGTGATCGCAGCTACGGAAGCCGTCTGAACAGCCCCCTTCGCGGCTTCGTCAGCCAATGAATTCCCTGCAATGTGAATGCCATCACGCTGATGACTCAGTGTGTGAATCACGTGAGCCTTTGGTAGTTCGTTTTTCAACTGAACTACTTGTTCCCAAAGCAATTTGTGCTTTATTGTGCCACCCTTCGCATCTTTGAAACCATTTTCAAGCCAGGTTCGTATATAGTCATTATACGACTGAACACAGTAATAGGAATCGCACACTATCAGTGTGAGGAATTCTCGATCCGTACTCTCAAGTGCCAGTTTGAATGCCTGTAGTTCAGCTCGCTGAGCTGTACAATCACCTAGTGACTGAGTTTTTGTGACCATAGGTCTGAAGATGCCATTTCGCATGCGAACTTTAACGATAGCACACGCTGCACTGTAAGCTTGCTTACTCCCTGTTGCGGGCTGTGCGGATCCGTCAGTGTAAATTACGAATTCATACTGATCGAGAGGCAGAATCTCAGTGGGCAGAGGACATTCTTGTTCATATTGGAGAAATGCCTGTGTTTTTAAATCTGGATCAAAAACATATTCAACATCAGTTGCAGCAAGAGAATTAACCCACTGTATCCATCTCGGATGTAAAGCTTTAGCATTTGGAATGCTCGCTTTTGTGACCGCTTCTAAAGCCGGTACTGGGGTAACGACAATTATGCGTTTCCCTTGGGCTAAGGCTCTTTCTTTTGCTACAGCTGTTTGAACTGCTGTCAGAATTTTTTCAGTTGAACTGAAGCGCATTTCCGCTTGTGTATACAAATGTGATTTGTATGCAATTGGTACTTTCTCACCCTCATTAAAGGTTAAGTAAGTGAATCCACATTGACCCGAAATTATTCGAATCACCAAATTTCTTTGACTTACGCGTGTTTGTAAGTGATTTGTTGCTAACATGTTAGCCTGGAGTGAACGCAAAATTTCCGTGTGTTCCTGTGTCCAGTTTTTAATTGTGAAATCAGGTTTGATTAATGCGTAGAGAGGTTTAACCCTTTCTGCGTAGTTTAGAATGTATGTTCTTCCAAAATTTAGGAATCCCAGTATTGATTGTAAGTTTTTTTGCGTTTTTGGAGGTTGGAGCAGCACACATTTCTCTAGAAAGTTAGCTGCCAAGCTCTTGCCTTCACTTGAAAGCTCATATCCTAAAAATAGGACATTGAGATGGGCAATTCTGGATTTTTTTAAAGTTGAACTTATAGCCCTCAGAGGCGAATCCCAATATAATGGTGCTCACCCTGTTCAAGTGTTTTTCCAAGTCATCGTCTGTCAGGTCGATGTCATCGACATAGGACAATGCCTCGTTGTCATAAATTTGTAGTAACTCCATTACTCTCGCTGAGAATAAACCTGGGCTGTTCTTGAACCCTTGTGGGAGTCGACAAAAGTGACGCTGGGTCCCCATTATGGAGAATGCCGTTAAGTACCTGCTTTCAGGTGCTATATTTTGACAAAAGAAACCGTTTGAGATGTCTAATGTTGTTTTGTATTTTTTACGCACAATGTTATTCATTAATGCTGTGCTGTGTGCATTTTGCACTGCAAAAGTTTTAGAACAAGTGTTTAAATGTCTGTAGTCCAAAACTAGACGATATGTATTGTCTGGTTTGGAGACAGGAAACAAAGGATTGTTCATGGAGGAGGTGCATGTTTCAATCACCCCTTGGTATTCAAGTTGATTTAAAATCTCCATGACCTGTTTTTTAGCTTCTTGCTTAATAGGATACTGCCTCTGAGCAGTAGGTTCATGTTTCAGATTTATTTTATGGTGAGGTGAGTCCTCATCCCATCCTACATGATTTTTATATAATGCTGGAGCCTGGGCTACTGCCCATTTTCTGGCATATGTATATTTTAAGTGAATTGGAATGTGATTGGAGAAGGCAGGCATAATCATGTCCTCGCCGTGTGGGCACTCCCTGACAAATTGTGGTGGCCAGTCTTTTTCTGCTAGAAGTATGTCATAACCCTTTGATAGTTTTTCCCAAAAAAGTGCTTTAACCTGTCTAGGTTTGTCTCCCTCCATCCGGAGTGTTATTTCAAATAACCTTTGTGGAGTACTAACCCTGGTGTCTACAGTCTCTACTGTAATGTACTCATTCAAGTCCACTATCTCCAGAAGTTCCATCAGGTTCTGGCGAGCTATTGTGACTTCTGCTGCACTATCCAGCATTGTCTGAGCCCATTCTCCGTTCTTGAGTTGAGTTCTCAGAATTCTCGGCATGTCTTACTATTAGACCTGCTACTTTCTTTTTGGAGAATTGAGGTTTAGCTTTAATTTTTGTTGCGTGCTTGTCGTCTTTCGATTTCACGCGTTCTTCTCTATGTTCTGTTCGTCCTCTTCTTTCCGAAGTCTGTGATGAGACCTGAAAGGGACGAGAGGAACGTGTATCATTATCTTGATACCTATCAGGTTTTCTCAAATTATCCCTATTCCTGAGGTTGTACCTCCTTTCAGAGGGTTCCTTTTGAGGAGACCTACCTCGGGATTGAGATCTTTTCTCATTTGAATTTTGTTTAGTAGACTCCCACTTCTTTTTAGAAGATGTAGGAGTTTGTTTAATTGAGTCCTTCTCAGGACTTTCAGATAGTTTTGGTTTAGCTGGTCTCCCACCCAAACTATCTCTGCCTAATTCTGCATAAGATTGTTCTATAATTCTGGGTAGCTCTGTTTGATGTTCTGTAACATCAAATTCCCTTAATTTTTGTCGGATCGCCACTGCTGCTGCCTCCCCTTTAATATTTGATAATATTATTGTTGAGACCTGGTCGAAATTTCTCAGTAATTTCATACCTAAATTTAAAGCAGGCTCTGCCCCGTATTCGTTTTGAATTTGTTTTAGGACATCAGGTATTACCGCAATTGACGGAATGCCGTGTGTTTTAGTGTAGATGGCAGCAAAGACTGAGCCCCAAGTGGTGCAGTCTTCCAGTTGTGGTGTGATCCCCATTGGTAAACTAATGGTTAGGATTCTGTGTTTCTCATGCGGGCTAGTATTTGGAAATACTGCTTCGATTTGAGTAATTTTTTGAGCTATCCAAAATGGAATTTGCTCACGCTTAGTGGGCATTTTACCCATGACTGCGTATAGAGTCTGTGGTGTAATTTTTAGAGTGTTCCCCTGGTGAGGGGTCTGATTGGGAAGTGTTAATGGTGGTTGGACTGTGAAAGTCCGCATGACATATTGAACCAATTGTCTGTAGATTTTTATTAGTTCTTGTAGTTGAACAAGTAAGTCCTCATCTGACATTATGTTAAGTTCAGGATGAGGTGTGTAGCCGGCTAGAATCGGCCAAGTTGCTCCTGGTCTACCTAGTGGACCGAGCCTGGTTATATTTCTGTGATGTTTTAGGGCGCCTTTAAACCAGAGCTGATGCTCCTGGTATGTTAATGGAATCTCTATATCCTCGAAAGGAATGTATTCCTCTGGTGTTTCATCTTCCTTGTAGAAGTGAAACATTTTAGTTACTGGATTAGATTCAGGAAATATTACCCATGAATAGAATACCTCTGTCTGAAAGGATTCATGTGCCTCAATCACGAAAACTACTCTACCTCCTCTCGGTGGTAGGCCATGTTTTATAAGTTTTAGAGTAATGGCTCTTCTTAAGTTTGGAGCGATGTCAATGACACCCTCCTCGGTTTCATTTAAACCGGTGAAGTTAAAAAGTGCTGGTTGGGCTGGATCAGCCGCAGCTACACCGTTTCCGGCGTCTTCATTCATTTTGTTTTATGAAAAATGTAGAACAAATTTCAAGGAAACAAAGATAAGGTGCACAATATTGTGGAACACTGTATCCTTCAACGTTGAGCAAACCAAACAGCTAATATATAGGGTACTGCCCTATGTAGCCGTGGCGGATACTATCCCTGCCCACTCCAGACGTCTTTTGGAGTATATGGGTAGGGGTCTCTGAGAGAGAAAAGAAGAAAATGCACAGCTGAGTTACTCAGTATCTAACGTTGAATTACTGCCTTACCAAACCGTTGGGCGCCATGTAGTGTAGCTCCTATTTCCCTAATAGGCTCTGCGCATTGGAATAATATATCCTATAGGTTTGACATAGGACTGAGGTCAGTATGTCCCTATCGAGTATATTAAACTTAATTACTTGTGCCAGCTAGCTCAGAGGCCACTAGAAACTTCTTGACAACAAGAAGGGAGTAGTTTCTGGCAGCCGCAAAACATGACCACTGTGTTTCCCTTACAGAATCAGGACGTGTCCCAGAGTCGTAGAAACAATAGATAACTATTTCACTCAGCTCAGTTGTGCAGGATTCAGTTACGTCTCAAAGTTACACAGAAATAACAGACGGGCGTTTCAATAAAAAGGTTTATTGAACAGTCTTGTTTCTGTTGTAAGTTAGATGTGCTGTTACGATCACAAGACAGTATGCGAGATAAATAATGTACAGAGTGAGCAGTAGAAATAAATAATACTGCGTTAGCATTATCTTTTCAGCATATATGCATTTACATAAAATGACACAGCCTAAAAATGCGAGTACTCATACGATGCGTTTCTATCCTAGGTCTACCCAGTGTGCCTAACCTTTCCTAGGTGTAGGGAGAAGTAGAAGTAGGTGCTGTATTCCTGACTAGAGTATGCTAAGAGTAAGTTACGCCTAGTATGCCAAGAGTCTAGTATGCCAAGAGTCCCTCTAGGTTCTAGTCTGCTCCATACCTGAAGAATGAGAGAGGTAGGAATCTCTTTTCTGGACTCGAACTACAACACCCCGCAAGGGAAGTTAGATCACTGGAAGCTGGACTCTCTGCGTGCAGGAATGACAGCGTCTTCTCAGTGCGTCCGGCCGGGAAACGGGCTCCTCTGAAGTCGAGGTCTCCTCTGATTTACAGGGGTTTGGGAAGGTATATTTATACCTGAAAATGTTAGCATTGACGTGAGTTGGGCAGCGAAAGACATCATGAATGAACCTCTAGGGATTAACGGTTCATGCATAATGTATGAGTCCTTGAAGAAATCAATAGTCCTGGGCAAGGGAAACTCCCGCAGCCTGAGGGTCTGTTTTTTTCATGGACTCGTTGAGACGCTAGGGTGGACGGATGTCGGAATCCATGCCTGTATTTGGAGTGCATGGTTTATGCCTAAATAAGGTCTGGGATTTTATGCCTATATAAGGGCAAGGCGAATTGTGCCTATATAAGGACATGAGTCTAGAAAGCCCGTTTATGGACACCCTATAAAGTATACAACACTTGATAATATGCCCCGAAATCTCACCTCTACCTTGAGGATTGATTTTTTAACTATATACTTTCTGGTTCGTTTTATGGTGGATGAATGAAATACGTTTCTGGCATAGATATTTTTCCTCCACAAAAACAGACTCAATTGAATCTGGTATAGGGAGAGATAGGTGCGTAAAGGACCATTTTCTGATGGGCTATCTGGTTTAAGAGAAACCCTACGGATGATCAACCTTGTCTCACATATTTATTTACGTAAACGTGTTTCCGTTAACTTGTCTCTTTGCATCAGTCTTCCATCTGACCTCTGTCCCGCTGCAAACCTAGTACAGTGAAAAATGAGGATTGCTCAGAAATATTTTCTCAACTGTGGACTGTATAATCGACCTGCATCAATGAGTTAACAAGTAAAAAGTTAAATCATCGAGCAAAAATCGTGTACTTCAGTTGCCTTCATATGAAATTACTGGAACGTCAATATCCGAGTTTGGATGGAACAGGAACAAGGCAAGCATCTGCTTAGGCACCAGGCGGTCTGCAATTTTGTACACGCTTGCAACAATGAGAACGAAATGGACAAAATTATGCAAATTGATCTTTATTGTTCTCTTGCTGTTTGCACCCCAGGCTGTCTAATTTTCTTTTATACTTGCAAGCGTTTATCACTATAGTTACAACGTATAGCTGTCTAATTTACTTGATTGCTGTATGAGATGTAGAACATAACCATTATGGTGACTCTTTTACAAATAAAAGGGTTTCTATATTTACACAATGGGTGCAATTCAATGAGGCTCCTTGATTGGGATCTGACATGCTTTAGATGAGCCGTATGTGAAATGTGGCAAACACATGGTGAGAGGAATTGGTAAAGAGGGTTTTAGCTGTACTTTTCCAAAGTTCAAGGTTTTCAAATGTCAGACAGGCATTTTACAATAAAATAAAGTGCAAGGCATACTCGGGGCTCGGTGTCACTGGTATCACAGCTCTATCGTGATACATTATTAGAAGTGCAGTATGTTGATGATACTAGCCCATAACTACACTTGTGCAAGGATTTTTATAGCCCCTAGCAAAATGACGGGTTGTCATTAGTGTGCTCTCTTGCTTTTCACAAGGACTTTTTCAGTGCCGTTTGATGTAATCTGTCTTCTTTTTCTGGCTATTTGTCTTGGCACAGTAAGACTTGCAGTTTCCCTAATGTAACACTGTCCTGAGTGCCATGGGGCCACATCCATGAGCCAATAAACAAGATTGTAAATGCACTCCAAGCAAAGTCCTCTAGAATAGACACTTTCACTTTTACTCAATAGACAGAAAGGTGCTAGGTAGCCAAATTTCTCCCTGGCCTCTTAAATAGATGGGAGCCACAATGTTCTTGCGTTGTTAATAAATCCTCTAATGAAGCTTTGAGTGACAACAGCATCATTTCTCCTGTCACCGAAATTCAAGATGAGTGTTACTGTAAGGCAATACTGGTCACTTGCCTAGGTTATTTATTTATTTATTTATTTATAAAGCGTGACATTCATCCCACTGGGATATCACGGCACTGGTGTAGCCGGAGAGTGATGAGTCAGTTTAGTCTAATTGAGGGCGATAGATGATGCCAGTTTACCTTTAGACATAGCATAGAATTTCCAGATTACCTGAACAGGAGGTGCAATAAAATAGCACTTTGAGGAAGGCACCAAAAACCTTTGAGTTGATTCTGGATGAAATCACTATGGAGGCCATTTAGGGCTTGGCCGAGCGAGAACTCCACCTAAATTGTTGATGATCCTGCACATAATAACTCACGAATCCCCCATCCCGTTTCTAGCTGGGAGTTTGCCTAGCCCATGTTAACCAAGACACACTGGCAGGAGAGCGAGGTGACTGTCAGTGATTTGCCTTGCCCGGGTGAGCCTTACCGGCATAATGGTCCTGGCCAGAGAGACGAAATTATGGCTAGGCATTTTTTTATTTTTCAAAAACATACATCTGCTTTGAGAGTTTGTTTGTAGAAAAGTAGAAAGAATGCAGAACTTGCAAAAAAAAGCATGGCATTTAACAGGTAGGTGCACTGAAGGCACAGGGATCTCTGCCAATCAGGTAGAAAGTTCTGGATATAGCGGATGGTCCTCCACAACGGGAGCCAGTCATGTACTAGGGTCAAAATGATCCCTTGAGGCTCTTATCCAAAAATAATAAAAACCCCTCTGGCATTTTTGCCACATAGAACTGGGGAGAAGTCAAATAAATACAAAAATTCAAATATAGGGCCCAATGTACTAGAAGTCCATTAGTAAAAAGTGACAAAAAGTGTTTGCAAATTGTGAACAGACTTTGCTAATAGAATCTGTTTTTCTGAACTCACCTTTATACTATCAGGGTAGTTCACAAAGTCACCATTTGCAACGTGCCGCAGAATAAACTGCATAATGAATAATATATAAGCAGGTCGGAATTTGTGACTGCCTGTGACTGGCTACAAACACATGGTAGTCTGAAAGCAGACCGCCATCCCTGTGTTTGCATCCCCAATGGGAAACGTTTTTTTTTTAAAGCAGACCATTTCTTTGAAGGAACCAGTGCTGTTTTTTTTTTTTTTAAATTAAGGTTCCCCATTTTGGAAAACATCAGGGAGGGTAGTGAGTGATCTATTGCACCACTGTCTACTCTGCCTAAGGATGGCAACATGATCCCTAAAAAGGAAGTGGGCCACTTGGACCCCTGCCCTTTTGAGAATTAATTACTACCTTCTGTGGAAGTAAGTAACTGGTCAATTGTTTGCGACCACATTCAATAACGAACCACAAATTAGAAGCTTCACTCCTTCCAAACTGAGATCTGGTATGGACTACGAAACCCACTTTGAGTCAGAAAATAACTTATAACAAGTATTTTGTACATTACAAAAATTAATTTTTCAGTTGAAAGTCTATTGATTTCGTGAATCACAGAGTTTACTATCGCAAAAATCCATTAGTACATTAGTCCAATAGCTGCTATTCCAAGTTTTCACTGCTACTGATTTGTATGCAGCATTTGAATATTTTTATCAACATGATTTCATTCCATTTATCACTATATTTCTTTGACATAAGGCCAAAGGAAAGGGCAATTGTTGCAGAAAAATGTTTAAATAATTGCAAACAATATTTAAAAGAAAAGTTTAGTAATGAGCATACAAATCCTAAATGACCAATGACTTCATGGTAGGTAATTGCAAGTCGTATGTAAATCTATTTCTGCACCAGATCAATGGCATAATTTCGATAGCAACTATATTGATTCACAAAAATATCATAAAATAAAATAAAATATTATTACAAAAATATTGCCTTCCTATATATTTCTATTTTTAGTTATATCAATAACATTAATATTGGAAACAAACATGTTTATAATTTTAAATAAACATATACATTTTCACAAATGTCACAACACACAATATTGACTACATTAACAGGGCCGGACTGGCTACCGGGCGTTTTGACATGCTGCCGAGCTGGGGGCTGATTTCGTTGATGGGGACCTGCGTGTGCTGAACGAAATTCGTTTTGCTTTGTTTATTTCGTAGCACACGTAGGTCTCCATCAACGAAATTAGCCCCCACCGCAGTGACATCAGCCCCCAGCTCGGCAGCATGCCAAAACGCCCGGTAGCCAATCCGGCCCTGTACATTAATATTGCCAAAAATAAAGGCTTTTCATTACTTAACAAGGTTTTTATGTTAACCAAAAATAAAAATAAACTTAAAAAAATATAAAGATTCGAACAACATTATAACAAATTCATATCACTAAAATATACTGATACCACCCCAAAAAAACATGCTTTAATACATCAAAATATTATTAATAAAATAATTTACAATAAGTACTAACTAATTCTAATCCCCATGGATTGTCGATAGGTTACCTATCTCCTGTGTATCCCCCATCAGCCCTTCAGTTGTACTTCAATCCTGCAACCAATTGGCTCCCTATGAATGTTCCACCCTGAACAACTCTTCAACCATACCTCTACTGGATTATTTCCCAAACCTATATGGTCCTCATAACGAGATAGACTGACTACCTTAACCCTAGGTTCTGCCACCTCTTGTACTGTTCCCCCAATGCTTTCCCCGGTTCCTTTGCCTAAGGCATATACTGTTTGTACATATCCAATAGTTAATTCACATAGCTCCAATGGTGAGAGCCACCTACTTTCTTGGAATGTTGCAGGGATTACTGTCAAAATTACAGATCCTGCTTGGAACAGCTTAATGGACTCTGTGAGAAGTTGGCCTGGTATATGCTGTTCACTAATTAAAGTGGACACCTTGCACCAGTACAATTCGACTCTTATGGTAGATAGGTTTAAGACAACCTTTATAGAAAGCTATCCTAGTGGTAGCTGTGGAGAGCAGCCTTCAGGCTAAGTCTTGAAGGAATGTAAAGAAGCTTGTTTTACCACACAATCTCTTGAATCACCAAATGAAAAGACACCACACAGGTATATATATCAAATATATATGTATTTATTACTAAACAACTCTCTACTAATCTCTTTATGAGATTAGAAGTCAGGAACATATGCACAAATCGACGTTTCACAATAAGTTAAGCACAAATATGGCTGGGGCCCTAGGGGCGTACCAGACCATATACTAAGAAAGAGACTTAGGAACAACGACTTGCAAGGAGACAAGGCCTAGGGCCTTCAGAAGTGCTGGGGACTCACGAAACCACCCAAGGCAGGTAAGTAAAGGACCCACGGAGGACGCGTGCAGTGTGGATACACAGGCGCGGATCGCCGTTGACTTCAATGGGGCAAGTCGCGGTTGGAAATTAAGAGTTTTAGGATACTTCGGGAGAACCTACAAGCAAGTCACTTACAGGGTAAGTAGTTCTAGGGCCCACACCCACAGGAGCACCGTAGTGCTGGAGTTACCTCACCCAGGGAAGCCGGGTGCATAGGTGTCCTTTGGTGTCGGGTCGCGGCGTCGTTTTCAATGGAGGACAAAGAAGACTTGCTGCTTGTGAAGTCCGAAGAAGTGTCCGATGGAATCCAAGCCTGGATTCAGAAGATGGAAGACCTGAAAGCAGAGGGGACAGTGTTCAAAGTCACTTGGCAGTGACTCGGGGCAAGGAAGATGGATGCCCACCATCGTCGCCAGGTTCAGGTCATTCACGGGTGCCTTGACTCTTCAGCCACGAGGTCCAGGAGGCGTCGACGATGACCAGGAGCTGGATTTGGTGTGTCCCACGATGTCTGCGGCTTACTGAGGTGTCAGCGACTCGATTGGAGCCAACAAGCCTGGGTAACAGCAAGTCTTGGGAAATAGAAGAAAAGTCAATGGTGCAGACCAGCAAGATCTGGGGAACTCACCCAGCGAGGGTAAGTCAGGGCAGGCCTGGAGCAATCAGGAGAGCCCATTGGTTCTGTAGGAAAGTCTTCAGGGGACCACAAGCCGGCTGGCAAGGGATCGCAAAGACGCCTCGGGAGGATTCTCTCAACAGGAGCCCACGGTCACTTGGGATGGGGTAGGCCTCTGATCTTCGGAGGGATTTCTGCTGGAGGCTAGGACCACACATGATCTAAAGCACAAGTTCGTAGAACGTTGTGAAGGGGTTGCACTTGACAATAGTGCATGGTACCCAGGGGTCGCGGTTCCTCGTCACTCGTGGGGTCCACTTGCCTCAGCTTCGCTGGAGACTCACGATGGCCTTGGAGAAGTCAGGAAATCTACTTCTTGGGCTGCAGGGACTTCGGAATCCGGAGGGAGTGGTGTAGTTTGCGACCGTTGTTTGTAGTTTTTGGTGCCTGCCAAGCAGGGGAGTCACTCCTTGACTCCAAGGGAGATTCTTCAGTCTTCCAAAGGTAGTGGAACGTCGCAGGTCCAGGATTCGTCTTCAGAGCATCGTCCAGGGATATCTAATCTTCAGGTTCAAGGGTTCCCTACCTTATACTAACAAGGAAGGGAGGGACTAGCTCTAAGACCCCACCTATGGGAGGGTCAGGGAGTGGGTGGTTACACCCACTTCCCTTTGTCCAGTTTCACGCCAGAGCAGGGCAGGTAGCCCTGAGCCGGTTTGAACTGGTGTATGCACAGAGGAGCCTTCTGCTCCCCCAGTGCAGGACTTCAAAGCACTTTAAGAGTGCACCCACCCAGCCCCAATACACTAAACCCTGTCTGGGAGGTGGTTACACCTCCCTGTGACAGGATACCTTTTGTTGGGCTTCCTCCACTGCGAGTTTCGGTCATCAGCAGGAGGGCAGCCCAGTGTCTGTGACTGGTGGCATCCATTTTGTGATGCCAGGGCTCTTCAGGATTCTACTGTGTTTCCACAGTGGGTACATGTCTATCCCTCTAGAAGGGTGGAATGCTACCCCCGCCGCCAGAACTGGCGGGGGGTAGTATTCCAAGATGTTTGACACCAAACACGACATGTTTTGATGCAGCCATTCCAAAGTTAGCATTTTACAGCGAGGATATAATGCACTTAAGAGTATATGGTTTAACCGCATCCACAAACAGCACCAGAGAATTCACTCTGAGAGCTGCAGAGGGGCCCTGCTCAGGCAGAGGCACCCCCTCACATTAGAAACCAAGCACCCTGCCCTCAGGATTGATAGGGCCTGCCTTAGGGGTGACTGATAGGTTTAAATGTGTGTGCAGGAGAGATATACGGAACCTATATCTCAGTGAGGAGTGCTAGCACCACCTCACCCAGGCTGCAGTAGCAGGCCTGTGGTGTCAGATTTAGTCTGCTTCCCAGGGGTGGCATAATACTTGCTTCAGCCCCTGGTAGGCCTGTGAAGTACCTATGCCCTTGGCACCTAAGGTACCATATACTAGGGACTCATAAGGTACCACAGTATCCAATCATTAGTGCACCTAGAGTGCACTCCAAATCGTTTAGAGAGAACAGAGAGGCTGGGGCCCTGATTGGCAGGGAGCCTGACTATAGCCAGAAACCAGTGTAAACATCAGAAAAAAAGTGGGGGCAGCATAAGAGGCAGATCCTACTCTCCTACACAACCCCCCAAACGCAGGGACACTAAACTAACCTTGACCAGTTGAGTCTTCGTGTTCTAAGTGGAAATACCTTGAGAGTCCATCTGCATTGGCATGTTGGGTCCCAGGTCTATGTTCCACTGTATAGTCCATCCCCTGTAGGGAAATGGACCACCTCAAAAGTTTTGGGTTTTCACCTTTCATCTGTTTAAGCCATAGGAGGGGCTTGTGGTCAGTCTGAACTATGAAGTGAGTGCCAAACAAGTATGGACTTAGCTTCTTCAGGGCCCACACCACAGCAAAGGCCTCCCTCTCTGTAGCTGACCAACGTTTCTCTCTAGGGGTCAGCCTTCTGCTAATAAAAGCTACTGGCTGGTCTTGACCTTCATCATTCAGTTGAGACAGTACAGCTCCCACACCCAGCTCAGAAGCATCTGTTTGGACAATGAACTTTTTGGTGTAGTCTGGACTCTGTAAGATGGGGGCAGTGGACATGGCCTGCTTTAGGTCTTCAAATGCCTTCTGACAGCTAGCTGTCCACTGAACCTTTTTTGGCATTTTCTTTGAGGTCAGATCATTCAAGGGGGTCACTATAGATCCATATCCCTTGACAAACCTCCTATAGTACCCAGTCAGGCCTAAGAAGGCTCTCACCTGTGTCTGGGTGGTTGGAGCAACCCATTCCATTTTGGTTTGGATTTTGCTCTGTAAAGGCTGAACCTGGCCTCCACCTACAAGGTGGCCCAGGTACACAACCTGACTCTGCCCTATCTGGCACTTGGTGGCCTTGATAGTGAGGCCTGCTTTCTGCAGAGCCTCCAAAACATTTCTGAGGTGGACCAGGTGATCCTGCCAGGAGGAACTAAAGACAGCAATATCATCTAGATAAGCTGAGCAATAAGTTTCCATCCCTGCCAGAACTTTATTCACCAACCTCTGAGTACCTCCGGGTTAGGATCACCAATTCTCATTCCTGGTCCCCCCAGATTCTTAAAAGCAGTGTGATCATTCCTCATACCTCTGCTGGTATTTTAAAAATACATAAATCTTCCCAATTGCAGGCAATCTTCCCAGCCTTGAAGGTTTATAGTGCCAAAACTCACTCAGCAGTGCTCTACAGAGCCGAGTTATGGGGAACTGCCAACCATAGCCCTTTAAAGGTCAAGAAGTTGGGGGCGGAGCTTGACAGCCAGCCCAGACGGCTGTTTAAGTCAGGAGCTCAGCGCATTGCGGGGCACATCATTTTGACAGCAAAACCTTCTTTCTTTATTCCTCACCAAATTAACTGCCAAATCTGATATCGGCCTGCCGGGTGAGCATGATAGTTTCTTTGTCTGCCATTGTTTACCTTCTTTGAGGCCCCAAACATGATCGTTTGTTTCTCCCTTACAGTGGCAACCATTTTACATTAAACACACATTTACTGTGGAACTTTCTCTCTCTGCAATGTGGATAATACTTTTCCAAGAGGTTTCTCTCCGTATAGTGTTATGAATTACTAATTTTTAAAGGATTCTGCTCTCATGTCTCATATTAATTGACCTTGCTGCATTACTTTTACGCTGCCTACATTTGCTCTGCGTTCTGAGGTGGCCTTTCTTCCTGCGCAGTGGCAACGGGGAAAGGCCCTATTAATTTCTCATTGTAAATCATAAGGAGTACTGATTACGGTTGTCGTTTTTGCGGTTTTTAAAGTTTCCTTCAAATATTTCTCCTATTTATACCGCCAGCCACTTTATGTAACTCTATGGACATTTTGGGTCTTATTCCCTTACTGCATTATTCAAGATGAAAGGATATTGTTGGCAGTTTATATTGTGGCACACATCTTCTGTTGCTTTGTTCCACCTGAGCTTTAGAGTCAATAAAGATTTTCCTATCTTTCAACAAGGTGTGGGGTATCACTTCAACAGAGTTCCTCAGGCATCCCGTTCCACTATTTACAGTACTTATTTACGTGGTCTTTGCTTATTGCCACTGTTTTTATTGTGATGGATTTTCATATGGAAATGGGCACTTTATGAGCAGATTAAAGAAATATAAATCTTCTCCTCATCACGTAGCTACCCCCTCTCAGAAGTTATCGCTATTCTTAAAGACTGACACCTACCCTATTAGAAACTCCTTTTCTGCACCAAAGATGTCTTCCTCATCCTTGCCTTTTCCTAAAGCCTGTCATGCTGTGTCTACGTCTACACACAAGAGAGTCAAACAGGACCCACATTCTCCTGTCAAACCTTCTTCACCTGTCTCTCTTGAACTCGTGCTGGACGAAATACATGAGCTATGTTCATTTGCTTAAGAAACCAATACACGCATGCAAAATATTGATGACAAATGGTCTCAAATGAAACAAGAGTCTGAGCACTGGAGCAAAATATCAGTGATGTGCAGGATGAGGCGAGTAACATTTCAAAATTAGTAAAAGAGTTGGCAAAGTTGAAAGCGCATTCCCGAGACTTAGAAAACAGAAACTAGTGGAATAACCTTCGTCTTTATGGTCTTCAGGAAGGTCTTGAAGGAAATCACGCTGTCACATTTTTCACTTACTTTTTACCTCAGCTAGTGGGTTTACCATCTTCCACAATATTTAATATTCAGAGATCTCATCATCTGAGAGATCTCATCATCTAGGTCAGCATCCCTAATTCCCATCTTCCTCTGCCAAACCCAGAGGAGTGATTATTTTCTTTTTGAATTTACTGACTTACTGAAAGTCCTCAATGCAGTGAAGTCTAAAAGTAAATCCTATAGAAGGGGAGCAAGATTTTCATTACGCAAGATGTTACAAAAGCTACGGTGGCCAAGCGAAAAGAGTTTCTGGATTTTCGTCCATGACTTTGTTTTTAGGTGCTCACTTTGGACTGTTCACCCCTGTCTCTTCAAAGGAACTTTCCAGAATAAAACATCTTCTTTCACTGCTCCTGTGGATCTTCGAGATTTTCTTCGTCCACATTCCGCCAGCTCCATGGAAACCTCTAGTCCTTTGGCAAGATGATTGCATTTTCATGATTTTCCTCAAATTTATCATAGACTTTTAGTACTTTGGGCCTTATTATGAGTACAGTGGTCCATAGGACTGCTGTACTCGCGGTGGTGGTCTGACCACCGCCAGACTGTGGGCCAGCCCGCAGTATTACAAGTGTGGTGGTCGGACCACCACAGGACCTCTGCGTCCGCCGGGATCAAGGATCGCGCATCGGTCATGCACTGGTCAGGGAGCAGCAATATGCTGGCAGTGCTGCTGCGGCACCACCGAGCATATTACGAGTTACCTGACCGCCGCAACTCTCATGACAGTGAGCCCGCCATTAAAAGGGTGGCAGGGAGGCAACAAAGGGGCCCTAACAGGGCCCGCTGCCGCTCCTTGACCAGGGGGTGCATGGGGGGGGCACATGTTGTGCATCCCTGGATTTGCACCACCAGTTCCTGCCACAGTGTGGCATGCATGCCACACCATGAAGGAACATGCAGTCAGCACTCTCACTGCAGTGGTCTGCATGTTAGTCTCTCCCATGAGTCTAACAGACCACTGCCATTAGACTGCTGCTGTAATGCCTGCCCGCCATGGATTACAATTGTATTCAGGTGGGCGGGTGCATCACAACCTTAGCAGTCCTCCAGCGGTCGACGTGGTGGCAGCACCGCTGGAGGACTGCCAAAGTTGGAATAAGTTCCTTTGCCTATTTTGCATTTGCAATCTCATGCTTGCTTTGTTTTTTGCTTTTACTGACTAACCTCTTTCTTTTTTGACAGGTTCCTTTTTGTTTATCATATCCTCGTCTTGTTTTGTTTCATTTGCTCATTGATGTGTTTTGACTCCATTGCTGTGCCATCTTAATCCTGTGCTGCCATCGGCCCCACCCTAGTGTTCATCCTCATCACGTATGTTTCTACAGTTGTCAGTGTTTAACATGCACTGTCTCTTCTGTAATGATCTTCTTCTTTCCTTTTTCTTGTTTCCTTTCTTCTGGTCCGGTTTCTTTCAATTTTCTTTCTATCTTCCATAATTTTTGCATGATTGTAGAGTTTGTTATCTTAGAAGACCTTTTCTTTGTATTTATTATTGCTTGTTTTCTCATTCAGAGTTATTTCTTGGAATGTCAAACGGTTTATTAATCCTATAAAGAGGCAGAGAATGTTGTCACATCTGGCTAAATATAATCCTAACATTGCCCTTCTCCAAGAGACCCACCTTATTGAGTCTGAAGCTCTGAAACAAATTTGGTTGGGTGGGTTCTGTTTTTGTTTCTCCCATATCTACCAAAAAGAATAGTGTCATACTCCTTTGTCACAAGAAACTAAAGTTGGTAACTATTTCCCAAGAGTCTGATACTGAGGGGAGATGGCTAATTGTTATATTAATTATCAATGATATCCCCTTAACGATATGTAATAGTTATGGCCCTACTCAAATAGATTACTACTTTTGGCCTGTTATTTCCAAAGAGTGTTTGCAATATGCCGATGTTTTTTCCATTTTGGAAGGCCACTGCAATCAATTAATGGATCCTTTTGTTGATCATCAGTCCCCAGTTAAATTCATACCCCATAAAATGCACAAGCAATTTCATTCTTTCCTCACCCAACGCCTTCTTGTGGACTCATGGAGAATCTGTAACCCTTCCAACAGGGAATTTTCCTTTTTCTCTGCACCACATGGCTCCCTTTCTTGGCCTGACCATATCTTTGATTCTAAACTGCTCTCCCAAAACCTTATAGCTCTGCTATTGCACCTATTGTGATCTCTTATCATGCCCTAGTTATTACAGATTTTGATTTGCTCCTGGTACATTCCAAATCTAATAGATAGAAGTTTAATAACTAATTTTGGTCGACCCTGCTTTTCTTAGTCTTTTACGATTTTTACTGAGGAATTCTTAATATTCATGCGGCTCCTGACATCTCTCAGTTAATATGGGAGACTTTTAAAGCTGCCACTCTTGGATACATTATTGATTTTGTAACATTATAATATTTTCTACAGAAGATAACATATTAAAATTTAGCCAATGTCAAACACAGTGGATAGATCTGACATTAAAAATGTTTCCCAACCCATTTACTCAGATATACACCATACATGATGATTATCAAAATACTAAGATACCATTATTATACGTCCTGCTACCTTAAAAACAAAGTAGCACTTACTACAAACTACTAAACCAAATTAAAATTAAAACAAACAACTACTCCCCACAGAAATTAATAATTGATTCTGAATAAGCCATGATCCAAACTATCCTTAAACTATACTCACTCTCAGCAATATACGGTTGTTACTACCATTTCAACTAAAGCATTTGGAGACACCTCCAACATTCTGCACTATGTGTAAAATATGCAACAAACAGTCAATTTGACTTTGAAATTAAAACAATGATTACACTAACCCATGTCTCTGTAACAGAGGTAGCTAACCACTAAAACGCACTTATAGAAAGTCCATACTACCAACAAAATGAACACAAACTAAGCCCCCTAGTGCACTCCATCGAGGACACTTCGATTGGCATTCAACAACGCTCTGGACACAGACGCCAACCCAAATAAAAAATTCCATTCCCGAATGTCTAAGACAGCACCATGGCTTGAGAAGCCAAAACCAACAGTGCACCCGAAGGATGGCCCAATGCCTTCCACTCCACACTAGTCAGAACCCAACCTACGCATTACAAATTCATTGAAGCCATTCAAAAAGAACAAAGCTACTAACAACCTACGAATGGAGAAATCAGTAACTCAAATTAAACCTAACATTAGCACACAAGGAGTGCACTACTTAGAATCAATAGCCAAACCATATTTTAGGAAACCAAAATATCTACAGAGTAATCAATTAAATTCAAACCAGCCAAATTTAAATATTTTTGACTAAATATTAAACAAATTATTTTTATAAATTAGTCAAAAAACCTTACAAGTGAAAGTAAATATGACTGAGGCATAGAATTAATAAATATATCAATTAGTTTAAAACTAGAAATATCAGCAACCACAAAACTCAAAATTGCTAATAAAATCACATGGAACTACCACTCATATCAAATACACATTCATAATAAAATATAACATCTCCCACCCAAATAAATTAATTAAATAAAACTTACTGTTCTGAGCTGTAGATCTTTATTCATATCCATGTACTCAAAAATATAATCCACCAAAAATGGGAAATATAATTCCAGCAAAGCCATCTAAGAATGCTAAAATAAAACAGGTGCATTTTAAAATACATCAACACAATCAAAAGTCTTAAGGAACCATAAAAAAAAAAAAAGTAAAAAAGAAACACTTCTGGAAACCCAAAAAATGAAAGGATTTCAAATGTAAAAAGTTTGGCTTACTAGAAACCAAAATGATTTTCTTAAAAAAAAACACAGCATTGAAACAGCCACATGATAACTTTGGTTGCGTAAACCTGTAAAAAAAAAAACATACACTACCCCACCAACAAAAAACACTATCTTCAAACATAACTTAAACATTACAATTACACTACACAAAATGCATAAGATAACATAACATTATATAAAATAAAGGATGCATTTCTACCAAACCCTAACTAGGCCTAATACTGAACAAAATAACACAAACTACAAATAAACTTTCAAAAAACTAGAAAGCAACACTATAACTGCCATTTACTAGTACTCCCACCATCCCCCACCCCCCAAACCATTACAAATGTCTTTGCTGATTCAACAAACAGCAGCACCTTCCTGTGACTGACTTCCAATGTGAATTTAAATAGAACATGTTCCAAAAATGTTTTTAAAAATGTAAAAATATTTAAATAATATAAAACATGTCAATAAATTATATAAAAAAATATAACACACTTATTTAACGTGGCTTAATGCAGCCTTGTGAATAAGGCCCCCTTTCACGCTATACTTACAGTGAAAGGGGTGGGCAATGGATGTTGGGGTGGGCAATGGGTGTTGTGGTGGGTATTCTGCCACAACACCCATTGATTTTGATGCTGCCCTATATGTACAAGGGTGGCGTAAATATGGTTCAGCGCCAAAATTAAGAGAGGAAAAATGTGGTCTTAACATGACAAAACAAGGAGAAATGCTTTCTTTCTCCTCATTTTTGCTGTTTTTATGTGTGCTGCATTGTGCAGCACACATAGAAACAGCAAAAAGTCATTGATTGTGTATATGCAGTAAGGTGTCCCTTCCTGCACATAAACAATCATTAAAAAAAATGACGAGTTGCAACTTCTATGTGTGCTGCATTCTGCAGCACACATAGAAGTTACAAAATGCCATTACTGATTGTTTATGTGCAGGAAGGGACACCTTCCTATACATAAACAATCTTTCCCTGCAACGCGGGCACACTTGCACAATGGTGCAAGAGTGCCTTTGTTGGCGCTAGGCAGCTATATTTAGCGCCAGCCCTAAAGGAAAGACAGGGGTGCACTGTATTCTTGTGACTACAGTGCTTCCCTGCATTTGGGAACTGTCGGAGCACGGCGTTAGCCCTCTTGGCTTAACGCCATGCTCCAACAGTTTCCTAGTAAATATGCCCCTCACCTCAAGGGGTTAAAATTACTATTCCCCCTTGTTGTAAATGGCCCTTTCTGCAGCGTCACCACACACCTTTTTGCCTTCAACCTCCCCTTTTCCTGACCTCGTTTTGTTGGCTTTAGGACTCTGGGCACTTCACCACTATTAACCAGTGCTAAAGTGATTATGCTCTCTCCATATCACATTGTCTGATTGACTTATCCACAATTGGCATATTTATTTTACTTATACGTCCCTAGTAAAGTGCACTACATGTGCCCCAGGCCTGTAAATTAAATGCTACTAGTGGACCTGCAACATACAAAAGGGCAACCTAATATTCCCTTGTGGGCTTGGGTACTAGAAGTCAGGTAGATAAGGATGCGAACAAGGGATTTGTTCAGAAGACAATTTAACACAGCAATGTATTAATCATTTGAGATGTCCAAGCATGACATCCCAACTTAATTGAAAGTTGTGCAATGTTTTAAGAAAATAAATGTTGACGCATAACACAACTTTCTCTTTAGTGATTGTTAAGTTTCTGTTTAGAGCCTAGTTCTTCTGTGAGAGACAGGTTCTTGTTGTATATCTAGAAAGTGGGCTTGAACATACATTGACAAATGGAATACTAACTTAGAAAAGTACTGCAATGATACCCGTCAATGTATGATGAGATTGATTTTTTGCACCCCTGTACTTATGATTTTGAATTTCTATATCATTTTGACATAAATGCATACACTTGCATCCTGAAATGTATTTTCTTAAAAAATCAAATGTACAACTTTCAATTAAGTTGTGATGTCATGCTTGGACATCTCAAGTGTCTAAGCCTCCCATGTTCAGCAAGCATAGTTTTAAGTTTTTTTTCCGGGGAAAATCACAAGGAGGTTAAAGATAGGCTCACGTCCCAGGTTAAAGAAGCCCAGGCTATTTTGGACAATGCTAGCCATGCTGGTGTATGGTGATCCTGTGGTAAACTAGAAGTAAATGCGAAGGTGGCTGGTGATGGTATATGTGACAATCAGAATATGTGGGGTGTAATGTCACTAAGACATGGTGTTAATTGTATTAATAAGACGTATTGTTTCTCTGGTTGGAGCATGGGCGACATGGATTAGCAAAGCAGTAGGTGTCTCAAATTGCTCATAACATGCATATTTGCCCTTCTTTACAATTTACATGTTAATGAATATTGTTGCTGTTAATTTGTTGGCACATGATGATGTATGTGGTTGAACTATACAGTACTGACAGCTTCCACTGGGGTAACTGGAGCTCTATTTTTATCTGCCCTTTTATAGGTTTTCTTGATAGTATGTTCTTAGGGCCTGATAACAAGTTTGGCGGTCCTGGAACTTCTGTGCCCGTGGTTGAGGTCCGACTGCTGCGATCTTGGCGGTCACACCGCCGTATTATGAGACATGCGGTTATATGAAAGAAACACCGCCACAGTCCAGCTGAGCCCTCCGGCCAACTCTGAGTGCAGCAGCCACAGAATAGGTCAATGAGCCTGTGGGAGGCTCGGACCACCTGTGAAGCGGCTGGCCCAATTACGAGTTGCTTATCAGCCGATGTGACTGTGGCGGTCCAACCACCACAGTCAAGATGGCAGAAAGGGAGGGATATAAGGGCAAATCAAACCGCTACTCACCTCTGCACATCTTGTGCCACCATGGAGCCCTTCTTACACATCCTGCCACTGCTGTACCTGCTAGATCATGTTCAAAACCCACTCTGTCGCGGACGAAATTGGCGGTAAGTCATTCAACTACCACTTTCCATAGCTTCCTCAGCAAAAGTATGCCCCGCCATGGATCAGGCAAGGGAGTTAGGGTCTCTAAGCAAAACATATTGACAGGGACCCTGTCTGGAATTGTTTCATATGAATATTAAAAATACAACTATAGGTTGCCCTCCTAGGCCAAAACAGTGACACTGCACAGGCACACTGCACACCAATGGCCATATGTTTACAAATCATATTCGGTGATAGTGATGTGTGCATTAATTTGTGTTCCACAACAGCACCTCCTCATCAATATCACACCTATTAATGTCTGGGACACACGTCTTGTCTACCATGTCACTACTGACGGTCACTTTTCATGCAGCTTACAATTTGTCTAGTCTTGGTAAGTACACATAGAAATCACTGCAGCTACCATGAGGCCCTGTGACTGCAACTATAACAAGATGCTATGCCCATTTTGTCCTTTCTTACTTCTCTGCCTTTTCATTACTGATGGTCACAGTTCCTGCAGCTTACAATTTGTCTAGTCTTGGTAAGTCCACAAATAAATCACTACAACTACCATGAGGCCTTGTGACTCCAACTCAAACCAAGATGCTATAGTGAATGTGACACACTCACATTGCACGCATCCCAGGTCCTGTTTTGATGTAAAAGAAACATCTGTATGGAAGTGAAACACACCTTCTCTGCTACAACTCTGTATTGAACTCTCACCTATCACCCACATGAAAAGGCAAAGTCAGTCAATGGGATTACATAGAATCAGTGTGAGAAGCATTCTAATGGCACGACGGAAACACTCCCTGCTGTATAGCTATGCCTCTATCAGGGGGAACCCTGAAAGTCTGGGGCCCTGAGGCACAGTACATTTACCAAGTGCCTGACAAACTCAATCTGCATTGGACCTGCGAATTGAAGTATATCAGGGACAAGCAATAGCATAAACCAAGTGCCATGTGTGTGTAGGGAATGTTTAAGTGCAACTCATTAAAGCAAACATAGAACTAACAGCATGTGTGACACATCTAGATAAAGTAAGTGTAAGGCACACACAGGACAATGGACCCATGACCATGCAGAACTACACAAAGTTATGACAAGTTAACACCCTCCATGTGTGGAGACACAAATATCTATCTCCAACACACCTAACCCATATCCTACATACATCATAGGGACAACTGCAACCTAAATTATGTTGACAGAGGCCAGGACAAGCCACTATACTTACCATTTCATATAACACCCAATGCAGTGGTGTCTGCACCAATCGGAGTTCATCCCACATATACATCTATCCAACATTACCCATTGTCCTATGTAAGTCCAGTCCTGGGCCCAAGTTCACATCATACTAACCGCTTCAAATGCATCAACAATCAGGGATCAAACAAGCACAACTGTAGTCACACATTGTAGGAAACTGGGTTTCTGTTGCAGACCCCCCCACACTTTTGCCCGGCTTTTGATGCAACTTTGACTGTAGAGTACTGGGTCCTTCCTAACCAGGTGATCAGTACCAGTGTTCGTTCCCTAAACCTTTACCACAAATGGCACAACTTCAGTTACCCCTGTAAGTTCCTAGTAAATGGTACCCCTGGTATCTAGGGCATAGGTCCTGAAGAGGGTCCTCTGGGGCTGCAGTACTGGTTGTGCCAACCCAGGGACCCCTCACCAAGGCTATGCTCTCTGTCATTGCAGGCTGCGTGTCTTGGTGCAGATAAATCCAAAGAGTTGACATGGCACACAGCCCTGTGTGCCATGCCATCCATCCATACACTGCACAAGATATGGGTAAGTCACCCCTACTGCAGGCCTTTAGCCCTAAGGCAGGGTGCACTATATCCTATGTGTGAGCATATCAACATGAGCAGATATGCCCCAACAATGTTCAGTCTATTCTGAGATGTTGTAAGTGCACAGGGAAGCCATGAAAAGTACATGGGCAGGATACTTGTCAACACAAGTTTCACAGCTCCATGATGGCTTCACTGATTTCTATGGTGTTCGGTACCAAACATCTTGTCTTAATAAATCCTCACTGTTGCCAGTGGTGGATTTATTAATATATTCACACAGGAGACTGTTGTATCTGCCCTGCATGACCATTCTCAGCGTGGGCAGTGTGTTGCATCATGTCTTGTGTGGTCGAGAGCGCTTTGTCTGTTGACAGTTGGGTCGGCGAGACTGTACGGTCATGACAGTGGACACTGAGCAGTGTCTGTGGGATGATACTTGCCATTTCTACACAATAAACATCTTCAATGTTAACCGCCTTAAGTCTCGTCATTACACAGTAAATGTGGTGACGATTTTAACCATCATCCCACAAAGGACTCACGCATGATGGTGATTCCTGCCATATCGGAATGAGAAATCCACTCCGAGGACGGATCCAATCCATGTTCATGGTCGTCCACCTAGTTGGAAGAACCAGCGTTTCCTGATTTCAGTCAATGCGTGATGTCGAGTTAGGATTTGCCCAATATGAGGAGGTCTTTCGTCGAAGGAAGGTATCATGTGCAGGCTTCACGAGTCTCCGCCTACAGAGGGAGGTGCTAGCAGTGTACGAGGCTGTCTGTTGGAGGTACGGTTGACGGTCTGACCTCTGTCAGTGAGAGATTATCAAGAAGCTGTGTACCCGATGACCGCTTCACTGCACCAGTGCTAACATAGGCTGCCCAGTTGGTATTGGGCGCGTCTATAAGTACAATTTACAAAACAATTTGGGGCGTTTCTGGTGCCAGTAGAGTGTTCATTCTATGAGGATTATATATTTTTTTAAATTCTCTACAAAGGTAATCTATGATTGGCACAGTATCGTACTCGTGTAATCCAATTGACATTGATGTTTGTGAGCACTCCCTCCATTGTGCATTGTGTCCAGTGTATGCTGTTGGCAAGCCAGAGTTGGGTCTTGTTAGAGAATTCCAATTGTTGAAGGTGGTTGCCAGGGATCTTCTGTGACGTGTTACAGGCACACGTTCACGGAAATGCAGTGACACTCCCCCAGCGCGGTGAAGCTTGTACCAAAATATTGGTATGTGTGGTGACACGCACACCTGGATGAACCTTAGAGTTGGAATTCGGCAGTGACACGAACACCTTATGCATGACAGTACGGTGATGCGCGCACCAATGTTTCAGTTTCCATTAATATATTCGTTTTTTTTAAAAGAATTTAGTGGTGACATGCAGCCTTGGTCCTTGCAGGTAACAGCAATGGGGTGGTGGGGCCGCTTAGGGGTGTATTTCGAGGGACGATGCAGAGGGAACATTAAATAAATAATTTATTTTCCCTCGACATCGTCCCTCGAAACCCCCCCTTGCGGCCCCACCACCCCACCGCTGTTACCTGCGCGGACCGCTGCTGGTGACATGCACACCCAATGCTTGTCAGCGCAGCGAAGCACACACCAATGTTTTAGCTTTCATTAATTTTACTCTTAGGTTTTTTTTATTCCATTTTATTAGAAATTTTCTCTAGCTGTTTAGAAATAAAAATATTTTAGGAAAACTAGATACATGTAATTTTGTTTTTGGAAATACGTTGTAACAGATTACAATCGGTTCGTAGGCTAACATGTTTGTCTTGGTAAAACAATGCGGGCGGTGAATCTACCACCACCATTTCTGGAGGCAACAGTTGACCCATATCTTGGTGATATTGGTGCTCATAGATTTAGTCCTGAAAGGAAAAAGTTTCTTTTACTCCATTCTTTAGGTGGTTTTGAAGGAGGAGAAATGCTTAAACAATTGCCAGCCTTAGTATTGTCAGATGAATAGGAACTGGATGAATGCCACGAAACACTAAAAAAACTAGCCAATAGGTAAGATGTGCAACCAAGTCTGGTTGTTTTGCGTCATAGCTTTTTTGAAAGGGAGCAGAAAGATGTTGACACTTACATAACAGCATTAAGGAAGTTGGTTGCTGACTGAGAGTTTCAAAACTTTTGTGATCAATTAGTGCACAATCAATTTATAAGTCACTGTTTGGGTAGAACTATACGGCAAAAGTTATTAACGTTAGGCAATACATCTTTAGAGGAGTGTGTGGAAGTAGCCAAGAGTATTGAAACAGCCCAGAAACCTATGAAAGAGTTAGAGGAAAGAAGAGCAGAAGCAGTTAATCCTGTACCTTTGCCTGCTAATGCCTCTAAAAGAAGGAGAGAGTGTTTACAAAAGAATTTCTTCAAATGCACAGATATATGTTTTAGCTGTGACAATCCTTGTCATAACAGGGGTGGAAGAATTTGTCCAGCTAAAAATGTAGTGTGTAGGTCTTGTGGTAAGACTGGACATTTCACAAAGGTATGTCAGGGTCAGAAGAAAGGTGAAACGAAGGTGGGGTTTGTCAAGAACATCAGTGATAGTGAGGTGGATGACATGATTTCAGATTTGAGGGATATGGTTTTGGTTGTAAGCGATGAAAATGTTTGAACAGGTGACCTATGAGACTGTGTTGATCCTTATGTGGATATATTGGTAGGTGAAAAAAAAAATTAGCTTATCAGTTGATTCTGCTGCACTTATTACAATGATCACACAAGACTTATTTTTGAGTAACTGGGAAAATAGACAATAATTGCTATCAGATCATTCCCCAGTTTCTTGTGAGGGTCGTAAAATAGAGTTACTTGGTTACTTTGCAGAGGTGTTAGAATTCAAAGGAAGACGTATTTATGGAAACATTTATGTTGCAATCAAGGAGTTAAACATACTGGGATGATTCCACCAGGGTGTGTTTGAAATGATGTTATGTCTAGGTGCAAAAGAACCGGTCTTAGCTATAAAAGATGATTGTCAGTTGAAAGCCTTTTAAACAAGGATCCCAGAGTCTGTTATTTCTGATAATGGAGTTCAATTTGTTTCTACAGAAATGGAATCATTTTGAAAAGATAGTGGAGTAAAACACCTCAAGAGTTCTCTTTACCATCCTCAAACAAAAGGCATGGTTGAGCTCCTGAAAAGAGTTTTAGGTGAATATATATGCTGGGCAATTGTACATAAATGTGCCATACCGGTTGCTGTTAGAACTATGTTGTGGTTCTACAACACCTCATTTCTCTACTTGTATTTCTCCTTTTGAATTATTGAAGGGTAGAAAGCCTGTGACTTAGTTTAAGCCAGCTTGGATGTCCAGATGTCTTAAACAGAATTCATTGTTATCTGACTTAGACATGATCTGTAAGGAACAACGTGACAAAGGCACAAGTGAAACAAAAAATGTTTTATGACAAAAAGAAGAGTGTATCTAATAAAAAAAATTAAGTGGTTGATGTGATACGGATTAAGAAAGGTACTTTTTGGGGGCGTGGCTTGGCATCTGCCAAGATGGCCGCATAGTTTGGAAGCTCCACAGCGGCCCTTCTTCCTCCTCCGCCATCTGCACATAATCCACTCGACCTTGCACTGTGGGGCAAACCGGGGAGTCCTCCCTCAGTGGGGGCTGCCAT
Organism: Calotriton arnoldi; assembly: GCA_963921515.1. Classification (NCBI taxonomy): domain Eukaryota; kingdom Metazoa; phylum Chordata; class Amphibia; order Caudata; family Salamandridae; genus Calotriton; species Calotriton arnoldi. Next base: position 196,190 of record CAWUFW010016530.1, on the reverse strand, counting down.
CAGGATCACAGCCAACCCGAAAACGACACTCATGAGAGGCTGACGACTCCGGGCCTACACCGGACGGAAGAGGCCTTTGCTGGGTGTGCTCGGCCGCTGAGTCCCAGAAGCCGCAAAGAGTACCTGGTGAACGCAGAACGAGCCCTGTAAGAGATGAGGCCCTGAAGCGGCCACCCGATCTGCCCATGACCTGGAAGTGGGGGCGTCTTCTCTTGCCTCGCCTGAGCCAGAGTAAACAGCGGTCGGTGATGGAGCCCTCCCTGGTCCCCCGCGTGATCAGAGACGACAGAGAGGGGGGGCAGCGCAGGAGGAAAAGAGCACTGGGGGGCCCACCGGCCCAGCACATTAACTGCCCGGCACCAATTGAGGTGCAGAGATCCCGCTTAGACAAGGCCGCCCACTGAGGAGGAGGCGGGCCGTAATGCGCAAATGAGGCCGAGGCACGGTGAAGTGTGACACGACTTGGGCGGCCATCGGGAAAGTCTGGTTGCACCGGCTGGAGCTGGGGTCTGCCACATAATGACCGGCCGGGGATAAGCCGGGGCCACCACTGCAAAGAAACTGGAGGTCTGGTATAAGAGAGCCAAGGAGGGGGCGGTGCCGACCAGAACTGGTGCTGCCTCCTGTCAGCAGGGTGCTAGATCGAGAGCATACTGGACAAGAATGCAGAGAAGTGGAACAAAGCAGCACCACACGAGCTATCAATGAGGTGAGAGCACCCGGCGGCAAAGAGATCGGTAGAAGTCCACCCATCCCCCTGAGCTCTTGATCTGGGTCTGGGAGTTGGGGGGAATAGAACATCCTTTGGGAGATCAAATCTATTAACTCTTTGAGAGCCCCCCCCCAGAGACTACTGTATAACAGGGGGAGAGACCGGTGGTGTTCCCCTAAGACGGACATAATGAGACCAAAGGGTGCTCCCCCAACCCAGGCCAACAAACTGGATAAATATGCGGTACCCAGACAGACAGCGATGGAGGGAGCGGCAGAGCTTGGAGGCAGGAATCACAGGAGCCCTCACTGGGAGCCATAATGACAGCCATTCATGAATTATGAATGACCCTTGAGTCCAAGATGAACAAAGTTTTTTTTTTTTTCCTTTTATAATTTTATTTATTGAGTTTTCATGAAATATTGCAATACATGAATAACAAACATTACCAGCATGTCAATCATTGCTCATCAAACGGTACAGTGTGCAGCACGTTACATTTCCCATTGTATTCTCCAAGGTCATATAACCATGTTGTGTGGGGAAGCCATAAGTACAGTTTATACATCAGTTGCTAACAAATCAGTGTGGCTATTTAGATAGATCGTGAGAGGTTCCCAAAAATTAGATGGTTTCGATGATGTGGGTAGTTCCTCTGCATATACTAGAAAATTGTCTCTACAGTATACAAAGTCCATTATCCATTGCCTTAGAGTAGGCGATTTTCTGCTGTCCCAATGGATCACCACTCTGCGTTTTGCAAGGAGCAGTGCTACGGCCGCCAATTCTTTCTTTACAGATTTCAATGGTAATACATAACTCAACAGGCACAACTGTGGTGTACATATTAATTTACAGTTCAAAATCTTACCCAGCAGATCTATCACCTGTGCCCAGTATGTTTGTACCTGTGCACATCCCCAGGCCAGGTGAATAAAGTCAGCCTGGTCCTGTTTGCATCGCTTACAATTTGCGTTATCTTGTAACCCATATTTGTAAAAATTTTGCGGGGTGTGATAGGCTTGATGTAGGTACTTGTAATGGATAAGGCGTAAATTTCCGTTGGGAGTAAGTAAATCTGTTAGTGCACAGCACACCTTCCATTCCTCTTCGGCAAGTGGAGTATCCAATAATGAGTTCCATTTTTCACGAGCTTTTATCGTACCCTCTCCAATTTCTAATTGCATAGCCCTGTACAGTTTAGTCACCATATGGTGTATAGTCGGGCTAGTGATGAGTAGCTGCAATGAATCTAGTGCAGGGGGTTCTGTGGGGTACGAAGGGTACAGTTTCTTCATCACTTCTCGTAATCTATGGTAGGTGAATTTAAATAACATGGATTGATTATTTACATATGCCAGATCTGCAGGAGTTATGAATGATCCATTAACATAAAGGTCGCCCATCAGAGTAATGCCCACCTACTCCAGTAGGTCCGTGCTACCTCTGTCTTGAGTGGCCGATAGGGAGGGGTGCTGTGCCAATCGCATACTTGGGGCATAAAGGGGAAGTTTCTTTGCCAGTTGGCCAAGCTTTAGCCACGCGTTTTTTGTAGTGCGAATTGTATTTATCTCTTGCTTTGCTAACTGTGGTCTGGTGTGCGTCAGAATGGCAGCAAGGTGAATAGGGTTGGCGTCTCCATCTTCTACCGCTATGTGCGGCATATATTTGATTGGATGATACCAATAATGAGCGTATTGGGCTTGCGCACATAAATAATATAAGAACAAGTTAGGGACTGTAAATCCGCCCGGAGCATATGGCAACGTCAGTGTGTGTAAGCTTATTCGTGCTTGTTTGCCTGCCCATATTAATTTTGTCAGAAGCGCCTTTAGTCTGCTAAATATTGGGGTAGGCGGGGGTATTGGAATATTCGTGAATAGATATAATAATTTAGGGAGGATCACCATTTTTATCAGGGATGTTTGGTCCGCCAGTGTGAGAGGGAGTGTGATCCATCTGCTTATTTGAGTATCAATTCTATCAACAGCAGTACCATAATTCGTTCGTAGCACAATTTCTGGGTCGCGTTGTATCAAAATGCCCAGATATTTAATGGGGTCTGTCTGCCACATCAATGGGAATTCCAGTAGGTGAGGACGGGTGTTCTCTGTTAGTGGCAATATTGGAGATTTATCCCAATTTATTTGCAGGCCAGAGTGTCTACCAAATTTAATGTATTCTCTGAGAACAGGGTTCAGATTTGTACTTGGGTCACGGACATAAAGCACCATGTCGTCTGCATACATGGAGATGCTAATAGGGCGGAGATGGAATCTTAATGCAGTGTGCGCATAGCATTGTCTTATCTTACAGGCCAAGGGTTCTATCACAATGGAGAACAATAAAGGTGATAATGGGCATCCTTGTCTTGTACCTCTCTGGATATGAAGTACTTCTGAGACGTGACCATTTACCTTTATTCTTGCAGTCGGTTTGGTATATAATAATTTGATCCAGTTTATTAGCATAGTCGGTAGCCCCATCCTTTGTAAAATTGTAAAAAGATACGCCCATTAAATGGAATCAAAGGCTTTGGCCGCATCCAGTAGGACCGCTGCCGCCTCCATCTCTGGATTCAACTGGTGTAGTAACGCGAATATGGTGCGTAAATTGTGTGCGGTCGAGCGATTGGGAATAAAACCAGACTGGTCCGGGAGGACCATGACCTGTAACAAGGGCTGCAATCTTGTGGCAATAATCCTGGCTAGGATCTTAGTGTCAGTATTTATTAGAGATAGTGGTCTGTAGGACGCCCCGCGATCTGGTTGTTTGTCTGGTTTTAATATAGCCACTATCAGTGCCTCTCGCAGTGTCGGAGGAAGTGTCTGATTATTATAGGCTTCATCGTACATTGCCACAATATGGGGAATGAGTAATTCCGCATATGTTTTATAAAATTCCCCGGTGAAGCCATCCGGCCAAGGGGTTTCGCCATTAGGGAGGGACTTGATGGCAGCCTGTACCTCCTCCAACGCAATGGGTTGTGCAAGTATTTCACGCTGTCTATCAGTGAGCCATACCAGCGCTATGTCTTCTAGGTAGTCATTAATTTCTTGTGTAGTGGCAGTATCTTGTGCGGCATACAACCCACTATATGTTTCTACGAAGGTGTTCAATATACCTTTGTTGTCATAGTGCAGTGTGCCCGCCATATCCTGCATTTTTAGTACCACGTGTTGTTTTTGTTCAATACGTATTTTTTGGACCAGATGGTGATCCGGTCTTTCCCCTTCACCCATTCTGCGAGCAGTGTGTCTACGGGAAATATATTTCATTTTGTCCTCCGCAAGTTTGTTATAGTTCGTTATTTCTTCTCTTATTTCCCCCAGCAACACCGCATTTCGGGTATTCTCGTACTCCGTTTCTAGCCTTTTTATATGAGCTTCGCTCTTACTTAGCTGTGTGTGTATATCTCGCAGAATACCAGCTGTTGTACTGATACAAATACCTCTCAGGGTCACCTTAAAGGCTTCCCAGATAGTGCCAGCACTATTCACTGAGTTTGTGTTTAACGCGAAATAGTCTTCTATGGCGTTATGTATGGTTTCTTTATATAGAGGATCTAGAAGGGACGCTGCGTTGAATCTCCATATGAATGGAGGTGGGGCATATGTCGGTACTTTGAGCGTGAGGACTACGGGTTTGTGGTCTGATAATGTTTTGGGTAAGTGTTGTATGGTTTGCGTCCACGTGCAGGCTGACTCGGTGAGCAGCCAGTAATCAAGCCGGGCCCAGCTATTGTGCACAGTTGAGGAGTGGGTGCTCTCTAGCAATAGTGGATTACGCAGGCACCAGATGTCTTGCATGTGAAACTCCGACATCCCATTTAATATAGTAGTGACAGCCCGCTGATGCTGCTCGGTAGTGTGGTGCGATCTATCATAGGTGTCATTCAGGGCAACATTCAAGTCTCCACCCCATATTAGTTCCATAGCTGGGAGAGTTCTGATGATGTTCCATAAGTTAGCAAAGAAAGCAGGATCATCAACATTTGGACCGTAGGTATTGATGATTCCCACGCAAAACGCCTGTAACTATGACATAGCGCCCATGGTCATCTAGTAGTGTTTGCTCCTTTATAAAGTGTGTCTCCTTGCGGATTAGTGTTATTACTCCTCTGGCATATGATGAGTATGAGGAAGCTGCCACCAGCTCCACCCATTTTTTCCCCAGTGTGTCAACCTTTTGTTTAACAAGATGCGTTTCCTGGAGAAGAGCGATGCCTATGTGGTGCCTGTCGAGATAGGCAAACACCAGTCTAATTTTACGTGGGTTGTTCAGGCCGCGCACATTCCACGTGATTAATTTCAATGGTGTGGAATTATCAGGCATGTATAGCAGTGGGGTGTGTTCGGGCCTGTATGACGTGTTGAACAGTATTCGGAGTATTCACATACAACATCAACAACATGGTCATGAAATGGTGCGTAGTGTGTCTTTGCGCAATTGCGCCCCATGCTTGAGACAATGTAGACGGCTGGTAAATAGAAACACAAAATCCAACTAACCCCCCACCCACTTTAGCATCCCAATTATGCCAAAGAGATTTCCCAAACTTCAATGAGAATGACAACTGAATGTCAGTGGGTTCACCCGATAGGGGGCGACTAGGTGCTCGGTGGTCCATCCAGATATAGATGGGGCCGGAGCGACAAATACTCAGAATTGGTATGGTGTTTAAAGATAGGTTACACAAATAGCATACATTAGTAATAAATCTTATAGCTGTTATCTGGTATCTAGACCTAGAGGCGCCAGGCAAATCCCAGTATTTAACATACTTTAAGTGGGCACAGTAGTTCCAAGTCCATAAGAGTTCAATAGTCCTGACAGGTTAGCTTATATGACTGTAGATGTTATGAGGAACGTGGCAGCTTACCCTATCATAGTGGCGAGTGTGACCCACCGGCCGTAGACGACCAACTGTGAAGCAAACCGTGTAGCAAACTTCACCTGTGTGTCACTTCAATCTGAATCCGGTTGTGAGAGGTTGCTTTTCTCCCTCGCAGACTGTTGTCGGAGATGTTTGATAAATTCCTGGGCCGCTTGAGGTGTTGGCAGCACTCGGGTTTTGCCCGCATGCGTCACGCGGAGCCGGGCCGGGAAAAGCATGGCGTAGGGGATATTCATGTCTCGCAACTTTTTTTTAACCGGACCATACTCCTTGCGTGCCAATTGGACCGTGAGTGTAAAGTCAGGATAGAAGGCCACCTTGCATCCATTGTACATCAGCGGTTGTTTTTCCCTTGCTAGTCTGAGTGCTGTGTCCCAATCCCTGTAATTTAGAATTCAGGCTATTATCGGTCGCGGCGGAGCGCCTGGTGGTGGCTTTGGGCCGAGAGATCTATGCGCCCGTTCTACAATCAGCATCGATGAGAACTGTTCTGCCCCAAACATGTCCTTCAGCATTTTTTCTATGTAGTCTTCGAGCTTACCAGTGTTGGTACTCTCTGGCACTCCCGTGACGCGCAGATTGTTGCGGCGGGACCTGGATTCTAAATCCTCATTTTTCACTTTTATTATCTCCAATAGCTTTGCCATATCGTCGCATTTTGACGTGGTTGCGTGTGATTCATCCTCGACCGCTGATATTCTCTGTTCGGCTTCCTCTAGCCATTCCCCCTGTTTATCGAGTCGAGCTGAGACGTGGTCCACCTTATAGTGAGAGCGTCTATTTTGCCATCTATGGCTTGAAGACTATGCTGTATAGCCTGCAGAGCAGCCTCCATTTTGGCGTTGGGCTCTGGGTCAGCCTCCAAGTCTGCGTCCGCCGATGTGCCCGGGAGTCTGGGTGTACGCCGCGGTTCAAATGGTAGTTTAGTTTGTTGTCTATCAGTTTTGCCCATTCTTAGACACTTACTTCATAGTTGTAGGTGCCAGGTCCCTGCGCAGTTGGGCTTGAAATGCTATGTTAAGGACTCACGCTGTGATTAAAGACAGAAGCTAATGCTGAGAAGAGCAGGAGGCGCTGGAGGATCTGTAGGGGACTCACCGATCATCCATGGAGCAGGGCGTGATCTGCCACCATTTCACCGCACCGGCCTGCCTTCCATGTGCGCTAGTACAGCCTCATCGCCCTGCCGACGCACAGCCGGTACGCCGCAGGCCCAGGCCAACGCAGGATGTGATCCCCAGCAGCCGAGTGCCGAGGGTTGTGGCAGAATTGCAAATCCAGCCACGCACTGCAACACTCAGCAGTAGGGCGCCGCTTTTTTTTAGCAGGAGTGCGTAATGTTGTTGTGCCTACTTGCCGATGCCGTGATCAGGCCTGCCGCACCTCTGGTGCATCGATATCTCCCAGGCGCAAAGCGCTCCACGGTCAGTGCCCCAGTCCTGCAGCGCACATCGCAACGCCCGCAAGCCGAAGCAATGCACAGGTCTGGGAGTTGCGGGTCCTATAGGGGCAGTGCGGCGAGCGCATCCCAGTGATGAAGAAGCGTGAAACCGATCAATCATGCAGCGCAGTGGGAGCCACCATCTTAGGTACCTCAGCGTTTCCCGTTATGTCACCAGTCTTCCCACAGCTCACCCTGTTCTATATGGCGAGTCCCGTATCTCGGCCCGCACTTACAGCATGCAGGGCCGCAATCGTAAGTGGTTGGCTTCGCTGATGTAGCTGCATTCCAGGCAGGGTTCCCTGCCGCTCGATGTGGGGTCACGGTGCCATTTTCTCAGTCCAATATGCACTCGGGCATCCTTCCGAATGGCGATGCCACGGCCGGTCAAACCCACATCATTGTGCTCCGCATGTGTTCCAGTCACCAAATCTTCCGTCCTAGCATATCTTTGTTTGGTATAACCGCCGTTGTTTCACCGATCTGCCGCTCTGGCCGTCAGAGCAACGCTAGTATGCGGCCATTTTGTATCGGGCTCTCTAGTGCCCCCAAGATGAACAAACTTACTATAGAAGTAAACCTTCTTAGGGCAGACATGAACAAAAATTCAGAGAAGGTCGCTGCGGCACAGACAAACATTAGCAAACTGCAATCTACCACTCGGAAACTAGAAGATCGATTGCAGCATCTCGCCCACCAGAATAAGATAATGGCCACGAAGCTTGAAGATCAGGAAGGGAGGGCCCGCAGAAAGAACATTAGGGTGGTGGGGGTAACTGAGGGGGCGTAGGGCCCCTGCATGGACCTCTTATTGGAAGAACTTATCAACCACCTGAAGCCCAAACGCCTCTCAAACTTTTTCTCTGTTGAAAGGGCACGCAGGGCACCGATTCCTATGCCTAAACCCAGGTCCCCCAATACCATTATCGACAGGATCCTTAATTACCGCGACCGTGATGCCATTCTGTAGGCAGCTTGCACTAGAGGAGATCTGCCATATGAGAATACAATGATCTGGTTCTTCCCAGACTTGACCCTACTGGTGCAGCACCAACGGCGCACCTTCAACGAGGTCAAGAGGGCGCTATGCGCAGAAACTCTCAAGTACATGATGTTATTCCTGGCCAAACTCAGGGTGCTACATAATGGAAAGTCATGGTACTTCACAACGCCGAAGGAGGTATGGAACTGGCTGGAGAACGGGAGACTGGCCAAGCAACAGCAGTGGAGGGAATGTGATCGGCAACAATGCAGGGATCGAAGCAAAGGCGCCCCCAGTGAGTCACACAATGAAGTCACGGATGAAATACTTTCTCCAGAGGCTCATCAACCGAGTCCTGTCAAGTGAGTGGGTTGGCTGGGAGTAGGGCCGGGCTCGGCCTGCGGGAGTGAGCAGCAAGGCAGTAACAAGCAGGATATTGGACCCATGCCTTGCCTGGTGCGCAATGATATAGGGACTGAAATCAGGTCCTCTCAGTCGTTGAAGGCTACGTAAGGGACGAGACAAAATATCAAAGTACAGATGGACATACTCAAAGTTGGAACTGCAGGGGTTGGGGAGGGGTTGTCACCTTATAGGATGTGGCGGTGCTAGCTGACCCCAGTACATAGAGAACAGGCACACGGCAAATTGGGGATGTGGGTAGTTATAGGCCTATGGTGCAGGGTAGCAGGGTGGGGAGAATTTTATAGGGAAGGGTTTATGCATTCATGGGTTATGCATGTTCAATGTTTTGCTCTTTTTGCTCTCAATACACTGGCATACAGATTACATGACACTCTGATGCAAAGAGACAGGGAAGTGGGGAGGGTGGAGGAGTGGGAGGATGGGTCTCATTTCCCCCGGCTAAGACATGGCTACTCAGGCTAGAACTGTCCTAAGGGTCCTGACATGGAACGTCAATGGCCTCCGTGACAAGATGAAATGAACCATGGTGCTACAATACTTACGTAGACAATCCCCCAACCTGGTCTTCCTACAGGAGACACACCTATGGGGTAATCACTACCTAGTACTCAATAAATATGGGTTCACTCTCCTGGCCCATGCAGGATTCATATCTGGCAATAGAGGGGTTGCAATTCTAGCTAGGAATACGGTACCCTTCCTACCAGGTCGCTCTTGGCACAACCCTTTGGGCAGATATGTGGTGATGGCAGGAACTTGGGAAGGTCGTGCTCTCAATCTATGCTCCATTTATATACCCCCGAAGCTCCACACTGAGACGCTTCCTCAGCTCAGCAAACTGCTGCTTGACTTACCCCCAGGTATTCTCATACTGTGTGGTGATATGAATGATACGATGTCCCCAGACCTAGATAGAGTTACGCCATCTCCTCGGTCTGTAGACCAATCCATTAGACAGTATACGCACATATCAGCGGCACATGGTAGTGGGTCTCGACTGGACTGCATTTTCATGCATTGTGAACACTCGGGACAATTCTGAGACGCACAACATAAAGTGAGGGGTATATCGGATCACTCTCCAGTTGAGGTGTCCCTTTGGGGTCCGGCCCGGGATCATATTCTTCCACCATGCATAGATCCCTGGCACTTTAAGGACTTCAAGTTTCAGGATAAGTTGAGGGAGCATACAGAACAATAATTTGCAGAAAACTCTGGTTCGGTTAGCTCACTGTATGTGTTGTGGGAGGTGTACAAAGTGGTAGCAAGGGGCTATGTCCAGGCAGAGGTGGGGGGTAGGAGATAAGAGCGCCAATCTCGGTGCGCTGAACTGGAGCAAGAAATCAATGCAATCGAGAAATGACTGGGGCACCAGGGGGCAACTGACCCTACCTTGGGACATAAGTTGCACCTCAAACAAAGGGAGCTTAGAGACCTAGAAGAGGATGCGGCCTGCTTGCATGCGGTGGCCACGCAGAGGCATCTATACGTCGTAGACAATAAGGCCAATAAACTAACAGCATGGCTGGAGAAGAGGGACAGAGACTGGAACTGGGTATTGGAACTCCAGGGATCCGACGGTTCGCTGTGCAAGACCGGAGCGGCAATCGCTGAGGCTTTTGCAACGTACTACGAAGCATTATACCGGTCCGTCTCGTACAAGAGGACAGTGCCAATTTACTTAGAGATATCTCCCTACTGGAACTCTCGGCAGAGGATAGGGATGCCATCGATCAGGACCTGACAGAGTAGGAGGTCCATACGAGAGTTGCAATCTGGAAAGGCGGCCGACCCAAATGGGCTGCCAGCAGAAATGTATAAATGTGTCGTGGACTCGGTGGCCCTACCCATGCTTCACATGTTTCAGACGGCGTGGCCAGAAGGATGATTGCCAGAGGACTTAAGAATGGCCACAATAGTGGTCATTTTGAGAACGGGTAACCCTCCGGAGCTACGCAGCTCCTACAGACCCATCTTCCTTCTCACTTTTGAAGCCAAGGTACTATCAAAGATATTGGCTAATTGATTACGCCCTATTATCTCCACAATAATCCACCCGGATCAATCCGGGTTTATGCCCCACAGGAGTACCAGGTTGAACCTACGTCGCTTATATGGAGTAATGCATTTGACAGCAGGCCACCCGACAGAGGCTGCAGCGGTGCTGTTGCTTGAGGCCCATATGGCATTTGACAGTATCTAGTGGCCATACCTGTTTGCGGTCCTATCTCAGCTGGGCTTTGGACCAAAGTTCTGCGCTTGGGTCCTTCTCCTATACTCTGACCCATTGGCAAGAGTCCGTGTCAACTGGACGATATCCAGACCGTTCGCGTTTCACAGGGGCACACAACAGGGGTGCCCTCTCTCCCCTATGGTCTTTGCGATGGCACTTGAGCCAATCACTGCGGAGGTGCGTAGGGACCCTCTGGTGTATGGCAATTAGGTTGGGGGACGCTGGGAGCAATGCATCTCCCTGTATGCAGATAATATCCTGCTCTATGCACATAAGCCTCGTCATACATTCCACAGACTCATACACATCTTCAGAACTTTTGGTAACTATTCCGGCTATCAGATCAACTGGGATAAATCACTAGTTTTTCCCTTGGCAGGTGATATTCCGCACCTCACGTCAGCCTGAGCGGCCCTGTTGCAACAGGAGGAATTCTAATACTTGGGTATCTGCGTCACTAAATCAGAGAAGAGATTTCTAGATTTGAATCTACACTCTCAACTGGAGAGGTTGCGAAGAGACGTGACTAATTGGCAGCGGCTTCCGGTCTCTCCTATGGGTTGGGATGTCCTATTCAAGATGATGGCCCTCCCTCGCCTGCTATACGTGCTTCAAAACACTCCATACCAGGTCCCGAGCGCATTTTTCTGAAAGATTGATAGAGAGCTGCGCACCCTGTTATGGGCGGAGGGCAGCTCCTGAATTGCACTGCGTAAGCTACAGCAAGGAGTCTTTGAGGGTGGACTGGCGATACCAGACGTCAGGAGTTCCTACTTGGCGTCCCACCTTATTAATGTAAATGACTGGGTTTTCGCACCATACACTGAACCAGCGTACCGGGTGGACCGCCATATCATGGGGCCTGGTGGCTACCCAGCAGCATAGTATCGCAGGGGGATGCAAAACCCTTTTCCCCACACACACGCGGACGGTGATACAGGCATGGTTATTGGCCACAAAATTATTAGGGTGGGAGTCCAAATTAACTGACTCAACCCCGCTATGAGACTGTGATCAGCTGGGCGGAATTGAACGCCTGCGGGGCTTCTGCAGGTGGGGTCTTATCGGGATCGATCACCTCGAAGATGTCTGGCTGAATGGGGCCATGATTACATTTGAAGATCTTCAGACAGAGTATCAGCTGGCAGATGGGAGCGGTTCCGGTATCTGCAGCTCAGACATGCCTTACGGGTCCACATACCGGAGGGAGAACTACTGCCTGACTACTCCCCATTAGAAGATAGGTTGCTACTAGAACCACTGATGGACAAGGCAGTCTCTTTTACATATTGTAAACTTTTAAATAATTTTCCTGATCCGCTGGGTCCCCTGAGGGTGGCGTGGGAGATGGACCTGGGACTACTGGAAGATGACAATTGGGCTGAGGCCATCCAGAGCCCTAGGGAAATTGCTATATAAGCAAAATTCAGACTGATCCAGCTTAGGATCTAACATAGGTCATACATTACCCGAACACTCCAACAGCTACTGGGCCGGAGCGATTCCAGCCAATGTATTAGGGGTTGTGGAGAGGTAGGCACCTTTTACCACATTCTCTGGACCTGTCCTAAAATTCAATGATACTGGGCTGGGGTGGCCTGGGTGATGACTACTGTAGTGGGTATGCAGGTCCCAGTTGAGGTGCGGTGGCATCTATTGGGAGTGACAGGGGAATCAACCTGGCCCAAACACACCAAAACATGGCTAATGTTGGCCTCAGGAGTGGCAAAAAAGGAACATTGCAAGATTGTGGGGGGCGGCTGATCCACCAGGGGTTGGGGCCTGGAAACAAGACTTAGACTGGTGTCAGCGGGTGGAGAAAGTGGTTTATCAAAGTAGAGGGTGCCCGAAAAAATGGGAAAAGGTCTGGACCCCTTGGGAAAAATACAGAAGTTAATTTTATGGAGTGGGGGAATTTGTTAATACAGGTGTTATCAGAGCCCATGTTGATGGGCTTAGAAACAACAAGGCCTACTTGCTTGCGATTGTATTGCTTCCTCTGCTACTGTTGCTCTACTGTACCCTGTATTTATATTGTATATAAAGGTGTATTGAGCAATTGTTTAATAAAAAGAATTTAAAACAATAAAAGAAAGGTGCTTTTGTGAAGAAAGGTGACACAATGTACTTTGAACTAAAGAAAATAGATAAGGTTTGTGGCAGTGTGGTACGTGTAAATGGCTGCAATTGGTAGAACATGAAAAGAATTGTTGTGGCATCTGTGGTCAGAGGTGTTGGTGTGGGCACAATGAACCCCACTGTTGCCCTCTGACCAGGCTGACCAGATTGGCTAGGACTGTCATCCATGTCCACATCTCTAGGAGCGTTGTCATTACTGAGGGTTTCATCTTGGGGTTTAGTGGAACTCTGTTTGGTGTCCAACCTCTGTGCAGACGCTGTGGCCAATCAACTTGTTGAGAAATATAGAACATTGTTATTGCTGGAAGTGAGGTATCTCCATCCACGTTGTTTGTGTCAAAGTAAATAGGGAGGCAGAATGAAGCAAAATATTGATGTTGGTTACTAGACATTTGAAGACATTCATTACATGTAGTAGATTTCATCAGCTCATTGGATGTGCGGATATGTGGCATTTTGACTTTAGGGATAGACATGACATCTCCAAAACATTTCAATCAACACAGTGTAGTCGCAATATGTGTGTATTAGTCCATTCCAAGGCCTAGTTGTATATAATAGAGGCAAACACACAGCTTGATTGTATGTTTAGCATTGTTCATCATGTGAGGAGTGCAGAGTCAAGGAAGCACCTGCCACTGCTAATCAGCTAAGTTTCCTTTATGGCTTACCTATATTAGGAGAGCACAGTTGTTAGGGTGTCACTCATGCCATCAATATTTTCTGTTGATGAGACCAGGACACCATTAAGCAAAGTATTCAGACATATATCTGAGTAGAGTATTGTCTGTAAATTGCACAGTCCATGATCAGTGAACATCAGTTGTAACATGGCAGGCAAGTGAGAAAGGGCAAAAGGTGTCGAGCATCTTGGTTAGAGTTGCAGTCTCAGGGCCTCATGGTAGTAGTAGTAGCTTTACTTTCTCAACTTACCAAGACTTGACAAATAGTAACCCGCATGATGAGTGAACATCAGTTGAACAAGGCAGATAAGTGAGAAGGGGAAAAAGGAGTCTTTTGTCTTTGTTAGAGTTGCAATCACAGGACCTCATGGTAGTTGTAGTCACTTCAATCTCACTTTACCAAGACTTGACAAATGGCAACCTGCATGATGAGTGAACATCAGTTGAAACATGGCAGACAAGTGAAAAGGGGCAAAAGGAGTCTAGCATTTTGGTTAGAGTTCCTGTCACAGGGTCTTACGGTAGCTGCAGTTACTTCAATCTCACTTTACCAACACTTGACAAACGTTTAGTGTACCCAGTAGCGGTCGGTGGTGGGATCGCCAAATGCGATGCAGCGCACGTAATGAACTGCGTTTTATTTATTTATATATTTACTTACCTGTAATCAGCCATAATCCGTAGTTTACTACCCCCCACCCTGCCCCTCCCCCGCTCCACGTCAGTGTCCGGCGGAACTCCCACCACCGACCGCTACTGAGTGTACCATACCTGTTGGCAACATGCATTTGCGATGGACCATACATTTACATTTTAACACATATCATGGGTCCTTGAATGATAGTTTTTGGTTCTCTACTTACAGACACCATTCCAACATGTGGCATGCCATGGAGTTGGATACATGTGCTCCTATATGAAACAATACTATGAGTACTGCATGTAGATAAAGAACACATTAACAAATGCAGAGTTTGGAACAAACAGGACATTGTGATATTGTGACAGTTATTGAAGTGTACCATACCAGAGTCCACTCACCAAGCTATTCGTGTCGAGTCCTCAGAATGCAGGATGGCTAAGACCTTCTCCTCCCAGGGAAAGAATTGTAATGGGGCACTGGAAGGGCCACCACCAGTCTTCTAAGCCTCCAGGTGGTGGTTGTTGTACCAGGTACTCACCCGCAACGTAAGGTCAGTCCACCTCCTCCTAGTGTCTTTCTGTGTGTGCAGGGTGTTACATTTGCTCTGTTGACTATCCTGTCCCACATTTCTGTTTTCCTACTGAGAGGAGTATGCTGGATGTGGGAACCAAAAAGTTGGGGCTCTACTCTAATGATTTCATTCACAAAGACTGTCAACTCAGCCTCAGTGAACCGTGCTTTTTTTTGTTGTGGCATGATAAAAAAATAAAATGTGAGTGCCTATATGAAAGGTTAAACAAACAAGTAATACAGGTAAAAATGTGCAAAACAAAAATTTCAGGTGGTGGAGAGTGCTAAAAGGAGGGTTGTGGGATGTCTGTGATTATTTAGTGTCTGAATATGTAGCTGGATTTAAGACCCCTTGTTGTAGATGAGTTAGCCGCGCCAATGGGGAGAGAGGGTAGGTATGATGGCCACTCACCTTTTCTCTGTTCTCTTAGCCATCTCCTGATTGGTGTTTCTCATCCAGTGCTAACTCTTGTCCAGGACTGGGACCTTTCCTGGTGTTCTTGTTTTCTTGGCTCAGTGATGGTGTGTTATTCCAATGCCATGGGAAGATGGCATCTCCTGCTTCCTGCAGGATACCGAATCGTCAGGTGGTCACTTTGTGATTTGACTGCTTATTAACGAGGGTCTCACAATTATGTAACTCTTATAAGAGCAATTCATCTTTTGTTTTTCTTTGTCTGTTCTATCTTGCTGCATTAGGGCTTCAGGCATGGGTCATGAGCAGGCTTTGTCAGCAATCTGATTCCCATTGAATTTCATCACTTGCAGATCTTTATCCTGAGTTGGGGGGGGCAGAATTATGGACAAAATTCACCTTCTCAGAGCATGCTGTCGTGGGGATTCTGACAGCAGTGGGTTGTTGAGGATTGTCGCTTATGTTGATCGCATACCTGGGGAGGTCGTAAGGGAACTCCTTCCTCGTCTGCCATCTTGGGACCAAATTGGTCACAAGAACATTACTTTTTGCTTATGCATCACATTTACATCTGTAGCCTGCAGTGGGTATCTACAAGTGATAATAGATATCTTAGTAACTTGCCATGACATTTCTGCATCTAATTGTACAATAGCTGCAACTCTATGAAACCAACTCTCTACATTCTAATATGTAACTTGCTATCACTGAAACTGAAACATAACAAGTGAGAGTACCTTTATATATGTTCATCAACGTGTCTCCGCTATTAGTATGATAATTACCTCAAGCTTTCCAACTATGAATTCTCTGTCAAAGATAAGCTTAGTTCATACTTGAACCTTAGTGCCACTGGAAAAGTAATTAACTGGCATTAATATTCTGTGGTTTCTATAATTGGCAATTCATATATCACTTGCTAAGAACTCTTCGGACCATACACATCATCTTATCTACACTATGTTTAACATTGCCTTACCATGAGAAATGTTCATGTTTCACAGCAGGATTAACCCCAGGTTTAAATGTGACAATTTCAAATATTTTTAGCATTGCTCAAACTCAAATGTTCAAAACAGTTGAACGTCTGCTTTCTCAACACAACTTGATTTTCAGAAAAATTCTCTGTATTCACATACATACTCCAACAAACTATCAAAGAAGTCCTTAATCCAAGTAGCAGGTTTGTAACTGCTGTAGCATTTTAGCTCCATTGCGTAGCAGGATGCTATGAAACATGAGGAAGTACCTGATAGTCCAATATAGGCACCAATATTTCCACACAGTGCAAGAGATCAGGAACAGTAAGGAATGTAGATTGTAGTTGAGACACTGTCACATAGTGCATTCTCCATACATGTGAAGCCTAACACCAGACAGTGTTGACACTCTGTGAAGACCACCAGCCTTTCCTTCTTTGAGATGGATTCACAACAAGCAGAGTTTGAGTATTGACCCCCTGCTCCTTCCAAGTCATGGAATGTAAGCCATACTACCTGCCAAGCCGCTGACATAAGTTGCCACATCAACACAATAATTTTTTTCAGCTCCTTTAGTGGATGAAGTACATCACAGTTCCACCATTATAAAGTCTGGTCATTCAACCTAGTCACATAATGACATTTTTTACAGGAGTCATGTAAACTATTCAAAATCTTTAGTTGGTTCCTTTGCTTGAGAAAATTTAATTAAGCAAAGAACAACTATTGTTACATCCTCCAAAGAATGATTTATATATCAGCAAGGAGATATCCATATATCATCAAGTAGACTCAAATTTCAAGAGCCTACATCATTTCGAATGCAAAAACAACAATTGATGGACAGAATGCAGAACAGTATCATACATGCACCCCGGTACGGAGATCTAGGCCTAAATCCATAGTTTTTTTGTACACCATGCCATTCCAGTTTGGACCCTGCCATATGCAAATCAGTCTTGACCATGTGCCCAATTGGAACAGTCCAGCCCGAACTGCCAGGCCAGGTCCTCCCTGGACTGGAAACAAGCATCCTAGGACCGGTTTCAGGGTTTCACCCCTCATCAGCCAAGATAGTTAGACTCCAGTGGCATGGAGAGCTCGGGACCCACGTATGGGCATACCCGTCCCACTCAGGGTGACAAATGCATAAAAACAATTGATGGACAGAATGCAGAACAATGTCATACATTCACCCCAGTACGGAGATCTGGGCCTAAATCCATCGTTTTTTTGCTCACCATGCCATTCCAGTTTGGACCCTGCCATATGCAAATTAATCTTGACCCAGCGCCCAATGAGAACAGTCCAGCCTGAACTGCCAGGCCAGGTCCTCCCTGGACTGGAAACAAGCACCCTTGGACAGGTTTCGGGGTTTCACCCCTCATCAGCCAGGATAGCTTGACTCCAGTGGCATGGAGACATGGCTTGGCAGTTCGGGCTGGATTGTTCCCATGAGGCACAGAGTCAAGACTGATTTGGATATAGCTGTGTCTGAACTGGGGTGGCGAAGTGAGCTGAAGAATGATGATGGGTTCAACCCAGATCTGTGACTGGGGGTGAGTGTTTGAAAAGTTTCAGCACTCCTCCCAACATCTCCTTGTGTTTGCTTTGTTTGCCCTAAGTTGGCAGGGTTTGCCCAGACGTGGGTCCCTTGCTCACTTTGCCACTGGATTCAAGCTAGCCTGGCTGATGAGGGGTGTTACCCTGAAACCGGTCCCAGGATGCTTGATTCCGGTCCAGGGAAGACATGGCTTGGCAGTTCGGGCTGGATTGTTCCCATGAGGCACATGGTCAAGACTGATTTGCATATAGATGTGCCTGAACTGGGGTGGCGAAGTGAGCTAAAGAATGATGATGGATTCAACACAGATCTGAGACTGGGGGTGAGTGTTTGAAAGGTTTCCATCCATCATCTCCTTGTGTTTGCTTTGTTCGCCCTAAGTTGGCAGGGTATGCCCAGATGTGTGTCCCTTGCTCACCTTGCCACTGGATTCAAGCTAGCCTGGCTGATGAGGGGTGTTACCCTGAAACCGGTCCCAGGATGCTTGATTCCGGTCCAGGGAAGACATGGCTTGGCAGTTCGGGATGGACTGTTCCCATGAGGCACAGGGTGAAGACTGATTTGCCTATAGCTGTGTCTGAACTGGGGTGGCGAAGTGAGCTAAAGAATGATGATGGATTCATCCCAGATCTGTGACTGGGAGCAAGTGTTTGAAAAGTTTCAGCACTCCGTCCATCATCTCTTTTTGTTTGCCCTAAGTTGGCAGGGTATGCCCAGACGTGGGTCCCTTGCTCACTTTGCTACTGGATTCAAGCTAGCCTGGCTGATGAGGGGTATTACCCTGAAACCGGTCCCAGGATGCATGATTCCAGTCCAGGGAAGACATGGCTTGGCAGTTTGGGCTGGACTGTTCCCATGAGGCACAGGGTCAAGACTGATTTGCATATAGCTGTGTCTGAAATGGGGTGGCGAAGTGAGCTAAAGAATGATGATGGATTCATCCCAGATCTGTGACTGGGAGCAATGTTTGAAAAGTTTCAGCACTCCGTCCATCATCTCTTTGTGTTTACTTTGTTTGCCCTAAGTTGGCAGGGTATGCCCAGATGTGGGTCCCTTGCTCACTTTGCCACTGGATTCAAGCTAGCCTGACTGATGAGGGGTTTTACCCTGAAACCGGTCCCAGCATGCTTGATTACAGTCCAGGGAAGACATGGCTTGGCAGTTCGGGCTGGACTGTTCCCATGAGGCACAGGGTCAAGACTGATTTGCATATAGCTGTGTCTGAACTGGGGTGGCGAAGTGAGCAAAAGAATGATGATGGATTCAACCAAGATCTGTGACTGGGGGTGAGTGTTTGAAAAGTTTCAGCACTCCGTCCATTATCTCCTTGTGTTTGCTTTGTTCGCCCTAAGTTGGCAGGGTATGCCCAGACATGGGTCCCTTGCTCACTTTGCCACTGGATTCAAGCTAGCCTGGCTGATGAGGGATTTTACCTGAAACCGGTCCCAGGATGCTTGATTCCGGTCCAGGGAAGACATTGCTTGGCAGTATGGGCTGGACTGTTCCCATGAGGCACAGGGTCAAGACTGATTTGCATATAGCTGTGTCTGAACTGAGGGGGTGAAGTGAGCTAAAGAATGATGATGGATTTAACCCAGATCTGGGACTGGGGGTGAGTGTTTGAAAAGTTTCAGCACTCCATCCATCATCTCCTTGGGTATGCTTTGTTCGCCCTAAGTTGGCAGGGTATGCCCAGACGTGGGTCTCTTGCTCACTTTGAAACTGGATTCAAGCTAGCCCGGCTGATGAGGGGTGTTACCAGAAACCAGTCCCAGGATGCTTGATTCCGGTCCAGGGACGACATGGCTTGGCAGTTCGGGTTGGACTGTTCCCATGAGGCACAGGGTCAAGACTGATTTGCATATAGCTGTGTCTGAACTGGGGTGGCGAAGTGAGCTACAGAATGATGATGGATTCAACCCAGATCTGTGACTGGGGGTGAGTGTTTGAAAAGTTTCAGCACTCCGTCCATCATCTCCTTGTGTTTACATAATTTGGAAGGCCCAACAAAGAAGTTTGGTTAGTCTTATACAATAGAAATGTATAATCTTGTAAGGGTATTGGAAACAATATGAGCAAGAGGACCTCTAATATCTGAAGTACAGAATCTTGTGTATGCTCTACAGGAGGGTCTTCAACTAGATTTGCAAACATTTTGCCTTTTGCAGCTATTTCCAAATTGCATATTTCTTAAGTTGATGATCTAACTCAAGAGTCTTTTTCTTGATGTCTTTTGGCAGTTAAAAGTCAATATAAACTGCACAAGGAATGAAACACAGTGCAGACCCATGTCTATGGATATTGGCCTGCTAAACTGTTTTCCTCTGTGCTGGCACTCTAGAAAGGCAACCTTGAGAAACAAACAATCTTTCACCAAGTTGGAGAGATGATTGTGCACTGTATAGCTAGCTAGGATTTGTGCAGAAACCACACTTTCTAGTACAAATTACTATACACGGACAAACTCAGAAGGATCCCTTCCATTGGTTGCAGTTTGTGCACTACAGCACACAAGCAATGCTTCTGTATGTTTGAGAAATGAACACATTTCCCCTTGTTTACACCTTCTTCAAGTAATTGTAATTTTTTACATAAAGCCTAGTCTGGCTCTTCCAGCAGATAGGGCTTTGTGTCAAAACCTGTGGGTGTTTACATTTATTTTCCCCAGTAATGCCAACTTGATCTAAAGAGCCACAAAGCACCTTTCTAGTGCAAACACTTTTCGCTCTGGATAGTGAATAGGATGCACCACTTTGCATTACATTATGTCACTTTGTGTCATTTTGAGCCAGATCAAAGTATTAGTAAATCTGGTCTTGGCATTTAGCCAACCAGGAAGGCTGTAATCCCGTTGTGGAATTGTTCATTCACATTCCCAAAATGAGATCATTATTCACCTGCACAAACTCATCATACAGACTATTCTAACTCTAACATTTCTAACGTGGAGACATAGGGTCTGATTCACATGCAGGCTTATGGGGAAATTGTAGTAAATGAAAGGTAGTCCGGTCCAAGTTGTATCTTTAAGTATTTATTACAAGTAAGATCTTAAGTAGAAGAGAACCCCACCAGGAGCAGCCTCCCTGCTGCTCAGCCCATCTCCAACTGACTCTCTGTCACACACTCAACATTCTATCATGCACTCTCTCACCAACATTCCATACAGGCTGAACAGCAGGTATAACACATCTCCCTTTGTTGACAATAATGAAACAACAGCAATGAAATATACATAAATTGAGATATACAGTACAAAGTCAAAAATATAATACAAAGCTAAAAGTGATGCAAATGTATAATAAAAGGAAAAGGTAGAGAGAATAAAAGAACGGAACAGGAAGAAGTAAGAGAATAAAAGAACGAATAAGGAAGAAGTGAAAGCATACGCACACCAGCCATCCATCACACACCACTTCTCCCTTTGTTATAAACAAAAACAAAAAACAAACTCCTGAAATCCAAGCCGTAGCAACAAACAAACTATCACACCAACAAAGACTCAATCAAACCCAACAAACACACAAGAAGGCTGGCCAGGCCAAAAAGGTGTAAGAAGGTCAAGCTGAAAGGCACGACAGTAAACTCCCAAGAAGCGTGAATTTACATAGTAGTAGAATAAAAGAACATCTTCGCCCAAGCAGAAATTTGGGTTGTGAGGTGTGGCTTAGGGGTTTGCCACACTGAACCACATAAACTCAGTATGCACAACATCCATACAAACATACGTAAGTAATTAACATCATGTACTAATCTTAGTAATATACTTGTAAAACAAGACCAAAAATGCGGGTCCGGACCGCAATGGGTGGTAGTAAGTTACCAATCCATAACCACGTAGTTGTGGGAAGCGAAAGCTCTAAGTAAAGTAATTTAACGGTAACCTCACCATGTAAGCAAGAAAACATGTAACCGCAATTGTACCCTGCGGGAAGAACGTAAGAATAAAAACAGCAAATGTGTACATTAAGTGATGAGTACGAGTAAGTACTAGGCACTAAGCAACGTAGAACATCCTGCCGCAAACCCTGTTGTGCGGAAGAAGTGTAAGAATAAAGCACAGCATCACAACAGCAATAAAATAATTAAAAGAACATTCACTCTAAAAGCAGTGGTATTCAGCAGGAACCCACAACCAAGAAGAAGTGGGAAACAGAAAGACCATGACGCACTAACTTCCACTCATATCCAAACACATGCCAGGAAAAATAAGTCCTAGTACCTTAAGGAAGCAAGAATAAAGCATTATCGCAATAGCACATCAGTAAGCATAGTACAACAACATGCATATGGTATAGGACAGAAAGCCTCAGTAACACACTCTGGAACACTGGTGAGCGATCTCTCACCCGAGCAAAGTAGAGACCCAAACGCAGTAGGAAAAGGAGGAGTAGAGGGAGAACCATGGGTTAAATTAAATGAAAATATCCAAGAAGCAATGAATACTGCGATTGCACCATGTAACAGTATTTAAAGTGAATCACTCGCCAAATATGTTCAGTACATGTACAATCTTTGAAAGAAGAACCCCTTGCAGGAAAACTTGAAGAAGGGAGAGACACTTCCGTAATATGCTAGAATAACACGTGACAAAAACAGAAAAAAAACGGAAAAAAAACACAGTACCTTCAATTCGAAAATTCCCCCTTTGAAAAACAAATAATGTCCAGCGTTGACAGGACCGAAGTTGCCCCGAAGACATCTTCAATTATCTTTAAAACGAAGACAGAACGTGGTTGGCATGATATGCGCTAAAGCACAATGTAAAGTTGGTGCCTCCAAACCAAAGATGGCGGCACGTGCATCACGCTGCGCCGGATGGCTCACGGTGCGTTGGTGCCCACAGGCGTCACTCGGCAGCGAAGAAGAATGAAGACGCAAAAGGAATCCTGGAGGAAACATAGGTAAGCTCGTGCGTGCTGAAGGAGGTGCGCGCTGAGGTAGACACGCGCTTACTTTCAAATTTTAAACTGTGCAAACGAACTGCCCAAATGTAAAAGAACTGTATTCTGTAAACTGTATTCTGGTAGAGGGAATACATAATACGAAAAAAAAACAAAATGGTGATAGTGGTAAACAGCTTACAGTCTGCGCAACAAAAACAGCGGTGGGCAAATAATAAAAAAAAAACAGCTGCAGTCTGTCAAAGCGCCTCTGAAGTAGATCTTCGTCATGAACTCCACTTCCCTGAGAGACCTGCCGCACAGAATGTTTCTCTGAACAATAGTGAACGCAGCAAAGATGAACCCGTACATGGTGAAATAAGGGACAGTTAGCACAGCAGGACCACAGCATGCCACAAATTGAGGGTAAACTCAGGGTCACTGGTGGTACTTTATGGAAAGCAAAAGGACATGGAAAACTCTTTCAAAACAGCAGGGTGGGGAAAGATTCATTTCAAGCAGGAGGACAGCAGAAGAAGGCTCTGTCCCAAAATGTAGCATGGCAGGAAAGCAAGGAACAGCTCTCCTAAGGCAGTTGGACAAGCAGGTAGTAGCGCAGGCAGGAAGCAGAAACTGGCAAGCAGGCAGTAGTACATGCAGCTGGGCATTAAGGAAGCAGTAGACACAGGCAGGATAAAGTTCAACCCTCGTAATAAAGCAGTAGGAGTAGGCAGGAAACAGTACAAGTAGTAAGTGAAGGCAGGCAGGCAAGTACTTCTAGGAAACTGCACAATGGGTAGGAACTGTCCGAAAATCGCAGGATTTGGGCGCTACTCCATGGTGCTGGGAGGGGAAGAAGGTAATGAAGGAAACTGGCACTTATTTGTAGGGCGACCGGTGGATTGGTCACTGGTGGGGTTCTTAGTGCCAGTGGACAGGTACCTTGAATCTTCTTCTTAAGTTCATATTTCTTCTTACTTCTTTCAGTTTGAAGAGGCACGCGTAGATTTTCGTTCCTTAAATCGTCGCCAAGTGTAGTAAATGAAAGGTAGTCTGGTCCAAGTTGTATCTTTAAGTATTTATTACAAGTAAGATCTTAAGTAGAAGAGAACCCCACCAGGAGCAGCCTCCCTGCTGCTCAGCCCATCTCCAACTGACTCTCTGTCACACACTCAACATTCTATCATGCACTCTCTCACCAACATTCCATACAGGCTGAAGAGCAGGTATAACAGAAATATGTCGAAACAGAGTTCCCTCCCTGCAAAAATAGTGGTCCACCCACCTGATTTAGAGGCAAACGGGCCTTTAAGTTTGGTTACGGCAGTGACTACTCTGCCTCTGTCTGTCTCTGCCGTAGGCAAAACGGCCATAAAAGAATTGACTAATTGTCTGTCTGCCCAAATAGAATGGGCAGCATTATTGCCGTTTTATTTTTACTGTTCATCACCGCCAGGCAAATCCTGGTGGTGAGGGACAGTAAAAAAAAAAAAAAATCCCCCCTCGCCATGGGTGATGACTCCCATGGTGAGGGTGTCATTATCTTTTTAATTTTCAAAAAGAAAATCCGGTTTCAGGATTTTCTTTTTGAAAATAAAAAAAGAATACTGTTTGGCGCAAGGCTCTGTCATGTTGACAGAGGCCTTTAGCAAACAGCAAAATGCATTTACAGGAACTGCCGTGATGGTGGTTCCTGCCAATGGTTTACAAATGACTGTCATCTTGGCTGTCATTTATAAATCTGGTGGTCAGGACCTCTGCCAGGGAGGTGGTGTAATTTACTTCATCCCCCTGGCAGAACAATGGCCCAACTGCCAATAATTAAATCGGGCCCATATTTTGGAGACAATACAGTTACTGCTTTTGATAGCCTTTCCCTTAAGGACATAAATTCATTACTAGCCAGTATGTTAGAACTCCCCTAGTCTGCTATACCCAACATCACTTTCCCATCCTTTGAATGTATAGTGGCTTAAAATATCTTCAATCCTGATTCTTCTTTATCTCAGCAGTGACATACTACCACCAGGAAATAACCCTACCTTTCTTAATCAGTGCTTCAAACTTACTCTTCATCATCAGACTCCAGTAAACACAGCTGTGATTATGGGAGACTTCAAAGTGTGGCTCAATAGCCCAGATACCAAATTTGCTGCAGTACATGATAAGATGGGGCCAAACATACTCAACAGGCAAATGCTAGACTGCATTTTCACTCACAATCTTGAATCTTCTAACTTGGCAGTACAGCTGTAGTATGATCCAAGCTCTCCATCTTGTCCACAAACCTCCCTAACCAAACATAAAAAACAATCACTCAAAAACAAATCATCCCTTTACCCATACCCAATTCCAACCTTCCATTTAAAAATCTATGATTTGAGGCAGTTTGAGGCAGTTTATCATTGTATACTGCTGCCAAATAAATCAACCTGCAGCAAAAATGTGTTCCTAAAATATTTTTCAACAACCCCTAACTTGATACATCATCTTCACTTGATACATTAGCTCTCAAAAAATGTAGAAAACCCAAAGTGGGCCTCAAATCCACCAACAAGGTTCTCACAGGGAACCCACAGAACTGAAATGTGCCAGCTAAAATCTGGAAAAAATGAGCAAGTCTTAAATCAAAGAAGGCAAAAGCACTTTGCAAGAGTCATAACAAAGCAAAGCAATTAAGAGAGCCCAAAATACCTAGTTTACAATAAACATTCTAAGAGGCACCCAATCAAGCCAAGACAGACTCCAACATCTATGAGGAACTGACTAACCCCAACACCTTAAATTTCAACAGATGGGGCACAGAGCTATGTGCCTAAGAGAATAACAGTACATCCTTAAAGCTCCCTAATGGTTGTGAGGCTTCACCCCCCAATCTGCATGTCCCTGACACCCACTCGCTATCAATGGAGGTGTACGTGGTGGGGGATCCACCTGGGGACCGACTGATCCAGCATCTTAGCTGACCCACATGACCGGAAAATTGGAAAGCAGCAACTTTGGAGGAGAAAAACTGTCTGTCTTGTAGGTTCTTGCTGGGGGAGAGGAGATCACAACAACACTGACCTGACACTGCATTAGGTGCACAATCACTTTCTCACCTGGTGGTGATTTTCAGCTGTGGTTGCCCAGATCACTGGAGGATGGTGACGGTGACTGTTCCTGTACTCCCGAGCAGAGGTGTGCACACACTTGAGGGATCCCCACTCTGCTGGAACAGCTGGGAGTTGCTATTTGAGGGGCACATGAGGCCCCACTTACTGGCTGCAGCCCGTTACTCTCACAGTCATAGACACAGAAAGAGGACATCAAATTGGACAGCCATCTTGGAATGGGCTCCCCGTACCTTCCTGCAACACTGACCTGCACACCGTCTGTTTGGAGATACGGTTCTGGGGTATTCAAGATCCTCAGTGAGCCGGGGCCTCATCGCAACAGAATGCTTTAACACTACGCATGTGTATACCCTACAAATCTTACAAATCCTCCACACCTGCCATGCAGGGGCTGACTATCAGAGACTTCATACTCTAGCAGTTGCCTCCTCTCAGTTGCCTTTTCATATGGGACTCCTCCGTATCACTGACTTTCGTCTTTTGACCTTTCCTTCATATGAATGGACATATGCCGAAGCCCAAACCTGTGAGACAGCTCTATTTTCAGAGGCACTGGCTAACAGTCAGAATATGGAAATTGCATAATTGTATATGGCAGTGTCCCCTGATATCTCGAGCATGGCTCTGGCAACACTTATGAAGGAAGTGGCAGAGGTAAAACTTCTTTCACAACGGTGAACTCGTCCGTCAACCACGACTAGAGCAGAGGTGAAATCTTTCGTGGGGAAGTTAACCAGTCTCTGGTGCAACTGCACAGAATGGATAGCTTTCAGAAGTAGAATCTAGTCTGGAAAAAAATCTATGATTGGGAGCAGGACGTGTGGTATCTTCAGCAGAAATCCATTGAATTGGAAGACCGAATCTGCAGTGATAATATACAGATAAGGAAGCCCTTGCCGTGGCAAGCATGGAAAGATGATATGTTTGCCTTCTTGGGCACATTGATCCCGGATCTCCTAAAAACACCTTTAACACCCCTCTTGAGTTTCAAAGAGCTCACAGGCTTCATCCTCACACTACTCATCAAAGTTTCCACCCACGATATGTCTTGGCCTGTTGTTTGAGACACGAACATACATGACAGATAATGATGGCAGTGAAAAAACACTGCCCATTGAAAATATAAAAATACACAAATTATTACTAAGGCAGATTTCTCAATGTCTGTCACTACGTCCCAGACTACAGAAACTTGACATTAAATGCTTGACACTGCCATTATGATCATCATAATTCAAGGACGCACAATGGAGTACCATGAACCCAGTGACTTTGAACAATTCCTAGATGAACTGGGCAAATCTTCAAAGGGCACCACATGAGATAAAGCCACTGTAGCTCCATGTCACGAAGGTTTGCAATGAGATCATCTGTCAGATCAGGAAGAATGTCAACGCTGGGACATAGTAATGCAAAAAGGGTCCCAGTGCAGAAAAATGAGACCTCAAAAATCTGCTCCGCCCAGAGACAAGTCATGGTCATCCCTCAAGGATCAACAGAACTGAATGATCCATGCAAGACTGACCCTGACACCAGTAATGTATGCTGTCTAACCACCTTTCCCTCTACAGTTTAAAGGATGTCAGACGGGGGTTCATAGCCCCCAGTCAGTCTCTGGAAAGGGAGGAAACCCTCCAGCACACACTTGGAGCTGTTATGCCACTGTCAGAGAGCGAGGTATGCTCATTTATTGGGATTGCCAGTCCCTCTTCTCTTCTACACTATTTATGCACATGAACCCACCCCCCTGTGATTTATACTGCACCACTGGGATGGTAACTGTAGGAAAGTAGGATCTGCTACTATAGTTACCCCCACGTTTTGCTTGATGTAATGCTGTTTCTGACTAGTCTGACTGGGATCCTGCTAATCAGGACCCCAGTCTCTCTGCTTTCTCCCCTAAATTGAAATGGTGAGTGCTTAGGTAAATCCCAGATTGGATACTGGGCTACCCTTATAAGTCCCTAGTATATGGTACTGAGGTACCCAGGGCATAGGTACCCCAGAGGCCCTCCATAGGCTTAAGCATGTATTATGCCACCTATGGGAAAGCATTCAAACTATCACTACAGGCCTGCCATTGCAGCCTGTGTAAGCTGGTGCTAGCACCACTTACGAAAGATATATGTTTCCCTATATTTAGGGTCACTGCACTTAAAACCTATAAGTCACCCCTACAGAAGGCCTCTGCAATCCTGAAGGCAGGGTGCTCGTTTCTAAGTGTGAGGGTACCCCTGCATGAGCAGGACACCCCTACAGCCTTCGGCGTCTATTCTCCCGGGTTGTAAGTGAGCCAGCCATATAACATATAGAGGGGCACCGTGTCATTTCGCAATGACCATCTCAAAACTGGCTGTAACGAACCCTGTTGTGTTTGGTATCAAACATGTTGGAATCATACCCCCACACCATAAACGGTGTGGGAGGTATGATTCCAAACACTGTAAAGGCCCTCCGTTAGGCCCTCAGTGCTCCCGGTACCAGTCTTCTAGACCCGGACAGCACAACATGGCTGCTGCCGACCAGAGACACGATTCTGCCCTCCTGCTGCTGAGCCAAGCTCGAGCAGGGGAAGGCAGAACAATAGGCATCCTGTCAAAGGGAGGTGTGACCACCTCCCAGACAGGGTTTAGTGTATTGGGACAGGGTGGGAGCGCTTGCCAGCGCCACATAATCTGCGTGCAGGGCACATTTGGTGCCCTCCATGCATAGTCCAGTTCAAACCAGTTCAGGGAGCCGTTGGCTCCCGCTCTGGCGCAAAACTTGTCAAAGGACAGGGGAGTATCCTCCCCCTTGTCCAACCATCCTTAGAGAGGGACCCTTGGATCGTCCCAACCCTTTCCTTAGGGTATTTAGGGCTTACCTGAGGGTGGGTCCCTAGATTCGTTGTGGGACACGATCCAATTCAGACACCACTTCAACTTCGACCACCTGGGCACTCCGGACTTCACTGGACTTTGCTCTGGGCATCAAGGCTGCAACAGGGAAGACTCCTGCTGCTCCTGATCTCTTTGCCCTGCTCGTCTGCTGCAATGTCTGTGCCTGTGCTTCATACTGGAAACCTTCCAAGGCCTGTGGGCATCCAAGACACCTCAAGGAATCTCCCTTGAAGTAAAGAAGTCACTTCCCTGAATCTGCAGGCACCGCAACTAAGCTGACCTGTCTGCTGATCCTGGGCTTCCACGGACTCCGAAAGGCTCAGCAACATATATGGAATCTTCACATCCTTCGAGGCCTGCCCAGTCCTCTAAGCAAGTTTGAGGGCAGGTTCCCTCATCAGAGCCGCAGGAACCGGACCCCTGTGTACCGCATCGACTTGCCATTGCAAAGGCTTGTTGGCTTCCTTTTACCAAGATCTTTTTGCTCCAAGTAGCCCCTACCTCAAGCATCTCCAGTGAACAGAATCTTCCACCACACCGCATTGCTTGCACCGTGGGCCTGCTTCTTTGGTAGCTGCTTGAGGTCCTCTTGCAACTCCAGTGCCTCCAGCCTATGGGTCCTGTCGAGGGTCACATTTTGAATTCTTTGGGCTCTCCTGACTGCTCAGAGTCTGCCCTGACTCCCCTGCTTGTGGTGAGTCTCCTGGACCTTGCTGGTCCCGACATTGCACCTTCTTTTACTCCTTCGTTGTTTGCAGTTACCAAGGCTTGTTGGTGCTCCCGCTGGACACCGACCCCTCAGCTCTCAACATCCGATGTGGGACAGCTCGTGTACGGCTCCTGGTATTCCACAGCATCGCCTGGTCCACACAGCTGCAGTTTCAAGGTCATCGTTCCACTCCTGCAGCACCCGACATCAGTGGGCATTCGTCTTCCGTGTCTCCGGGTCACTCCTGAGTGGCATAGACTCTGTCCCCTCTGCTTGCAGGTTCTCCACATCTTGAATCCACCTTTGGGTTCTACCGGACACTTTCACCTTCTCCAGCAGCGGCAACTTTCTGAAGTCCTCCATTGGGTTCGGCTGCGGTTTTACGACACCACTTCACACCTATGCACCTGGCTTCCCTTGGGCAGGTATACTGGTTCCCGGGGTATCCACGGGTGGGGTGACTCTCCATCCTCTTGTCTTCAACAGGGTTTCTTCAGGGTCCGCTGTGAAGGGTTCTCTTCTTTAAAATTGCAAACGCGACTTACATGTTGATTTGTACGGAGAATGCGGTCCTGTTCCTACACTGCACACGACATCCGTTGGGCTCCTAGATTCTCACCTTGGGTGGTTCCTTGGGTCCCCGGCACTTCTACGCCCTCTGAGTGTTGTCTTGACTCGAGTCGTGGTTTGCATACCTCTATTTTAGTATATGGTTTGGTCCCCCCCGGTGACCACTGTGTATTCTGTGCTACTTACCTGTTTCTATCGTAAAGTATTGTGTGTATTGTGTATTTCTCCGGTTAGGAGATATCTGTATGTGTTAGTGAGTGTCTTATAATAAATACATATTTTTATAAATACACTGTGTGGTTCTTTTTCGCTTGATCTATACCTATAAGAGTTTGTTCTGGTAAAACAAACTGCTTTACACTCCTTCTGGGCTAAGCCTGAAGGCTGCTCTCCACAGATACCACTTAGAGAGCTTTCTAAGGTTGTCTAAGACCACTAAAATCACCATGAGGGTTGTCTGGATCAGTGCAAGGTGTCCACTCACATAAGTGTACATCATATACTGAGCCAGCCTCTCAGAGTAATGATTGGACTGGGCAGCCTCACGCCTTTAGGTAGCAGCGCCTTCTCTTTTTTTTCTTCAAGGACAAGGATACTTACCCTTAGTTGGGCCACAGGCGGTCCGGGATCCCCCAATAACTCTCATCTCAACATATTGCTTTTCCGCAGTGACCTCTCTCCATTTCTACACAAATAACCTCCTATAATTCAGTGATTAAATTACGAACCCATCCAAAATCCCCTGGGGGTCGCCACTTCCCATTAAGCAGCCTGAATCCTACCAAGTCAAGACCCTTTGTACTACTCCTCTCTTGCAACCCAACAGTTACAGACAAGGGTGCATTTCAGGATACATATTTGCGCAGTTTAAGATATAAGGTGCCACTCTCAGTTCTAAATCTAAATCTACCTTCTTCTCCCAAATCAGCAGACTGCTCACATCTTTTGGCCACCTCAAAGTGATCATGGTGGGGATTGGACTTTAACCCTTGATCCCATCACAGAGAGATCTGGTACACCTGACACGCCTCAAGACAGCGACAGATATGGCTCTCGATACCATTCATGATCAGGGTATGCATGAACCCTGGCAGCTCCTGCATCCTCAGAAATGAGATTATACATTTACCTCTGACCTTCTCTTTTCTCCCACAGTTGGTCTACACCTCCATTATTCTTTGTGGAGTGTAGGATCATGACCTTGTTGACATTTGTGTTGACCTAGACTTGCAGATACCTCTGAGAAACTTGTGGTTCTGAACTTTTCTTCCTATAGAGACCCAGGTGACAAATGCTGTCTACTCTTGCATGTTGAAAACTTTTGGACAAAAATAGAGAGTCCATTGCTTTAGCTCAGGCCTTGTGGGAAAAAGGGAAAGTGGTAGTATGGGAATAAATAATGATGGTCTTCTCTTTAATTAAATGATGGTCAGCAGAAGCTAGTCTTCACCTGGAAGCCAAGATTCAAATGTTGACTTCGATATATTTACTATCCCTGTCAGTTGACAAGTTGTGGGAACCAATGACCTTGAAGGTTAATCTCAATGCTCTTTACACGACTGAGGTGGAAAAATGCCTTTTCCGAGTCTTTCAAAGACAATATGAGCATGGAGAGAAGGCAGGCCGTTTACTGGCTCTGTAACTTGAACCGCTAGAGTCCTCCAAATTATACCAGTCCTGTGTAACTCTGTAGGAGATTTCCTAACTCTCTTTATGGCTAAAGTAGCAGAATTCTAGAAGGAATAAGAGACCCTCTACAACTCTGACATTGACTCTGACTTGACAGAGGAAGAAGGCTTCTTTGATTGGATACACCACTTATTCGTGAGAACTCCAATGAACTGAAGGGGGATGTTACTGCAAAAGTTCCAAAAGAGATTGCTGACATGGCCATCAGCTAGGCGCCTGTGAAGGATGGCTTTTGTGTGGAATTCTACCGGATGAATAAGTCTCTAACTATCCCCATCCTGGTCTCAATATTTATCTAGGTATTAGTCAAGGAGCAACTGTCCAGCTACTTTTTAAGAGCCCAAATTTCTGTAATCCCCAAGCCAGGAAAAGATCCCCATGAGTGCTCCAGCAATAGACCTATCTCTCTGATCAATGCAGACATTAATTAAGATCCTAGCAACAATTTTAGCAACCTGTTTAAGCAAAGTTATATCAAACCCCAACGCAAAACCCTTGCAAGAGGGTTTTTATGCTGGGGAGCTTATCTACTAATCACCTACAAACATTATCCTAAGTCTAATCGCAGGTGAAGAATGGCCCGACAAGATAGTCGCACTTTCACTAGATGTCAGAAAGGCTTTTGACTCGGTGGAGTGGTGCTATCTCTTTCGAAAACAATGCTCACATTTGCAAGAGGAATGAAACCATAGTCCAGATGCGTTGGTCAGTTGTGGGGGGTTTTATTCACCATTCGTCCGGGTCTACCGGGGTATGTGACAGGGATGTACTCTATCCTTGTTACTGTTTCTACTGACTTTAGAACCGATGGCAATTGACATAGGGGCTAACAATGATATTATGAGAATATTAACGTGTGATGGAGAACTGAAAGCCTCTTAATATGCAGATGACATCCTCCTGACTTTGCAAAACCAAAGGGGATGATGGACGGAGTGTTTGCTTTATCCTCCTGACTTTGCCATGCCCCTCCACTTCTGCCACTTCTTTGATGATGCAACTTAGAGTCTTTTTCTCATTTCTAGGGCTATAAAATAAATTGGTCCAAATGCGAGCCGTTGCCATTAGCCTTATCTAATAAGATGGTTTCCTTAGGGGAACTACCTTTTAAATGGGTCCCCAGGAAGTTTAAATACTTAGGTGTCTACCCCAATGAGGAATTACAGTATATGATATGCGATAACATAACACTGTTTATTGACAAGATGAAAGTCAATTTCTTCAAGTGAACACAGCTGAGCTTATCCTTATGAGAAGGTGCTAGTTACCAAAATGAACCTAGCACTCAAATTTAATTATGTTTTTGGCATGCTTTCCTTTTTTATCCTGCCGTCAATGCTCAGGGATATCGCGTGCTGTATTGCACAGTTTACATGGTGGAGGTACAAACTGAGATTGAAAGGGGTGAAATTGAATGCAAGCACCGAGAAAGGGGTCCTTCGCTTACCACATATGGAGAGCTATTGACTGGCGCAACACTTGGTGCACACTGTGTACACACTGCCCACCCACAGAGTGACACCCTCTTGGCTCAGCATAGAGCGTAACATTTTAAATACAGGTGGGGACCTATCATATATATGTCCCAGTACACTTGGCAAATGGTTCACAAATTGCTGAAGAGTCTACCTTGCTTATGCTCTTAGGCTCTGCTGTGGCATAACATGGACATCACAATGAGGGAGAAGAGGTGAATTGGTCCCTGTGGAAATCACACAAATTAAAGTGTATAGACAACCTCTTTAGCAAAGGCACCCTGAAAACATTTCATGCCCTACAACAGGAATTTACTATTCCTAGTTCTCAGAAGTGGAGGGACACTCAACTAATATAGGCTATATCGTTCAAGGTAGCGAAGACTGACATCACTCTGGACTGCTCCCCCAATGCATCCTACATCCATATGTAGAAGGAGTTTAAGGGGTTGATAGCAGGACCATACACCACAATGATTGATCACTACTTCTCTATTGATAATGCCTCTACATTAGGTGCATAGTGGGAGATGCAAATACACACAGAATTTTCAGGACGGCGATTGGCCCACACTTTTAGCAGACTATCTCAAGGGGCTCAAGGAATCATGGCTGAAGTATAGCGTCTTAAAAATCCTTCACTGTGGGCATTAGTCACTGCAGAAATTCTACAAAACAGGGCTTAGCACTGATGCAAGCTGTTGGATTTGTGAGAAATTGGATTGTGACATTGTCCATGTGTTGTGGAACTGCTCATCACTAAGTAGGTTTTGGCGGTTGGTCTGGGACTGCTTAAAGGCTGAATTGCATACAACCCGACAGTTAATTGCACCCTTGGCTCTTCTACATGAAACTTCAGGGCTGCTGCCCTTTATGAAACATGTCAGTAGATGGATCTCAACTGCCCTTGGTATGGCGCAGCTAGGCATCTTGCGTCACTGGAAAACAAATCTCGTTCCAACGTTCCAGTCTTGGATGGAAATCATGTGTAATTGGTGTCGTTTTAAAGATTGATATGCAAGTTTAATGACATATTGCAGATTTTTAGAGAGGTCTGGGGTTCCTTTTATCACAGGTTGACATCCCATTCACACTGAGGCTCACCATATGCAATGCTCGAATCGCTCCACTTAGCGAAAACAATCAGAGCAATCCCTTCAAAGATCTTAGGAGTGTCTGTAAAACTCCCCCGGGATGTGAGACTACCTTAGATCTTGCTCGGTCTATGTGGGGAGGCTTGAAAAGGGCAATTACAGGACTATACTGCTGTTCATTTAATGGTTAGAGGGTTACAGACAGCATTGATGAGTTTTCATGGTATGGGAAAGGACACTCCTGGTAGCTCCAATGGTTGTGCTGGGAGCATTGTTATTTTATTTCACTGTATGTTTTCAGCTGTAATTCAATGTTTGATGTCATCCATGGTTCTTGTGTGTGGATATTATCTGGACCATTAGCTAGCAATTCATCTATTTTTACTCATGTACTCTTGGATACAAACCAATAAAAAATTTAAAGAAAAAAAGAGAACCCATGAAATATCGGTTTGTTAGAGCCTGATACATTTTGCTACACTTCGTTCCGGGAGTAACAAGACTACATTTGCAAAATAGTGCGCAAGCAATGCGTTTTGCCAATTATTGGTTTATGTTTGATTTTGTTTTCAATAAGTGTACCATTCACCTTTTGCTAACCAAAAAAAACAAGAGAAGCATATCTCAACAACACTGCAAATACATTAGCATGTTGTTGAATTAATTAAATCTCTCATGAGTATCCCAAGAGTGCCTCACTACCCCCATCATACTTCACGGTCTTCGATCGGTCTACACCTCATTCTAACCTCTAGAGTCCACTGAGGTCCTAATCCTGGGAATTTCCCCAAAACTATCCAAAGATCCTACCAACCACTTATCAATTTCATGCTTCAAACAACTCTTCCCTCTCCAGTGATAGATATTACTGGTGAGATCAATGCTGTTCTCCTCTTTTATCTGTAACTTGCCGCCTGAAGCATGGCATTATCACGCCCTCCTGAAAGAAAACATCCGCTGAGCAATAAATTCTGGAAAATTTACCACCCTGTCTCTAACCTCTCCTTCCTTGAAGTCATGGTGAGCTTGGTGCCCTTTCTGTTATGGGTTAAAATCTGGTCCACATCGGAGGTAAATTTCACATGCAGAATTGTGGAGGATTGTCTGAAACAAAGTAACATGATGGCCATTCCTTGGATTAGTTATGTGAAAAGTACTCTTCGAGATCTAGGATTGAGCAGTCTCTTCGAGACTACAGATAGGATTAGCTCACATTCCAAGGTCCTGGTTAAGGAAATGTACTTTTCCCATAAAGAAAAGTTGAGATTTATGAAAGCTCTTGATATGGTCACAGTGCATTTGTATAATCCACTTTCAACTTGTAATGGTATGGAGCCCTACTTAATCTGGATAAAGGCACAAAAGCACAGATATAATTTAGCAGGCTTAGAGCCAATATGATTTATTTTTTTAGGGGCTTTTCCTGTTCCTGGCTCCTGGTTTGCTCTATTACCATGTTGTCCGTGTGATGGAATTTCTAGCCAGTCAACCAAGCACTTCAATTTATTTGGCACTCTGTACTCTGCTTTCAGAACTCGTTTTTTTTTTTTTAAACAGATTTTATTGTGTCAATGATCATACATGCAGCAGA
Source organism: Calotriton arnoldi (assembly GCA_963921515.1). NCBI lineage: Eukaryota > Metazoa > Chordata > Amphibia > Caudata > Salamandridae > Calotriton > Calotriton arnoldi. Next base: position 160,499 of record CAWUFW010016530.1, on the reverse strand, counting down.
TCTCCTGGGTCCAGAAGGCCGCTGCCATAACATACATCTCAAAGCGTTGTCATTGACCTTTAATTTACATAGTCTCAGAATCAAGAATATACAAAACAAGGCAACATAAACATTTCAAACCCCACCCCTTTGCACTGTTAGAACTTGTTTTTTTTGCCCCATTTTAAGTAGAAAGGTTTTAACAGAGACCAAGAGGGTCTATTGGTTTTAGAGCACCTCAAGTCTCGAACAATTTGGTATGCAGTTTGGATGCGTGCCGTGTAGAACTGCATGTGCTTCATTTGTGCGTATATGAACATGTGCATGTGTGCTCTCCGAATGTGAGTGAACTGGTTGTCCTTCGCACAAGGATACCTGAAAATATGCTGATCTTTTTAGGCAAGAACATCTACATGGATGTTAAGCTAAAAGTTTTTCTCCTCCTACCTCCGATCTTGCTTAGCTGTTTTAGCTACTACCTGACATTTGTTATGGCCCGTGTCGCCCGCCACTATGTCATTCTGCTCCTGTTGTATATTGTTCTTCTTGTTCCTGTTGTGTATTATTTTTCCTTCTTTTCTCCTACAGCTATCTTCCTATGTCTTCCGCAACCCGTATGTAAAGCACTCTGATACCCGCTTGGGTCATGTTCGCGCTATACAAAACTTTTAAAGTAAATAAATAAGCGAGGTCCTTGCACGTCTGTGGTTGTTATTCTGCGTATGTATGAAAGCTTGCAGGCCTGTTTCACTGTGTCTGCATGCCTGCTTTTTGTTTGCACATGTGCCTGTTTGTTGTGTGTCTCTGTTGATCTAACAAACGCCAGACTTGTCAAACGTTCTTCAAATGGGGACTGACTTCTGCTGCTATATAGATCATGCACTTTTCAGAACGAAGCTCAATGAGACTTCTCTATGTGATTTTTTTCATCCTTTTACTTCGATGCCACCAATTATCGAAGTAGAGAACTGCAGCCAATCAGGGCAACCATGCCTACAGTGAAATCTATTTTTCTCCTGAACTAATACAAGTACTAGTTTTGATCACTGTAGCTAATGTATAACTAACATCCAGCAATGTTATAATGTTGATACTGATTTAATTACAGCAAACCTACTTCGTTCTCACATTACATATTTTCAGAAAAGTCTGTTATTAAAAACACAAGAACACAAGGCCCAGTTCTTTAAAAAAAATATGCAAATCTTCACCTGGGACCATATTATGGAACAGGTGCGCTGTCCATGTCTGCACCGTGGTGCACCTTTACATTGATGCACCAGGCGCACGCAGAGACCGTAACGCTCCTTTACAATTAATGTGCTGCCCCCGGGGAAGATTTGAACTCGCCACTTCCCGGTGTTTCACTGTGCAGGCACCATCCCACCTGCACTTAAATTGGTGACAGAGATACTCCATGCAGGTTGGTGCAGTGAGTGACTGTACTCACATACAGGGAGATGACTGGGGACGGTCAATGGGACACCCTTTGCTGCCTCCAGATGTTTGACTAAGGCAGCACTTTTTTGTGGGGCACTGTCAGTGTGCCTCATAAGATCCTGGTTGCCTCTGTAATAGGGTGCGGGTGCAGAGGCAAAATGATTCCCTCATTTGCATTGGACCATGCCCCCATGCATTGCGGAAAGATAGAGCTGGCATTACAAGTGCACCAGCGCAATCAGTGTTACAGAAGGGGCCGAACAAGCATCTGCAACCGGTTCTGTAATACTGCAGTGCCCCGGAAGTGCAGAACAACGATGCACACGCCCGTTGCCCCCACCAGGAGCACTGTGTGTAATACAGGCCCTGGAGTTTAATGACCTCGAGCGTTTGTAGACTGTCTGCTTTCCTGAATTCGCAAAAGATTATGAATAAGTGCTGCCTGCAACAGTCACAGGTTTCCAGCCAGACTGCCTTAAAATGTGTGTAAATGTGCAATTAAGGCAACACAGAAGTATTTGGTACAAGTTGCACAATTAATCGTGGGGGAATGTCACCTCATTTATGGAGAGGTATTTTCTTTAATTTCTTCACAGTGAAATAACTTACCCGCATACGCCCTCCGCAGTCATGATGGCGTTCACATCTCCTTCCAACAGAGGAACGGTGTTTATTACTTCAATAGGCTGGGGTACAGTTCTAACCATTTGCCATGCGAGAATGAGTCATAGAGAATAAAAAGATTTCTGGGAACCCCCTCCACAGAACGCACATCTTAAATGGGATTTACTTAGGCACTATATTACACCACAGTCGTGCATTATAGCGAGAGAGAGAAAGGCTTTACGACTGTAAGGTCGCCTTTTGTGAATGCCCGCACTGTGTAAATCAAGCAAATTGCAATGTAAACTGAACGAAAACGCTTAAATGGCTTTATGAATGGGGTCACCGGTGCATAGATCAAGTCAAACATCCCAACTTTTACCTTTGGGTACAACATATTCTTCCGCAATAAAGCTGAATGCATAAAGGGACATTTTACAGTTTCCCAAAGCAGCCATCATCTGACATTACACTGTAGTTACTAAGGAACAGAAGTTTGTAAGACCCAATCTAGTTTGGCCTCTTCATTCCAGAACAGTTTCCCTTTGAAGCACCGCTCTTTCATTTCTGTACACATTTAATTTCAAAGGTACTACTGCTATTTTGATCAAGGATAGGCAGCACAATGTGAAACACAAGTTCACAGTCAGTTCAGTTATCCAGGTATACTGCTGTTGATTTGCATCCTAAATCAGTTAACAGCCCATCATCAGTGTTTACTTTGCTAAATAAAAGGAAGTGCAGGGACACTCTGGGCCATATTATCAAGAACGGCGATAACGTTATCGCCGCTTTAGCGGCAGGAAACTGCCTAAAGCGGCGATAAGGGGCTTGATAATATGCCCTATAGAATTCCAATAGAAGCCCAGGTTTGATGTCCTTCACACCAGAACCTTGGCTTCTATTGGAATTCTATAGGGCATATTATCAAGCCCCTTATCACCGCTTTAGCTGCAGTTTCCTGCCACTAAAGCGGCGATAATGTTATCGCCGTACTTGATAATATGGCCCTATGTATGCCTTAGGAGCCTGCAGCAGGTGCTGCTAAAAGCCAGGACACCAATTATCCAGGCCCAGATTTATTAAGGTTTTGCGTCACCCCTGTACATTGCATGGGGGCGCAGGGTGACTCAAAACCAAGACTGAGATTTACAAACCCATGCAAGGCCACTTTGCGTGGCTTGGCAAATCTGTAGTAACACAAGGCAGTGCAAGTCACTGCCTTACGTTATTCTGCGAGGTCGGGGAATTACATGGGTGGAGCATGAGTGTTCCCAACATCCACCTATGTATTCTGAAGCATCCCCAGATTTATCAATATTGGGAGACTTGAGAATGTGTCAGAATTGAATGCCTTCCCAGCAGCAGCACAACAAAGAGAAATATTTTTATTTCTACTTGTTGTATTCGCTTTCTAAGTGGGTCACATTTTGCAGCATACTTAGAGAGAGAAAAATGCCTCTAAGGATATTTTGAGCAGGGAGGTGTCCCTTCCTGCACAAAACAATCCAGCCTGTTACACAGGCACTCTTGCTCCATGGTGCAAAGGTGCCTGCATTGGTACTGGGCTGCAGATTGGGCTCTAGTGCAGGCAGAGGACAGGAATGTGCCATATCTTGATAGATGTGGCACATTCCTGCCCTCTGCCTTTCACACGGAGCAGCGCAGCAAGTCGTATTGCTGCATTGCATGAAAAAATGTTATATATGGCCCCAAGCTTGCTTAGTCTTGATTCCACCTCATGCCTCTTTCTTCTACCACCATACACTCCCTGACTTTTTACCTCACTTTTGCAAGTCCCTTTTCATACTTGTTTTCTGCGTTTTCAATGACATTCTGTGCTTTCGGCTAGGTGTTGCTACTTTGCCGTTTTTAGAGAATTTCTTAGAAAAAATGTATGGATCATATGCAATGAAGCTCGAGAAGCTCTCAGTCCAGTCCCTTTTTACCGGGAATATAATTGCCTTTATCAGCCAATGGCACAGAGCTGAAAAGTCTGTTCAAAGTCCTTGAAGTGGTTCCATTTAGGACGTTAGGCCACAATGCAGTACTGTGCGATCTTTGAGCTAAGATCACTTATCTCCATAGTTACTAATTCTCAGATCAGTGATAAATGAGATCTTTTGTTTTCATAGACAGGCGAAAATGGACTAGCCTGATTGGTGGCTTGAGTAACTTAAAGCAATTCTCATATTTTACTTTATAATTTAGGGTTTTGATTGCTACTGGCTGATATGCACTGGGGTTAGTTAATCAGTTCTTTGTTTGGTTAGCATTTTGAATGTGATTGAGCCATTCCCATGTCTTTCCATGATTTGAATGAATATTTATACACCTTTAAGATGTCCAATGAATCACTTTTTCATGTTTTGGGTCACTTACACCAATTTTGGAGTTGGATGTCTATGATATCTATGTGAAAAGTCTGTGACCAATGTCTGTTGTGGTGGCTTGTGGGAGGGTGAGAAGAATATTGAATGATTGTTACCATACAAGACTTTATAACATTTTATTTTTAAATGGAAGATCAGTGTTGTCTTTGTCCATCTTAAAGTTAGCCTAGTGTTAGTAATCAAGGTGTCTTTGAATATTTGCCTGTCTGATTTGCAGGTGCTGCTCCAGGTACATATAATCTCACAGATTTTCACTGCAGATTTTCAGGTAGGCAAAAGCTGCCTGATCAAAAGACACGCTGGAGGACATATCTTTAGCCAATGTTGATCTCCATTGATGGAGCAGAAAAGTTCAATTTGCTTTTCCTACTTGTATCTTCATTCCCAATACACCTTGGGGTATATTCACAAGAACGTGTGATTACTACCGCAAGAGTAGTGAAACGCAACTTCCAATAACGCAGACTATCACGGTAAAATAACCCTGTGTCAACGTGGGATTCACAACAAGGCGGTAGCATGCGATAGTCACCAGATAACGCGTCAAATGCCAGCGTGTAAATCAACAGCACGCCCAAAAAATGCGAAACGCGAACACGAGAAATCATGCGATGAGGCCAATCGCGGTACAAAAAGCTGCGAAAAGCAGCCTCAGGCCTGCAACTCCCACGCGTCTGGCGGGCAATTGCACCATAAAAACCACAGGCACAACACACCAGAAACAAGCCAAAGCATGTAGCAACATCCATGCACCCTGACCAAGCGCAGAGGGCAACACGAACCCCACAACCCCCACAGACCACCAGCAAGGAACAACTGGGTCGGGGAAGGCCAAGGAGAAAATGGAGAGGAAGACGGGGTGCAGACCGCAGGAAAACAAGACCAAGGCCACGGAGGCGACAGAACACTACCAGCAAATGACCCACAAGCAGACCGCCTGGAATGCAGTCGCAGAGCCCAGGAGGACAATCCAGGAGGCCAAGAGGCTCCGCCAGGACATGACAACCTAAACCAGGCACAAACCCGCTGCCAACAGGAAGGCAGCAACGGCGACAGGAGGTGGCAGTCCAGCGACACAGGAGGAGCAGGAGGAAAGCCAGGCCACAGTCATAAGTGTGGAGAGGGTGCAAGGAGCAGGGAGTACGGACACAGCTCAACAGGACCTGACACAACAACAACAGGGTGAGGATCCAACAGGGACTGGGGGGACGGGGGGTGATGGGCACAATGCCACACATGCACAATGAGGTGTAGCACACTGCACATCCACAACTACCCAGGGACATGTCCCCCATCCCCGTAGGGTTATAATCAATGAGGAGGGAAAGAGAAGCTGTGATCCATTCGGCCTCCAATGGTTAGTACAAAAAATGGGGGAGAGAATGGACCACTTGTCCTGTATAACCAGGGTCTTGGTCATATTGGGACCGTCATTAAAAACCCTCATATACGTACACAGGCAATAGGCGGTATATCTCGATTCTCCGCCTGAGTGTGCTGTTACAGCATCATCATAGGGTCTTTGATAGTATATATGCTGACCTCCACCTGGAGGAAGACCAACTGGTTTGTCAGTAGCGTACAGAAATGAAAAAAGACGGCGTGTGTGTGCTCAAGTGTGGTGAGGTTAAAATTCCCTACATCACTTTGTCACGAATATTTATTAAAGAAATCGTGATGTGAGAAATTAAAAAGTGAAGTGGTGCGTATGTAGACCCAGTTACTGATCTACCGCACTATTATTGGTCTAATAATAATAATAGTGCGGTAGATCAGTAACCCCGACGCCCTACAACAGCCCATGGACATCTCACACAACCCACCACCAGGACCAGGGCAGAAAAGCTACTCAGAGGAGAACCCAGACTCTGCAACAGACCACACAGCATGAGACACCCGCAATCATAGCTGCCTCACAACACCTCACCCACCCACACATGGAACCCCAATGCCAGGTGGCCGAATGCCAAAAGGAGGTGTCCCAACAGGCGAGGGTGTTGCCTAACCCATGGAATGCGAAGTAGAAGACATTTGTGGGTGTCCAATACCCTTCAGGGACCACCTACACCTCACAAAGGAGACCCACACCTCCACAGAGACACATGCACATATCATGTTGAACTGGCTACGGGCACGTGTGCCTGGCCCCTTTATTGGCAGGGCCACATGTACAGTGACGCCTGTGCTGGATGTGTGTGGGGTGAGTATAAGCCAGCCCGCATGGAGTGCTTGGTGCTGGCAACAACCTGAACAGTGGACACCAGTGTAATGGAAACAGAAAACACCAGCATAACAGAGTCAACTGCAGAGCAACATGGAGGGATCCGGAGAAAGGACAGAGGTCACCCAATATTCAGTCTGAATGTTCCGTGAGTTGCAGTGCACTGAGGTAGGGGCACTAGAGAAGAGCACGCTCATGTGAAGGAATTGCTAGGATTGTGTCCCTTCGGGTTAGTCCTGATGCAGATGCAGTGGGGTGTGGTACACATGCATCAACTTCCTCATCAACGTCCCAGGTCTCCGACACTGCCTGAGGTGACAGTTGCGTCCGCAGTCCACAGCGCGATACCCAGTATCAGATCCGGGTGTGTAGCTTGACTGATGCCACCAGTCTGCATTCCTGCCTTGGGGCTGCTGCCACCTGACCTCACATTGTCTGTGCCTTTTCCCGTCCGCACACTTGACACATCCTCCTCCTCATGGTCCCAGGTCTTCCCCACTGCATGAGGTGACATTGCTGCGCAACTTCACAACAGCACATAACTCAATCAGTAACGGACAATGGCTTGCGGTGCACTGAGTCACTGTCACCTGGAGTGCTGATCAGGGCAGCAGGCCGATGATGGCATCCACGACAGGTCTGGGCAACTCCGTAGGTCTGTCAGGACCACCCTTTCGACTCTGGCAGATGGCGGGTGAATGTGGTCCTTGAGGTGGTGGCGTGTGCCTCCTGCGGTGATGCGATGTCCGGGCCGGTCAAGACTCGATGCCAGGCCTGACCAGTACAGAGTTAGTGGCCCCAGATGCACTGCGGCCGGCACAGGCACCCAGCCACGGGACGGTGACTTGCGGTGCAGTTAGATGGGCCATGCGACCTGAGCGGGTCCCCATCAATGTCCTTGGTGTATGTTGCGGAGGGTTTCGAGGGACCGTGGAAGGTGTCCTCCAGGGCATGATGCGGAAGGTCTGATGTTATCTGGAATCAGCAAATGGAGGAGTGGAAAGCGCAACCCTCGTCCTCACCAACAATTCGGGATCAGCTACATGAGGATGAAAACTAGCCCCTAGTCCATGGACTCAAACGCCACCAATGTCTGACCAGTGAGTGCCCATGAATGTCGGGGAACAAACTTAGTGGCACAGGTGCTGTGAGGGGATGCAGTCTGCGATGATGCCCGTACACAGATGTGAACTCCAACAATGCCAAATCAAGGCTCTGTGACCTACTGGACCACAGTGTAGGCCTCAAGCAGAGGTCAGCATGACCCATTCACCGAGTGTCGCCGGCATAGGTTGGATGGCCCCACCGTCCTGCGTAGTTCAGGTTCAGTGGCACCACGTGTAGCAGGCTGGCGTTGAACAGGGTTAGTGGCACCACGTGTAGCAGGCTGGCGTTGAACAGGGTTAGTGGCACCACGGGTCGCAAGATGCCCATATGGAACTATGCCTCACTGATCGGGGGAGGGGTGTGGTGCTGTGGCCGCTGGCCCGGATTTGGGGTCACTGCCATTCATGACTCAAGACACAGTTCCACATGTGGACCTACTGGTCCGAAGAGTAGGCCGGGGGCGGCAGTAGAGTACGTCAATGAAAAAGGAATAAAGCGGGCTGGTGTCGTGGCAGCCGTGATGGTCTGAGGTGGCTGCCAAGGTCTCAGGCCTCGGGCTTGTGGCTTGCGCCGGCACGTGGTGGGCCCTCCTTGACACACGCCGGTGTCGGAAGGTGATCAGTGTGGTCTGGCTGCGCAGGGGCTGGCCTGACGGGTATGTGGACCAGCGTGCTGGGGTCCGGCAGGCGCACGGCATCTCAGACAACTCCGCTCACGGGGATGGCATCGGCCTCGTGGCGAGGTGGGAGGCACTGCCCTGGCAGATACGTGGGTCTTTCCGGAAGTGGACCACGCCCAGGCCTACATGGTTTTTATTCACACCCCAACACTGGCGTGGCGTATGCCGGGCCATCCCACTCCGCTGACACTTAGGGGGGGTGTAACAGGCAACATTTCCGCGATGTCCCCCACTGGCTGTGGTGACATGGTGGCGTCCACTGTCCTCTAAACTCCATATGCAAGCGGTGTATGTCGCCATGGATATGGGTGTGTTCTGCATTCTGCGAGGTGTCCAGCACATCTCCGGCACTCTTGGCATGGTGTACTTTCCCAATCATGGTTCTCCTGCATCCTTCACACATGCCTGGTTGCTACCTCTCTCCACATTCGGCTAGTATGTGGCTGAGGTGCCATGCCGTTGCTGGCTCATTTTCAGGGCTTGCCCATGTGGACATTGTAAGTTGTTCTGTTGTGTCTGGTGGGTGGGCATATTGTTGTGCCTGTTGTATGTGATTTTGTGACGTGTGCATTGCCCGAGTTGTGAGTTGCATGGTTGTGGTGTTGAGGTGTGTGGGGTGTTGATTTGTATATTGCCAAGCGGCTGTACATTTCCCTTGTTACCATCCTGGGGATGCTGGTTGATGATGGACTGTCGGAGGATGAAGGTATCATGCACACTGGCTGTGTATTTGAAGGCGACATTGTTGGGTGTTCCACAGTGTTCTGTTGTTGCCTGCACATCGGTGTGAGACGTGTGCTTCCTGTTGCGGTGATTGTGTGCTGTGTCACCAGGGGGCACAGGTAGTACATGTGTGCTGTGTGTTGCCCCCAACACGTGTGTGCATCCTGCTATGGCGTCTGGTCCTTGCTTGGTCTCCAGCGGATCCTGCGCATTGTGTTGTACGTATGGGGACTGGGGTATCAGGGTGATGGTGATGTCCAGGACAGGTGTGGGGGACTTGGATGTGGCTGGCTGTGGGACTCCTCTGACTCTGGCGGGTGTTGGATGAGGGGTCTCAGGGGCCAAGAGGTGCAGCCACGCCATCAGCTTTGTGTGGGGTGGGACGTTGGTTGTCCGCTGTGTTGTTGCCATAGGCCTGTTAGGCGATGATGGTCAGGATGCGTAGGTTGGTTGTCCCTTTCAGCCTGTAGTGGAAGGTGACATTATCAGATGTTGGGTCTGTGCGGCTGGTACGTTTCCTGGGGTTCCGCTGTCTTTGTCTGTGCTGCATCTGTGTTGGTCCGGGGGGGTGTGTTTCGGGTGTGGGAAGGGGTCCTGGGGTGGTGGGGGTGGGTGTTGTGGCCCTCTTGGGTGACCGGGCTGCATGATGTGTGTCTCCATGGCATCTGTTGCCCTTCGGTTGTGGCCCTGGGCTGTGCTCTCTTTTGTGGTGCTGGCTGCTGTCCGTGTTTACACCAGGTCAGAGCTGGGATAGATTTCCTGGTGCTAACACGCCTTATCGCCTGTTTTGTGTTTTTATCGCGGATGTGGCTGGTTGTTGTGAATGTTGAGGTGTGCTGTTGTCTCTGCTTTTGTCACGGGAACGCCTACTCTACATCTCATTAGCGATATTTGCGAGGGTCCTCTGTGTCGATGTTTTTTGCAGCTGCTATCACGGGTAAACTGATGCTGTGGGCTGTTAACACGGGCTTGTGAATGGGGGGTAAATCTATCACGACTTTGGCTGCGATAAAGTGCTGTTAATTCGGCGATAGCTCCTTGTGAATATGCCCCCTTGTCTTGTGTTCCTATCTGTTTCCCTATTCATCAAGTTGCCTCTGGTACCATATTCCAGGCCCTGCCTTTCTGTCAAATAGAGTTCTCTCTTTCTGGATGCTCAGGGAACTTTTTCAAGACTAGGTGCATCACATGGCATCAATGTTCCCTGCAGATTAGGTATTTCGTGACTAGGGATTCAATTACCAGATGTCTGGATACATTTATGCCAGTCATACAAAATGGTCTCCTTTTGAGTGTAGTGGGAAATATTACCACGTCTCCCAAATTGCTTTCTGGCCTTCTCATCCTAATTGCCTCTATGACACTGTCATCCAGTGACTTCATTTCAATAAGCTATATATTTTGTCGCAAAACAACTAATTAGAGGATTTTCTCACCATGGCACATCTTGACTATCATATCTGCACTAGGGCCTTCTGGTTATGTGCAACATGGTGCCCTAAGGCAATCTATCTTGGTTTCCACTTTATTTGCAATGGAAGAATGCCTTTTTCCTGTATTTGCGAATGTCTGGTCTCCAATGGTGAACCAGACCCAAAGTGCACAACTTTATTGCCCACTTTATTGCCCTCAAGCTTCCAATGTAAACCGTATTCAACAGTAATTTAACAATTCTTTAAAATAACAATTGATGCTCTTCGGTCCTCCAATTACTCTAATGAGCGTGCCTCTGGAATTGGCTGGGATTACATGTAAGCCTTTGAGGTATACCGTTTTTTCGCTTCCCCTACGTTTGTGTTGGTTTAGACATAATCGTATTGCAGCATCCATTTGGTGCCTTGCTTTTTAGTGGTTGAGTGGCGTTTCTAGTGATATTTCTGCTACAAAGGGACCCTCTGGCAAAGGTTCTAGCTGTACATGCGCACCGCGTGCTCTACAAGCAACTCGTTTTGTGTTTAGTCGTAATGCGTGTTGCATCACATATGTCACGGTAGTCCACGTGGATTCTATTTCACAAACACACTTCTGGTATGCAAAAGGCACTTGGTAGATCGTAACGCACACAAGCTTTCATCGACTGCTCGGTTTTAACATTTCACTGATAAATGATTTTCTTTTAATACCCGTTAGCAAAGAGCCCCAAATGGCCTTTTTTATTCTTTCAAACATGCCCTGATCTTAATACCAAGATATGTGACTTCATCTGTAACCCTAGAATCACTACTGCAGACTTGATTTGTACAGATGACCTGTGTTTTTGATGAATTATGTTTATAGCCAGATGCCAACCAAAACAAGTGCTCCAGCAGTTCTATCTCAGGGATAGCTGTAGCCTGGTCAGAGGTTACCACCCCCATATCATCCGCATAAGCAAACACCCGAAAGTATTCCTGTCCACATAGCACGGATTTAATCATCCTGCTTCCCTCCAGCATGGTTAAAAATGGGCTGATATATAAGGCAAATAAAAGCTGGGAGCAGGGACATCCCTGCCTTGAACCTCTGGAAATAAAAACCAGCTCTGACTTGAAGGAAGTGGCCTCCTGCTATGCCTTCCCAAGTAATGAAGAGTCGGTCAGACAGTAGAGAATACAAACACACCTTTATTAGCAAAATCTCTGCAGAGGAGTCCAATCTGACTTGCACCTTAAGATGTCTGCCGAGGGACTGACCCCCCAACAGTCTGCAGTGAGTAGTAATTCTTCCGTAGAAGCCTCCAACCACGCCCACAGTGGAAAGTTACTGGCCTGGGCCGAACATGAACAAAGAAGGCACAGGGAGATGGGCTACCACCTGCCAGATGGGTACATGTTATCTGTAAGTCAAGGTCACCGCGCTGAGTCTCAGCGTCTCCTAACGTGGGATCAGAACTACACACTCAGATAGGTATGCAAAGGCAGAATGGCCTATTCATTAGTAAGTCAGAAAACAGCCTTGAACAGGAGAGAAAATAATAACGAAATACAGTGTTCTGCTGAGGCAAGCAATACGAATGATGAGGCCTAGTTCAGACACAGCCTAAGCAGCTTAATAGAGATTACGAAATACAAAATGGAGTCACACTTGGTAACTAAAGCTTGCACGTTGCAGGGATAACTCAGTGGGTTGCATAACGTGAATACAAATGGCATCTATTTAGCCACACACTGCTAACCTAATATAACATGAAACGAGTGCATTGCGGGAATGGGACTTTCAAACCTAACAGACTCTAGGCCCATCAAAACAATTCTAGCTGTAGGAGTCCTATACATGACCTGAAGAGCATTAATAAAGCCCGACCCAAACCCAAGGTGCTGCAAGACCGCCCATAAAATCCCCCAGGAGACACGGTCAAATGCATTTTCAGCATCCAATCAAACCAAACCTATAGTGGTTCGATGTGCATTAGCCACATCCAGCAGGGTCACCACCTTGTTGATGTGGTTGACCGTGCCCCTACCGGGTATGAACCCATGCTGTCAAATGGAAACCAGTGGGGTGATAACCCTGGCCAAACGCATGGCCAGAATCTTGGCATAGATTTTCCCATCGCTGTTCAGCAGGAAAATTGGTCTATAAAAACTCGGTAGGTTAGGCGGCTTATCTTTTTTTTTTTTTACCAATAATATTTGCCTGGTCCCAAGAAGGTGGAGCATCTCCGTGTTGTGCCACTTGAAATGTAGCCAACATATCAGTTTTAAGCTCCTGGAAAAAAGCTTTATAAACTTCCAATGGAAGTATATCTGGGCCAGATGCGTTACCAATAGCCAATAGATTTATCGCTTACTCTAGTTCCTCCATTGTAATAGGTGTATCTAACATAGTTGATTCTTCCTGGCCCAACCTTTCACTACAAACATTCTGCAATAGGGACTCCCTGGTCTACCCACCAGGATTCCTCTCGGTATAAAGTGCTTCGAAAAATGTGATGAAGACGCTTAAGATCTCAGCGGGTGTCTACACTATTTTCACTGTTGAGTCTATGAAAGCCTTGAACCCTTGCGCTGCCTCCTTAGACCGAAGCCATTGCGCAAGACACCGTCCTGTAGCCTCCCCATATTCATAGCTATCTTCTCTATAAGGTTTGTATTTACATGCAATTTCCTTACTCCACTATAAATTAATCTTAGACTTGCAGCAGGCTATCACGGTTCGCAGTGGGGTGATAACAATGCCAGCATGCACTCCTTTCATAAGGTTCTCTTCAGCTTTTCTAAGATCTTCATATAGGCCCTGATTCAAGATTTTAAGTTGTTTTTGCTTATAGAGCCCAAAGCTGAGCACCTCCCCCTATGTCCTGCCTTTAGAGCATCCCATACGAGCGAACATGAAGTTTAATTGCGATTAATATCAAGAAATTGCACAATCCAGTGTCTAATATGACTACTGAACAGGGTATCGTGCAGGAGTTTCCTGTCAAACGAAAAGGATCTCGGAGGTCGACAGATACTTATAGCTAACCCTGGGCAAAGCACTACGCTACACTCACGTAGTTTGCGAAGTTTGCGCTACTTCGCACAACGCGAGTGCACGTAACACAGTGCAAACACGCGTAGCGTAGTGCAGTGGTCATTTTTTGCTTGCTCGCGGTCCTCAACGTCAAGTTGGCGACCGCGAGCAAGCAAAATGACATTTCGGCGAGACTTTTTCCTCGTTCGCGATCAGCAACATCAAGTTGCCGATCGCGAGCGTGGAAAATAAACCTCCGGCGAGATTCTCAACGCGGGGAGGTCAGGTTTCTCATTGCGAGTGGTCGCGTATGCTCGCGACCGCTCGCGATGAGAAACTACCAGTCCGCGTTAGAAAGCTGCCGCTCGAGTAAAAATCTACTCGAGCGGCAGTAAAGACAGCTCGCACTGTGCAAGATGCCGTTTTCAATGATTGCACAGTGCGGACAAGCATCCGGCACTGTGCAATCATTGCGAACAGTGCACTACGCAGTTCGCGTAGTGCTACGCGTAGCTCGCGTAGTGCGAACTGCACTTTGCGTAGCTTCGCGTAGCGCTACTTCGCGAACTACGCCCAGGCTTACTTATAGCGGGAATATCTAACATCAGCGAACCGTCATTAGTGGTGATCCTGGGGCATACCTGGATCTTCGTCCCTGCGATAAGCCTCCTAGAAGTAAAAAGAATAGTCTAGCCTTACAAACATATTGTGTGGATGCGAAAATGACATAAGCCTGGGTCAGGATACCTCAGTGTGGGCCACACATCAACCAATCCATGATCAGCCAACAGCTGCTGTAATGCCTTGAAGACTTTGGGCTTCCTACCCCTATAGTTGGCAATATCTAGCTGTACTCTCTGACAGCCCATATGAATGTTAAAATCGCCACACAATGTCAAAGGTGTGGGCCATGATTCTAATTCTATATTGAGACCTTCGAGTACCTGTGTCTCATCCTGATTTGACCCATAGAGTGAACATAAAACAAACTTGGCAGCCCCTGCTAAACATCCCGTAATAACCCAGCGGCCCTGCTTGTCTGCCAATGTCCTACCCGTGCACTGTACACTCTGTTTTGCCAAGATCACCACCCCATGATTTGTAGTGCTCTGTTGTGTACAAGCAATTAGCATATAGCCGAGCTTGATTAAAATCTTCCATTTACCCCACGGAATGTGGGTTTCCTGTATACACACCACATCAGGTTTCATCACCCGCAATTCAGCCTCCCCTTGCTGCCATTTTATCCCTTGTATTCTTCAAACCACAGACATTGAAGGGGCAAATGCGTACCTCTAGATGTACCCCCTAGCCCCCATTAATCAGAACAACACCATTCCGTAGAGTGACCCTCCTAGATATTAAGACTTGAATACACCCGTCAAGTTTCCACATGTTAACTACTCTCTTCTGTGACTCCAGTCCTATAACCCGTACGTAATGCATGATACCTAGATTCTTGATTGCAATGACGCTTCTTACACATGTACTTGTCAACTGTGATGCCTCTGTTTTGGTTCTAACGTTCATTTGTTCAATCACGAGTATTTGTACTGTAATATTGGGCAATATTTGCTACTTGCTGTATATTTGCTTATGTCAAAATGCCAATAAACAAAAAAAAAAAAAAAGTTTCCACATGTTATAGAGTGATTTTCTATACCCCGCTCTCCACCCCAACCCCTGAGTGCACCCCACCCCATATACCTGTGCCCGCTCCCCCCGGCCTCCACCCAAAGACCCCCGCCAGAGCTTCCTCCGAAACCCCACCCCAACCCCTCCCAAAAATGAGGCAGTAGGACCCAGGGTCCCGTGAGATGGGAAGTTCCAAGCTACCCGGATCACCCCCCCTTCTTCTTCATCCCCTACCTTACCCTGCTCACACTGCTCACCCCCCCATTAAACTCCAGAGCGGAGAGAAAAGCTGGATAGGATCGAGTGTCTCCACCTCTCATTGATGGGCAGGTGTAACATGTTCAAGATGAACATTTTACCTAGAGTACTCTATTATTTTAGATCAGTACCACTAGAACTCACTCGTGGACAGCTTCAGAACTTACAGTTAGTATGTGGTACATTTTTTTGGGGTCAAGGTAAACCACACAGGGCTATGAAATTTATGACGCTACCCCGTAAGCGAGGTGGGTGGGCAGTGCCCAATTTTACATTCTATTATTATGCCTGTATTTTACAAAATATGCAGATTTTACTGACAGGGGAGGAGGTTGGAAATGTGGCAGAAGCTCCATCTATTTATCAGATGTTGCTCAGCTCAGAAGCCGAGAGCTGTTTATTCAAGATGCTGGAGCCAACTTATTATAAAAAAAACGCTTTAAGGTTCTGTTAGCAGCCTTCAAAGTCTGGAAAGCGGTACGAAGGTGTTTTAAGATTGAGGGAGTTTGCTACTATACACCTACGGCCGTCTAGACATTTCTGCCCACTATTTCTTGGGATATGACAATAGCCAGATGGAGACACAAAGGGATTAAGCAGATTGGTGATTTTGATAATGATGATGGTATTCTTACATTTGCAATGTTGGCTGGAAAATTTCTCCTACCAAAAACTGAGTTTTTTAAAGTTTTTACAGATTCTGGATTTTTATGTGGGAGGCAGAAGCAGAGGGTGGTAGAACAAAACCCCTTGGTGGAGGCCATTACACGTTAAGATCGGATCGGCTCTCTATATAACTGTCTGCTGGATTCGCAGCAGGATGACTTAGAGGCTCAAAATCGCAGATGTAATATTCGCCTGGGTAAGCAGGGGGTTATGTTGGAGGAATCCATTGAGATTGTGGAAAAGATTTTGATTTCTGCTAGTCTAAAATCTCAGCATTTTAAGACTATATTTGACCTTTACAATACTCCAGCCAAAATGTTTAAATGGGAAGGGATGAACGATGGAAAATGCTTTCGTTGCGGGGTGGAGCAGGCTGATATTCTGCATATCTTTTGTAAATTTGGTCACCTAACCCAGTTATTGGGGCAAATTGAAATCTTTTTGTCCGAGATTTCCAGGGCGGATATCCACATTACATCAATAACAATGTTATTAAGTATAGGGGAGGGGCTACCACACGGACAGGCTGCCTACAAATTTTGTTATCTGACATTCACAGCCACAGCAATGGCACGTTTATGAAAAGCCTCTATGTAGCTTCAGAAAGAAGAACCCCATACTGTTGAGATGTGGCGAGCTAGATTTTACGATATTTTTAATCTCGAATATAGCCTGTACTCTCTCAAGGGGTTGCAGAGACGAAAATTAGGTTTACAGATTTGGGGCCCAATGATTGACCATATGAAAGAGTAAAATGTATATTTTTTTCTAATATACCCCCCATTCTACCTATCTTTCTCTAACTATCAGATAATTTTAACCATCATTTCTTGCTCTTTGGCACCCTTTGAATAAGATGTATTAATTAATCTTGTTTGGAATATGTGATTGGTCTGTCTAATGAAATATTCTCTGTACAATCATGTTATGGATTGAAATTAAATTTAAAAAAAAGATAAATGACTTCCATCATGGGTTGAGTTTGCATGACACCTGGTTGGGCGAATAGTCACTCTTGTCGGGTATTTGTCACCTGGAAGTTTATCATCAACACTCTCAACATGGAAGCCTCTATCTAATGAGTAATTCTGTAAAGCATGGAGAAGCATTAACTACACCTGCGTGTTGCATGTAATACAGTGTCACAATCACACAATTTTTCATTTTCTGATGAACTGTCCTAATTAGACCTTTATGTTCCTTTTTACTTTATAGTTACCTCTGATGAAGAATTTTCCCAAAATGCATTGGGTCTTGGAAATGACTGCTTAAATAAGAAGATTGTCGTATTGTCAGATTCTGATGTCACAAATGTGGAGAAACATTTGGTTTGAATCATGAGCATTGATGTAACCTTTCCTCAATCAAGTAATTGGAGGACCAAAGAGCATCAATTTTTATTCTAAAGAATTTTGAAATTACTGTTGAATACTGTTTACATTGGAAATCTGAGGGCAATAAACTTGTGCACTTTGGGTCTGGTTCACCATTGGTGACCAGCCATTCGCCAAAATATGTGAGCATAGGGCACAGCTCACATCAACGTTGCCCACTAAAATTTGGTTTACGTTACAGCGTTTGTTGACTGTATGATTACTTATGTGTATTTAGAGTGCATTCTAACACATTTGTTAATTAGATTCTTCCTGCATTTGCCAGGTGTCACTAGATTCCTTATTCCAGGAAGAAGATTAAATCTGCCTCTGTTGACAGTAGGTGATGTGGTTCATTGAGGGAGAAGCAGAATATGCATTATCAGGATCAAGCCTTTAAACAGTAACTATCATTGTCTGAAGTCTTTATTATCCTCAAATTTACAATGCAAAGAAAGCTGTCAAGATCAAGATGCAATATTCCTGTGATGACAGTTGGTGCATTCTTTACTTTGAAGCACAGAGTCCATGAACATTGACCTCACGTGGGACTCATGCTCACCGTAGCACTAGATTCAAGCTAGCCTGGCTGATGAGGGTGATTCCCCGAAACCGGTCCCAGGATACTTGTTTCTGGTTCAGGAAGGACCTGGCTTGGCAGTTCGGGCTGGACTGCTCCCATAAGGGGCAGGGTTAAGACTGATTTGCATATGTCTGTGTCTAAACTGGGGTGGCATGGTGAGCAAAAAAGCAATCGATTTAACCCAGATCTCTTGACTGGGGGTGAATGTTTGATTTGTTCTGCATTCCATCAATCACTTGTGTGTCTTTTGCCTTCTCACCCTAAGTGCGCTGGCTATGCCCAGAAGTGAGTCCCGGGCTCACTGTGCCACTGGATTCAAGCTAGCCTGGCTGATGAGGGGTGATACCCTGAAACCGGTCCCAGGATACTTGTTTCTGGTCGATGGAGGACCTGGCTTGGGAGTTCAGGGTGGCCTGTTCCCATGATGGGCAGGGTCAAGACTGATTTGCATATGACTGGTCTAAAATAGGGTGGCATGGTGAGCAAAAGAACAATGGATTTAACCCATATCTCTTGACTGGGGTGAATGTTTGATTTGTTCTGCATTTCGTCCATCATTTGTGTGGCTTTTTTTTCTCACCCTAAGTGTGCAGAGTATGCCCAGACGTGGGTCCCAGGTGCACTGTGCCACTGGATTCAAGCTAGCCTGGCTGATGAGGGGCGACACCCCAAAACCGGTCCCAGGATCCTTGTTTCTGGTCCAGAGAAGACCTGGCTTGGCAGTTCGGACTGGACTGTTCCCACGAGGGGCAGGGTCAAGACTGATTTGCATATGGCTGGGTCTAAACTGGGGTGGCATAGTGAGCACAAGAATGATGAATTTAACCCAGATCTCTTGATTGGGGGTTAACATTTGATTTGTTCTGCATCACTTGTGTGTCTTTTGCCTTCTCACCCTAAGTGCGCCGGCTATGCCCAGAAGTGAGTCCCGGGCTCACTGTGCCACTGGATTCAAGCTAGCCTGGCTGATGAGGGGTGATACCCTGAAACCGGTCCCAGGATACTTGTTTCTGGTCCATGGAGGACCTGGCTTGGGGGTTCAGGGTGGCCTGTTCCCATGATGGCAGGGTCAAGACTGATTTGCATATGACTGGTCTAAAATAGGGTGGCATGGTGAGCAAAAGAACAATGGATTTTACTCATATCTCTTGACTAGGGTGAATGTTTGATTTGTTCTGCATTTCGTCCATCATTTGTGTGTCTTTTTTTTTCTCGCCCTAAGTGTGCAGAGTATGCCCAGACGTGGGTCCCAGGCGCACTGTGCCACTGGATTCAAGCTAGCCTGGCTGATGAGGGGCGACACCCCGAAACCGGTCCCAGGATCCTTGTTTCTGGTCCAGAGAAGACCTGGCTTGGCAGTTCGGACTGGACTGTTCCCACGAGGGGCAGGGTCAAGACTGATTTGCATATGACTGGGTCTAAACTGGGGTGGCATAGTGAGCACAAGAATGATGAATTTAACCCAGATCTCTTGCTTGGGGGTTAACATTTGATTTGTTCTGCATTCCTTCCATCATTTGTATGTCTTTTGCATTGACCTACCAGAACCACAGCCTTTGGTCAATAAAAGTTTTGTTTTTTATTATTACCTGGTGTCTAATGAGCTTTCTGCCTCCCCACCCCAGGGAGGAATTGAGGGTTATAGCCCTATCCACCTCTGGGGGGGGCTGGGGGGGGCAGGAAAGCTAAACATTTGGGAGAGGGCTGAGAGGAGCATAAGCCCTTGCCCACGGGGCCCCTCCCCCTCCCCATCCACAAATCCCTGGTGTCTAGTGGGTGGATTACTGCTTGGGGATCACTCTCCTGTGGTGATCCCCAAGCAGGGATCCACTGGGTGGAGATACCTTTAGAAAGGGGATATTCTCCCCTTTCCAATGATACCTACACCAACTCAATTAGTGATATGCCCCGAGCACTGATGCAGTGCAGGTAAAATGAGTTAATTGTCTTGTTTCACTTTCACTTTAGTAGTAATGACCACAGCATGCCCTACGCGCTGATCGTCATTACCAAAGAAAAAAAACTGCCTTGGGCTGCTAGGGAAGCTTTTCCAGTGCAACCGAGCTAAACATCAAAAAGGAATCCCTCTGGTGCAAACACCAGATGGTCCTTTACAACCCTATCCAGCATTGGACAATGGCCAACAGATGCACTTGGGAGGGAGAACAGGTGTCACCCCTTGGCAAATGCCCACACTTAGGTGTCCATTACGATACCGGGCGGAATAAAAACCGCCAACTCACATAGCGGTAAAAATCCGCCCGCCTATACCGTGTGAAAACCGACCGAGCAATCACGATGCCGCGAAGCGTAAACCGCCCGCGGCGGAAAAAACACAAAAAATACCGCCCGTTCATGTCCGATACTAAGTCCATCTGTCCGCCACGGACGCAAATACGCACGACAACCCAAAACCGCCCGCCCTGACGACCGAGACACCGGCCGTGAAATTAGGATCGCCCCGACATGAGCGCGGTAAATCCACAAATACACTGCCCGCCATCGTAAACAACAGTGATGAAAATGGACACGGCGGAAGCCCTGGCGGCCACGTCCCTGCACAGAAACCATCCGCGGACCAAAAGAAACACACACAACATGGCCAACAAGTCCACACAGCAACCCACGCACAAATACCCAAACACAGTACACATCCCGAAAACACATCCCCCCTGGACAAACAAATAAACTACAAATCCCAGAACACCAGCCACAACACACCTGAAAACAGACCATCATGACACACCCACATAGGTAAGTACAAAAGCAGCCCCTGCACAGACCACAATCCCTTGCAACACTACAAACTGAGGATGAGAGCACAGAACAAAGTGAGACAGAAAGGACAGCAGCACACCACAGACACGCACCCATCACACCCATCACCACCACCAAACACCAGCCCCACAAACCCACTGCACATCACACACCACACAGCGCACCAGCACCACAAACACCAAACCACACACCATGGCAGCACACAGAATGCCCAAGTTCACTTCCACTGAGCTGACGGTCATGGTCGACGAGATCATCAAGGTGCACCCACAAATCTATGGCAACCAGGTCCAACAGACACCACTAGCCACCAGAAACAGAATGTGGAGCAGGATCGTAGACCAGGTCAATGCAGTCGGGAACGTGCCACGCAACAGAGCAGAAATCACCAAGAGGTGGCACGACATGAAAAGAGTGGTCAAAAAGAAGGAGGCCAAGAATCGGCAGCTGGCTGACAGGACTGGCGGAGGTAATCCCGCGCTATTCAAGACCTTCAAGGCGTGGGAGGAGAAGGTGCGAGGCATCCTACATCCGGAGAGTCTCACCGGAATACCAGGGGGAGTGGAGGCTGGTAAGTACAAACAAATGTATACCAGCACACCGCTATGTACTCACATGCACTACCACTATGCCACAGCTCCGAGGGACAAACACCCCCTGACCAGTACACAATACACAAGACATCACTCACACATGCAACAGACACTACCACACACACAGCCCAAACCTACCAACTAACAAAACCATGGGGGTATGTGTACAGTCAGCCAGCACCGCAACTCCCATCAGGTCCCCTTGTACTCCAGAAATGCCAGAAGGAGCACTCCCCACACCCACACCCATGTGTCATCCATAGCTGCACTAACCGACAAGTAACAGGTAAGTAGCCGGAACACAAAGTCAGTGGGTGGGAGGGGGGACAGCTAAAGTCCAACAACCACCAGGCCCCTAGTCCCACAGCGCAGCAAGGTGGAGCACTCCCCACACCCATGTGTCAGCCACTGCAGTGCACACCTTCAGCCGACAGGTAGATATCTCACCCTACATGCAGGGGTTTCTGTGGGTGGTAAGCCATCACCACAACTCACAACACCGCCCCCACTCCCACAGACCAGCAACATGGAGCACCCCTCCCTCCCATAACCATGTGGCATCCATTGCATTGCGCACTCAAAAACAACCTGTAGGTGGAAAACTGTACAGGGCGGGGTGTCTGTAGGCATGAGGACTGTATTACGACTAACACATGGGACATGTCACGTAGCAGAGGAACACGCAGCACTGCTCCCTGTCACAATCATGTGACCAATGTGCACACGGACATGTATTACAGAGTCATACCCCACATGACCCATCACAAATACAGCAACACCTAAGGAGCCACGTCTGCATGCACAAGTCCCCTGGAGTACAGACCCACACGGCAGGCACTGTGCCACTCATCACACACATCAGCAACACCATCGAAGTCTTGTCCATGTAGTCCTTACTGCCTGTTACCCACACATCGTACAACAATGCCAATGTAAGACCAACCTGTCTAGAAGTAACAGCGTGGAACCACAATAATGCACATAAACACCACTGGACCCATGAAACACACAGGCACACAATGCACATTCAACATATCATCCATCTCATCTGTCAGCCCCAGTGTCATGAAAGGTATGTCATCCGAACAGCTGGCCCTCATACAGTAGTTATGCAAAGATACCTGCCCATGACAAATAATGTGCCTGCAGTGACTGAAGCGCACGTCACACTGTGAGTAACAACATACATAATATAGTCAACACCCCAAGAGCACTGCATTGATGCACATGGCCAAGGGTAGCACGCACACCAAGGAATTGGCCCATCTGCAATACGTCGTGTGGCACACAACCATCACGCACTCACAACAATGCGTCCAATGTAATGTCCATAAATGATAACAGTCAGCAGATATGCCGGGTATGTTAGACATACACACACCTTTGTCTATGCACTGTCATGTTGCCAAAACACATGTCCTGTTCTGCACCCATATGTCACAGTATGTACCCCAAAACCATATGTCACCTCAAAAGCGTTGAGGGGCTGTACCCCCTTGCCATCTGCGTTTCTAAGCATTCCATTTGAACCCCAAAACCATATTTCACCTCAAAAGCGTTGAGGGGCTGTACCCCCTTTGCCATCTGCGTTTCTAAGCGTTCCATTTGAACCCCAAAACCATATTTCACCTCAAAAGCGTTGAGGGGGCTGTACCCCACTTTCAATCTGCGTGTCGAAGCGTTCCATTTGTACCCCAAAACCATATTACATCTCAAAATCGTCGATGGGTCTGGAGCCTACATACACCCAAGCCACAAAATGTAGGAGTACAGCAACACACACCCATCGGCATTGCCAATCCGTCCCATGCCACATGATCACATCACACAGTTCCATTGCCTTGCCCAGGCATACACACATTGTACATCCACACACACGCCTCTGGGAAACCTGTGCACGACAGTGCACGAACTGTGAATGTCAGACAACCAATACATACTTTGCAAGGTGCTACACAATAACCTATCTCATCCTCCCCACAGGTGCCGAACTGCAGGATGCTGGAGAGGGAGACAGCAGCCAGCACAGCCAGTCCGCAAGCCCCTGAGCCGGACTCACAGATGTAGAGGAGCTGGACACCTCTTCGGATGAGGACCACCCAGCAAGCCCATCTGGAGTGGCAGGGCCCAACCGCTCCCCAGGGCCCCTCCTACCCACCAACACATCACCCAGGGCTGCTGACCAGTCACAGACCCCTGCTGCCACGGTCGTTGCGGCCACCAACACCGCCGCAACCACCACCACCGCCGCAACCACCACCACCACGTCATCCCTGGCCACAGCCCCAGCGCAAGGGGTGGCACGGCCATCGGGGTCCACCCTGGGAGCCAGACCGAGGACTGTGGTGAGCAATGTGGCCAGTGGGCCGGTCGGTGGCAGCAGTACTGGTGGGAGGAGCAGGGTCAGGCCAACACCATCTGAGCCTGGGAGCCAAGCCCTGCCGCAAATCGACAGAGTCCTTGGGGCCTATGAAGAGGCCCAAGGACAATGGGCCAGGTCGGCTGCCGACACGCGGGAGGTCCTTCGGGTGTTGAGGTCCATGGACGCCCATATGGGCCAATTCGTGACCCATATGGACCAATTTGTGGACCTCATGGGCCAGCTGGTGGTGGTGGTGAGGGCACAAGCAAGGCCAGCAACACCACCTCCGCCACCACCTGCTGTGGCGCAGGGTCGTGCAGCATCGAGTTCCCCTGTGTCCACAGTGAGTGAGCACTCCTCAGCCACCACCAGCAGCACACCAACACAACCCCCCCCTTCCAAACGTGGAAGGGGCCGTCCAAAGAGGAAACAGGTGTCCAGAGAGTACTTCGCACGCACCAAACGCCAGTGAGTCAGCCAGCCACCTTGACCACCTACTGCATTGACTTGTAATACGATCCTACCCCACACTGTTGGACTGTGGACATAGAACTTCATGGGTACACCTTGACCATCACGCAGCCATGACCGTCAACTCATTGTCACAGCATGCACCACTTTTGTCATCACCTTGCACACAATAACATGTCACCGCTGAAAATAAATACACCTTGATCACATTCTGCTGTCTGTGCCCTGTGTTTATTCAATAATGTGCAACCGCCACCATGATCAGAAATGCATCTGCTGTGTGGTATGTCGATAGGCCAGGAGAGGCTGTAGGGACCTAGGGGTGAAAACCAGAACAAGAGTCCATTCAATGAGTGTGTCACACACTCATCACACAGTACTTGTCACCAACTACAAGCAATGTACACACATCTCACAGAGCAATAGGGCACAATGCTACAGCCACTGTCAGTGGCATACTAGCCTGGACATGGACCATTGCCACACAGCACTCAGTGAACAAAAGGCCTCCGTGACAGAGCACACATACACCTGCACAACTACAGCTACATCAGCCGTCGTACATGGTCACTCACCGTCAAGTGAAGTAGCGGGCGATGAGCTGCTGACGCACATTCACAGCTTCCTCCTCTCCACTGTCCTCGTCACTGGACCCGTCCTGGTCTGGAGGCGGGGGGCCCTGGCTGATTACCGTCATCCACTATTAGGGGGATCTGCTTGCGAATAGCCAGATTGTGCAGCATGCAGCAAGCCACAACTATCTGGCACACCTTCTGTGGGGAGTATGCCAGTGCACCCCCGGTGCGGTCCAGGCATCTGAACCTGGACTTGAGGAGGCCAAAAGTCCGCTCCACCACACGTCTGGCCCTCCCATGTGCCTCATTGTAGCGGTCATCAGCTGGGGTCCGAGGATGACGTAATGGGCTGAGCAGCCAAGGCCCATTCGGATAAGCAGAGTCACCTGGGTGTGAGGGACACAGAGAATCGTTGCAATTCCAACTTGACACAAGACAGCATCGCACACCCAGCACGCTACACGAGTCCTCATACTCACCAACAATCCAAGCACGGTCCGGTTGCAGTTTGGTCATCAGACGTGGTAGGATGCTGTTGCGCATGATGTGCGAGTCATGGGCCGATCCTGGAAACTTCGCACACACATGTGTAATGACCATGTCCGCAAGGCACACCACTTGCACATTCAGGGAGTGTGTGTGCTTCCTATTACGATATACGTGTTCCATGGCCTGTGGTGCAACGAGGCCAACATGGGTGCAATCAATTGCAACAACAACGTGGGGATCCGTCCAAGGGCATAGAAAGCACCCTTCACTGCCGCCAAATCACGAGCCCTGGGGAATCGGATGTGCCGGTTCCTGTACAGCATCATAGCTGACAGTACATCCCGTAGCACCATGCTGAACATGGGCTGGGACATCCCACCTCCACTGCCCACTGTGTGTTGGAAAGACCCAGTGGCGAAGAAATGCAGTGCAGCCATCACCTTAGCCGTGGGGGTAAATGCAGTTGGATACACCCTGCGAGGACGGAGGTGGGGTTCCAACAAGGCACATAGGCGATGCAGGGTGGGTCGGTCCAGATGGAATTTCCGGATTACCTCCACATACTCCATGTCTGACAGCAATTGGTAGGGGCGATGTATGTTTGGTCTCCTCCTAGGAAAGATGGAAGTGGACACATGTCAAAGCAACACGCCACAGGGCACTTTCACATACACAAAACCAAAATGACTGACCAAGCAATTGAATCACAGAACAGCTGACAAGTAGGGACAGCACAGCCACAATACACTCACACAGGTCCCCTTACCAATAGCAATGAGCAGTGACACACACCATTGCTATGAGCATGCAAATGGGGATTTAGGCCTTAAAAACTTGTAAGGCATGCTGATGATATCAGACTGCATATTTGGGAAGCGGCAACACCACGGCAACATAACTAGCTGCTGTGCCTGACACAGCTTCCGAGGCTGGGTGAGTATGGCACACACCAACAACGCTATGGACACAGGCTGAGCGGCAAAAACAAGTGGGACCTGTTGCACGAGGGATATGAGACAGTCATTGATGTCCCTACTACACCCTATGTACAGCACTGTACGGATCAGACCACCAAAACACATTGACAGGTGTACACATTGACAGCTCCATGACAACACAGCTGTGTGATTGCAGATACACATTACAAGTGACACGTAACGTTGCACGTGCCAAGTGGGAGATGTACATAGAGAAATATGGCATGTGTGTGCATATGCATATCCCATGCTCCCATGCCAATGTGTACATGATGATGTGCAAACAGACATGTGGAGGCTGAGCACTGGCCGTCCCTGCCTATGCACACAGCATGTTGTGGCCCTGTCCAGTGTGGACCTGCTCCCACACACAATTCATGGCCACACCTGCAGATGCATTGCACACATTATACTGTGTAGTGCACATGGCATCAGCGGACTGTACCCGCCATGGGCCAGGCCCTTACGGCCAACTCCAAAGGCCCTCGCGGTTGCACCCTGCGTGTTCCACTATGGAGGTAAGCGTCCCGGGCCAGCTGGGAGCAGGCCATCGTCTGCAATTTAAGCTGGCAGACATGGTACACAAATTGCAGCTGCTTGGACCCACTGAAACTGCCCCAGGGGGCTATATGAGTGTGGGAGTGAGACCGGCATTACCACAGCTACCTGGGACTGCAGCCTGGCATCCCTCAACAACACCTGCTGCTGCCACCTGTCCACCTTAACGTTGATGACGCTGAGGATATGTCCAGGTCCACTCACCAGCGAGGAGCTGGAGATCCTGGATTCCGAGCTCCACGCACACTGCACATGGCTATTCCTTGCGAAAGTTGTGTGTGAAAGACAACTACAGTGTATGTGGGAGTGCATGTGGGGGACACACATGTCATTGATCCGCAGCACTATGAGTCAGAGCCTGTGGGGTTCCAACATGCACTGCTCACCATGCTTACTGCAGGTGGCAGGGGTATGTGAGCTTCCGGGCGCTTTGCCATGTCTGTCCCTCCCGAGTGGTGGTACATGGCAACTTCATGTCAGACATCCAGTGACACAGCCAATTGGCAATGCAGGTCTCAGAGCACTTGTTGCTCGTGTGAATGTCAGGCTGGGGCCATGCTGCCCTTCTCAGTCCCAGCAGGCCTGGCCTGCACATTGACTGCACAATGCCAGTAGGTGACAACACAGACTGCCAAGTGGGTTACATGTGTCTTCTGTTCAGGACCCTCCGGATCAGCGCTAACTCAGCACTGTCGATTGGACACACCATGCCTCGTGATAGGGATGTGTGTGAGAGATAGTGGCACTGAATGTGGCCTCCGTTGCGGGGTGGGCCATGCACAGGGCGAGTACGTTGATGGTTACGCAGTGTTGGTCACAGTGGGTACACCCACACAGATGTGTTGCCTTGTGATCTTTTTGTAGGTCCACCTGACAATGGACAGTAGATGTGGGCAGACTACACATTGCTCGATGTGCTGTCAAAACGCATGTGCCTTCATACCAGGCACAGCTGCCCCTGCACATGTGACCCCTGCTGCCCTCAGTGCTGGGTCTGTTGAGCTGATGCGCCATCTGTGCATGGGGCAGACAGCTCTCCTCACTTCCGTCATTGCCCATGACATCACTTTGCCGCAGGTGACATGGATCATGGAGGGCCCACATGTACGCGTGGGTGGACTACACCAGACTGTCCAATGGTTGTCACCCCCAGTCAGTGCTTCAAATGGGAAGAATATAGTGCAGGTACTCATTTGAATGTGTCGAGTGGGCGGGCCTAAGTGCGGGGCTAAATGCAAGACATGTGAAGTTTATCGGCTTATATACCAGTTGCAATACACACGAGACACGTCTTTTTCTGAACAAATCAGAGTCATTCCTTATACTAAATGAAAGTCAAACAGTAATATTGTAACCTTTCCTCATGGCCTCCCCTCGCTCACCCCAATATGCGTTTGCATCTGAGAAGCCAGCGCGTGCACAGGCAGCTCCGAGCTCGCACCAGAGAGGCCAAGGAGTGTATGTGTGGGTCCATTTGAACAAGTAGTCTGTCACGCGGTTTAATCAGTGGCGGGACGCCGTCCACCTGCGTGGTGCCCCGACTCGAGACCCGGACAACATTGACAATGCATGACAGGCTCCGCAGTCCGGGTACACCACCTGCAACACACAGAGGCTGTAGCTGCCCTAGCGGCCCAGGCCGCGTCCAACTGGAGCTCATGGACCCACACATTCACTCTTTGGCCTCTCTGGGGCGAGCCTGGAGCTGCTTGTGCACGCGCTGGCTTCTCTGTTGCAATGGCATGTAACGTGTGTGGGAAAATAGGCAATGAGTGAGATGGTGCGAGCCACCTTCCGTGACGTCACTCCCGCTCGTGATGTGTGCATCCCCCCACTAATTCTATTTGACTTGTGCCATGCTGCACATTGAGGATGTGTTGCCTGTGTGATGTGACCAGGAGGAGCGCGCCATGACCTCTCACCCACCATGCTCCACTGCCATCCCGTGCCCTGGATAGCCTGTGCAGGTGGACAATGTTGGGGATACACCTGGTCAACAGGGGATGTGAGTGCCTTGGCAAGGGCCTGGCGGACGCACAGCAGTATCCAGCATGTCCACAGAGGGTGGGCTGACGTCTACACCTGATGCAGCATTTTCCGTGTGTCTGCCTGTTGTGCACACAGGTGTTCACATTCATCCCCAGACAGGTGGTCTTTAAGAATGCCCAAGACAGCGTTATTCTAGTGCTCCGGAATCCTCCCAACACAGTGTGTTTCAACATTGCATGTGCGCACCTACCCGGCACACCCACCCACCTGAGCCAAGCGTAACTCCCGCTTCACATGACACATGTGTGTCATCCACAGTTGTGCTACTCTCTCAGGGCCCAACCTGCAACTGTCCCGTAGCACACACACAGCACCGAGTCGTACTGGCATCCTGTTAGATTGGTAGGCACACTAACACATCTCCTTCTGAGACAGTGGTGGCTGTGATGGATATTGTGACTGCCATGGCAGTGTTGGCTGGCCATGGCAGGGCACACTCACACACATTGCATCCGCAGCACTTCGTGTCACTACTCGGCACATCGAACTGGGCACTGTCCCTGGGGTTGATGAGTAATGGCGCCTGTCGATGTGATCTGTGACTGGATGCTGTTGTTCCTGTATTCGGTTGTATCTGTGTAGTTGATGATTGCAGTTGTTGCAGTGTGTGCTTGGTTAAGTGGGGCAGATGCCGTGTATGTGACCTCAGCAATTGCAATGTCCGCTCTCACATTCCAATGTGTTGTACATGTGGCAGGGACTTCACTTCTTTCAGACCCTGCTACTTGTGAGTGTGATGAATCTGCTTTTCGGTGCAACGGATTGACTGCATGTAATTGGTGTTATTTCTGTGTTAATGTATCTGTGTCATGTTTGCGTGCATGCAATGCACAGGGTGTAAGTGTAGCCACAGGTGGACTGGCAGCATGCGCTGAGTATGCGGGCATGTGTGAGCTTACTTGCTGTGTGGCCAGCAGTGTAGGTGTATGTTAGTCATGTGATGTGCATTGTGGCTGGGCACATGGCTTACTTTCAATGTGTGCATTTGGGAGGTGGTGGTGTGTGGTGTGCGTGGTGTGAGTTTGTGGTAGCGTTGGTGTGTGTTGTGGCCATGTCGACTACACACATATGTCACCCAGGCCCATGCTGGATGTTTGTAACCGTGTTGAGGTCTGTGAATATGATGAGATGTGTGTGTTGTATGTTGCACAGTATGCAGTGTGTGGGTGTGTCCTTGCAGTTCAGGCTGACTCCTACTTGTTATGGTTCAGACGTTGTGTGTGTGCAGGGTGTGTGACTGTCAAGATTGTGTCTAGTCCAATTGTGCATGTCAGATTGTCTGCAGTTCTTACTCACTGTGCAGTGCTGCCCACCCACACTGATGTCGTGTGTGTGTTTTGTCAGGCAGTGCTGTGGCATGCTTTAGCGTGGCTCCTACTTTTGGTTGCTGAGTGTGTGGTCAGACTGTGTGGGACATTGTAGACATGTGTAGGACTGTGCTTTGTAGTGAGCAGGCCGTCAGTGTTGATGTGATGATCTTTCGGGCACCTTCAGAGTCTGACAAGTCCTGCTCCAGGAGCTGTGGTATTTCACTGTGGCCACTGTTGCGGCTACTCATTTGCGTTGACATCCAATGACAGTGCACTACATGGTCATCTCACGACTGCCGTGTACTTCACACACTCTCATCCTCTCTCATTCGTACTTGTGAAATGAGTCAGCAGAGACACATATTTAGTTCAAGCCATGTATTAGGACTTATGTCCTCTGTGATGCAGTATAGTGGACACTACTGGCAGCGAAATGCATGTGGAGGATATACTCAGCATGATTACACATAGCATAGGGTGTAGGGGTACATGTGATTAGTTGTTGACTGTGGGATGTGGGCTTCAGAGTTACAACTGCTTAACCGTTGCTGTGCTAATGTGCATTTGCTAATTACTGAGGAGCTGTTGACTTTGACACAGACAGTATTCATTTTGCCTACCAGACCGCTTGACATCATGGGCACAGTACATCTCAGTTCCATGTTACAGGTTTGCTGCAATAGTTACTCCGACACACCTGCGTGAGAGGTGACATCAGGGCATGAGCCTAGGTGCATGCAACAGCGTCCCACTTGTTGTTGCAATGTGGTGGCTACTGGACATGACACAGTCACTGGGGTCATGTTGTTGGGGGATGCATTTGTTGTCCATGCAAAAGTCCTGGCACGGAAGTACAGAGGAAGGTGAGGTGACAGCTCTCACATACTACAGCAGACCGATTACTGACCGGTGCATATGTTCATGGGCGCAGGATACATATTATGGCATAGTTGTACGTGCAGTTTTGTCCATGTGGTTGCCATACACAAATCCCATACCTCTGCCTCCCCCTGTTCGTGCAGAGTTACTGGATGTGGTGAGAAACAGAGTGCATGTCCCGAAAATGTCCGATATCATGGCAGTGGAGTTGATGGTTTGGTGTTTGTTGCAGGTTGTATGGTATAGTTGTTGTACAGCTAACTGCCCAGTCCGTGCGAAAGCCAAGCATGGGTACGGTGTTGAACATCATTGTTCAATTGGGGGTATTGCGTCGGGGCCCGGCAATTGACAGGTTGTCAGGTATGCGATACCTTCCTGCAGGGCTTCCATGGCATTGGTGGTAAACATGGATGCCATCCAATGAAGCGGATGGTGGCTGTCAAGGTGTTGGTCGTAAGTTGTCCCTTGTAGGAGCCTGATGGGACATGTTGGATGACATTCGATGAAACTGTGATCCAGAATACGTCGTGTGGAGGCACAGTGGTCCCATTGCAGTGTGGGTCCGATTGCAGCCACATACGCCATGCCCCCATAGACTGAACAGATCCTGTCGTGGACGTCCAGGGGGGCGAACAGTTGTACCAGGTCCGCCTTTGGACATGCCAGGTTGGAGAGACATATGTCCACAGGACAGTGGAAGGGACACCTCCGACAGTAGAAGACGGGGATGACGCAGCTGAACAATGCGATGCGGTAAGTTACTCGGTAACTTACGTTCAGCAAGGCCAGATTTTCACAGCCCAATATCTGTAGCAGGTTCTGGATGTACAGCTTCATCTGTCTGGCGTGGTTGGGTAGCTGTGGTGCAAGTGCCATTTTGCTACAGGGCGATGTGATGGCGTGCTCCGGCTGTCTGTGCAGTCTGCAGAGTGCAACCTCCGACGTTGCTGGGAATTCTGTAATGGTCGTACGGAGGCAGGACTTGGGTTATGGAAGCTTGTGCGGAGGACACAGGCCCTCATCCCACATGCTTCTATGAATGGTCAAGGTCAGTGGTGTCCTGACTCCTTCCAGATAACTTGCATGTGAACCACATGGGGGAGTGGTATTATTTCTATTTTGTGTTCGGATTTTTCTTTCGTGTTGTGCGCTATCTGCCCAGTGGACGGTTCCCTCGGCATGCCTCTGTTAGGCTTTTTTGGGGATAATGACTGTATTGTCCTGCTTGAATAGTTGAGATGTGGTTTCGGTGTGGGTATGGAAGGCCATTCAGTGCTATCTGCTCTCCCGTGTGTGGGCGGCACGCTGCGTTTCCGCTATACATTGGGCCTTGTGTGTGGGTGTTATAATTGGAACCACCTGTTGTCGGTCCCCGGGATCTTTGATGTTACGTATTGCATGTATTGGTATTGGGTGCAGGGTGGTATTGGTATTTTTGTATGGTACTGGCGTACCTTTTGCCGACGGGGTCCATATTCTGTGGTGTGTTGTAGCAGCCGCTATGTGCTTCGCCATGTTTTGCACACAGGGGTGTGTCCTAATTTGGCGTGACATCACTGACATGTTCGGGTCAGTTGTGTGACGTCAGGTTGGCAACTGTGAGTTGCCGGTTGGGGACATGACTGAGGCAGGAATGCGACGTGACATGTGCATTCTGGGTGGGGCTGGTGTGTGTGGTGTTTGGTTGTGACCCTGTGTTGTTTGTGTGCGGCGCATACATGGCGCTGCCGTTGGCCTCTGCGTTGTGCGCATGTGTGGCTGCGTCATCACCGCTGCGCTGCCGTGACGGGGACGTTAGTTCCTGGTCCCAGGTAGTGTGTGCCCGGTTGTTACGAGTTGTTTCAATTTGCCCGGTGTGACATTTGTGGGTGCAGTGGTGGATGTGTCGTGTCCACACAGGGGTGTCTGGGGGGGGGCATGTACAGTTTTTCCGCCCTTGCACTGTGTGCGGGGTTTGCGTGCCCTTGTTGTGTGTCTGCCTACCTGCATCGCCGCGGTGCGTTGACTCCTAGGTTCTGCATCAGGTAGAGCATGGGAGGGCCTGCAGTGCTGGATTCATGCTCGGGGGGGCCGCCTCTTTGGTGTCCGTACTCAGCGGTCGAGTTTCCGCCTTGGTATCTCGTGCGGTGTCTCTTAGCCGGGAGAGCTGTTTGGTTGCAATATCGTAATTTGTACGCCGGGCGGTACGTGATTTCGTCGGTCGGTGTGTCTCCATTGGGCCGCGCCGCTACGTGAACGGGTGCACTTTGATGGCGGACGGCGTCGCTGGCTTACGGGCGGTGTTTGGCTGACTTTTCAAATCCTAATTGGGCGGGCGTGTGGTCCGCGGCGGGCGGACGGTAACTGGTGGTTTTTGCATCCGACAGCACGGCGGTAGTGCTTCCGCCCGACATCCTAATGGGCCCCTTAGATGGTTAAGAACAAGAGGGTAGGACTATTAGAGAAATAATGCTGAATGTTCCCTGCAGATCAAGGGGAGGAGCTGCATGTTGGATTATCAATTAAAAACTATCATGATACAAAAACATTGTTGTAAAAATGTAGGTTAAAATACCAACTTTTATTACTTATAAAGGAAATACAAAAATACTAACAACAAAATATAAACACAAAAATGTAGAATTTCTTAGAAACTAAAGCAGACAAAGAAAATATTGATTTAAAAAATATAGTATAAATAAAAAATCCTAAAATAAATATACTGTTTCCTACTATACAATCTAAATTGGCATTCTTATTTTAATTTGAAACAATGTCCCACAAACATTGGGAGAGTGTATAAATTAATAGGGGCACATTTATCATCATAACTCCAAGTCCACAAACACTGGGGAAAGAGTATTTATTGGAGGTGTGACTTAGTATGCTGCATCCGGTCCTACTAACTTTGACAAAAGTGGAATGTTTTAGGGGGAGGGGTCAGACTTGCTATTCATACTCCAGATCCACTAGCATTCGGGCAAGTGCATTGGTTTGGGAAGGCCAGATTTACTATTCAATTGCATAACTTTGGGGATGGGGCAGATTTACTATTCTAACTCCATTGTCCCAAATATTGGAAAAAATTCATATTTTTGGGGGGTGTTGGAAATGGGGATCTCTAGTTGGCAGTGGCTTGCACACTGCCCAAATAGAGACCCTTTCTTCTAGTCAGGGTAAGGGGATTACACAGCTAAAATAACCCCTGCTCACCCCCTTGGTAGCTAGGCACATGCAGTCAGGGTTATCTCAGAGGCAATGTGTAAAGCATTTGTACATAAACACACAGTAACGCAGTGAGAACACTACAAATGGACACTGCACCAGTTTAGAAAATACCCAATCTTTATCTAAATAAAACAAGACCAAAATGACAAACATCCAACATACATAAGCAAAGATATCACTTTTAAAAGGTTTAAAAAAGTTTTGTCTTAGAAAACTATTAATGCGTCACTTGTAGCACAAAGTACCTGAGATGCGTCAAAATCAAAGACGAAAACAGGTGCAGGGGAGGTGAGGCGCCGGAAAGGCAAAGTGATGCAGCGGTTCCTTATTCTCAGGAAGGTGATGCGTTAGTTCCTTGCTCCCAGGGAAGGTGATGAGTCGGTTCCTTACTGCTAGGCAGAGTAGGTGAGGCATCTGTTCCTTACTGTGAGAGGAGGTGATGCATCGGTTTCTTACTGCGAGAGGATGCGATGTGTCAGTTTCTTATTTTGAGAGGAGGCGATGCATAATTTTTTCAGACATGTAGCCTGGGTTCCTTACTGAAGCCCAGCGTTGATGCAGACTTGGCGCGCAGGTGTGTTGCGTGGAAAATCCAGATACGCTGGGGTTGTTGCATCACTTCTCCCAGCCGTGAGCAGGTGATGCTTCGAATCTTCAGCCACACAGCTGGGCTTGCGTCGGAGTTGGAGTCGGAGCGGGTGTCTCTGACGTCAGGGAAACAGTGCTCGCGGACTTGGACATTGGCGATTTTATGGCTGCATGGCAGGCGCTGCATCAATTCTTTGGCTGCGCCCCAGTGATGCGTTGGTGCTGAAGACCGGTGCATGGATTTTCTTCCTTTCTTGCAGCAGAAGCCACCTCCAAGGGCACAGAACTGGAATTGGCACCACCTGGCAGGTCAAACCTCCCAGCCGAGGAGTTCCGGGGCTGCAGATGAAGTCTTTGGTGGCCCTGAGACTTCTTAACAGGAGGCAAGCCCACAACAGCCCTTGGAGAACCTTCTCAAGCAGAATGATGTAAACAAAGTCCAGTCCTTTCACTCTTTAAGACCGCGATGGAGAGCAGACCGGCTACAGAACCCATGCAGGGTCTGCTAAAAAATTACCCTGTATGGAGCAAAGCGTTGACGTTGAGAGCACGAATCATCACTCTTTTCCATGCAGTCAGGTTGATGCATCAGATTCAAGCCTTGCAGAAGGTGTTGAAGGATCAGCGCTGTGTCATCGTCCAGCCTCGCAGATGGTGTTGGATAGGCGCTGTGTCATCATCGAACCTCGCAGTCGGGACCCGCATCATCATTGAATCAGCACTGCATCAGAGTCGGAGAACACTGCATTGGTTCTGATCAGTGTAAAGGGACCAGTGCGTCGAGTTTTGCAGAAAACAGCTGCAGAACCCACTTTGGAGGCCCTGGGCTGGAGGGGGCACCTCAGACAAGTGTAGGACTCACAGATTGAAGAGTCCAGCAGCACAAGCAGTGTTGAAAGAAGTCTTTTGTGTCCCTGAGACTTCATAAACCAGGACGCAAGCCAGCAAGCCCTTGGAGAATCTTAGGTTCAAGGATGTGGAGAGCAGGTCCAGTCCCTCTCAAAGCAAACACAAGGAGATGTTTTCCCAGGCAAGAAGCAGCAGGCCAACACAGGAGAGCAGGTAGCAACATTGCAGCCCTTCCTACAGCACAGCAATCAGCAGGCAGCAGGTCAACACAGCAATGCAGGTACAAAGTGGCAGTCCCTCCTACACCACAGCAGCTCTTCTTCTAGGCAGAATGCCCTTGGTTCCAGCAAAGTTCTCATTTGGTGGTATCTGTTTTGCAGTACTTGCACCCAAATATGCCCTTGAAGTGTGGGGGGGGATCCAAAAAGGCTTTCAAGATCACAAGGTCCCTGCCTTTCCAGCCCTGGCTCCAGACACACTACAGGGGGGTATGCAGCTCTTTGTGTGTGGACAGGCCCAGCTCTATTTAGGTGCAAGTGTCAGCTCCTCCCTCCCAATCTATCTCAGGAAGGCCCATCAGCCTGGTGATGGGCCATCACGATGCAAATGTCACAACCCTTCTCCTTTTGTGTGACTGTTTAGAGTAAAAGTACAAAGCCCAGCTGTCACTCAACCCAGACATGTATTCGGAGACAGGCAGAGGCGCAGAATGGTTAAAGTAAGAAAATGCCAACTTTCAAAAAGTGGCATTTTCAGACTTGCAATTTAAAATCCGACTTCACCATAAGTTGTGATTTTAAATTGTGAGCCCAAAGACACCAAACTCCAAATTTCTATCTGCTCTCAATTGGAAATTACACTTAAAAGACGTTTAAGACAATCCCAATGTTAACCTATGGGAGAGATAGGCCTTGCAGTAGTGAAAAACAAATGTAAGAGTAATTTACTACCAGGACACGTAAAACTTAAAAGTACATTTCCTACTTTTAAATTCACTGCACTCTGCCCATGGGGCTACCTAGGGCCTACCTTAGGGGGGATTTACATGTAACAAAAAGGAAGGTTTGGGCCTAGCAAGTAAGTTAACTTGCCAAGTCGAAATGGCAGTTTAAAACTGCACACACCGGCTTTGCAATGGCAGGCCTGAGCCATGTTTATGGGCTATTGAAAGAGTGGCACCATCAGTGCCTACAGGCCCAATATAAGCATTTAATTTACAGGTCCAGGGCACATACAGTGCATTTTACTAGGGTCTTATAAATAAATTAACTATGCCAATTGTGGATAAGCCAATGTTACCATAATTAGAGTACAGAGCATATGCACTTTAGCACTGGTTGGCAAAATAGGAGGTCAGAAGGCAAAAGTCAAGGGAAAACACACCAAGGCTGCCAAGTCTAACAATATTCTTGACAAAAACCAAGATATCATCCTAGAATACTCAGGCTCCCAAAACATCCATCAGTATCACATTCATCACTCTCAAAAAGACCACTAAAGCACTTGCAAGTCCAAAAGGCATCCACTTATATTGACATGCTCTTTCCCCAGTAATGAAAGCTGTACAGTGTTTCGAGTCTTCATCTAACTGAATCCGATGATATGCCTTAGCAAAATCTATTGAGGAAAACATAGACGCCGCAGCAACTGAAGATAAAATTAAAGGAAGATATGACAACAATGGAACCAAGTCAATCTATATGGCTCTATTCAGACAATGTAAGTCTACATAGCCTCAAATCTCCTTATCTCTCTTCAAAGAGACCACTAGTTGCAAAACCCAATCAGATGACTTGATGGGTTCTATTATGCCCGTTGAACATAAATCAGCTAACATCTTCTGCAACCTAGTTCTGTACAACAAAGGCACATTACCCCACCAGTTTGCCACATTCACACAATATTATTCGGTGGTTAAACCCCATCAGTGTCCTAGGTTCTTCCTTAAAAACCTAGAAAAGTTATTTTTTAAATGTTTCATATTTTGCAGTACTCTGTTCAGACACACCAATATCATACACAAATGCATTTGCCATAGGATCTAACCTCATATTCAATTCTTCCTGATGAGGTCATTCTAAAATAGATTCACCCTTGACTGAAAAAAAAACCTTATCCATGGTCTTTCTTCCTTTGAAATTTATCTTGAACAAAAAAACAACCCTTCAAATCTATTTTTATGACTGGAATAACTACCAAGATGCACAGTAGTAAATTCCAATGTCCTTTTCCTCCAATGTTTTTCAAACTCATTCAAATCTATGATAGTGTACAATGCGCGAGTCCACCATTACCATTATCGGAATTCCATCCATTAAGACTTCACACTTAGGTAATCCCTTAATAGCACCATATGGTCATAAACAAATTCACACACAAGACAACACTATCATTCTCATCTCCACAATCTTTCCGATTGTCCCTCACTTCTATCACATAATTTACCCACTTAGACTGTTCCCTTCACACCGGTGGAATATGCCCTTTCTTCTTACATCAACTACATCAGCGGTTCTTAAAATTTTGACTTCTGTAGATCTTCACTTAATCATTACTTTAACCCATGGATGAAAAACTGGAGAACCCCATTTAGTCATTATTGGAAGCATGGCACCCCAACCTAACCAATTTTGATGATGTGAGCCGCAAAACAATACACAAGAAATACTGAAACAAGCATTCATTGAACAAATAAAAAAATAATTAAGTATTTAATTCAACTAATAAACTGTTAGGACTGGGGTTTCTGGTTGTCAGAGCATGCACCTGGTACAAGCAGGAACCACCACCCTAGTCAGGGTCATCTAGAACCACACTAAAAGATAACCTGTTCTCACCTTCTGGTAGTTTGGCACAGAGCAATCAGGCTTATCTAAGGAGGAAACGTGTAAAGTATTTGTGCAACACACTCACACAGTAACACAATGAAAACACCAAAAAGACTCCACACAGCTTTAGACAAATAGAGAATATTTCTATGAGAAAATCAAGACCAAAACGACAAAGATCCAATAGGTAGAACCGGAGTTATTAAATTTTAAAGAACAAACCAAAAATAGTACTCAGAAGTCAATAGCACTAAAAGATTACTTGAGGTTGCGCTAGACGCGGGTAAATCCAAAGTTTAGGTCGACCGTGATGGAGGGCAGGCTGGCTACAGGACTCAAACAGGTTCCGATGACAATGTACCTTGGATGGAGCAAAGCGTCGACCTCGAGAGTACGATGCGTCAATTATGATTCTCCCAGTCAGGTAGATGTGTTGAAGTCGAGCCGTGCAGGCTGGTCCTGTGTCATCATCGAACCCCTGACGATGCAGGCGCGGCATCGTTGAACCTGGCAGTTGTGTCCCGCAACATTGCCATCGAGCCGCGCAGGAATCTCTTCGGATCGGCACTGCGTTGGCGTCGAAGGCACTGTGACAGTTCCAATCAGCGCATGGGTGACGATACATGAGTTTTGGAGCAAAAGAGATGCAGAACACACTCTGAGGCCAAGGACTGGATGGGCATCTCAGGCAAGGGAGGACTCACAGATGGCCAGCAGCAGCAGAGTTTCAAGAAGTCTTTAATGGCCCTGAGACTTCAGAAACTGGAGGCGAGCCAGCAAGCCCCTGGAGTCACCCTGGGTTCAAGTGAGATGGGTCTAGTCATTGTCCTCAGCAGGGCAGAGATCAGCAGGCAGCAGGGCAGCTCAGAACAGCAGTAAAGCAGTTCCTTAACAACAGTCAACCAATCAGAGTGACAATCCTTGTAGCACAGCAGTCCTTACTCCTGGCAGAGTTTTTCACAGGTCCAGGAGTGTACTGTCTTGGTAGTGTCAGAGCCCCAGTACTTATACCCAAATGTGGCTTTGAAGTGGGGGTGACTTCAAAGGAGGTCCTTGAAGTGCAAAATTCCCCTTTCATCTCAGCCCTGTCTGCCAGACTATCTGTGGTGGGGGGGTAATCAGTCCTTTGTGTGGGACACAGGACACTGCCAATTCAGATGTAAGTGTCAGCTCCCTCTCCCTCTTCCTGCACAGGAAGAGCTATCAGAATATATTTATGAATTCTCAGTCACACCTACCTGAAGTGACCACACGCACACACGATGGATTGTACCAAGTACTTATTGAACAGATAAATACACATCTCTCCTAACAGGGGCCCAGAGACAACTGCTGTGCATGGAATGCCATGATGTCAACTTACATTCCATGACATGGCCATGCTCTGGACCTTACATCACCACACTTCTCCCCTTTTTCCAACAATGTACAATTACTTACAAATACTACTATAAGCTAAACAAAAGCTTAAATAATACTGCTTACACGCCTCCTATAAGGTAGGCTCTGCGGGAGGACATCAATATAAAACAAGAAAGAAAACATAACAATACTTAATAACTAAGTACCCCTTCTCACCTTTGTAAAAGAAAAGAAAAGGAATGCAAAGATTATATACAACAGTGGAAAAATATCCATAGAAATATTGCTCTACAGCTACTGTGAAGGCAAGACTTGGGGTTTTTAACACGCACCCAGTCTCCCACTTTCAATTTACTTAAACTCTTTGTGATGGCCTACCCCGGCTGGGACAGCCCCCCCCCCTTTTGCCCCCTTGTTGTGAGCAGGTATGAGCAGGGACGTCGTTTTAGGTGCAAGGGATTTATTCAGGCGTTCAGGCTCTTTGGCCACACAACATAAAGAGTCCAGGGCGAGATGCTACAGTCCGTCCTCGTTCCGGTTGTCTCTCGCTGACTGGGGATCCACCTCCACTCCTCGGTGGCCTCGGGCTGTCTTGTCCGGGTTGCAGTATTCGGGGATTAAAGGCAGGGCAATGAAAAAAGAAAGAAAAAAGAGATGTTTAAGGCAACCTTCCTGTTGCTACAACATAGAAGGGGAAAGGGTTTGTGCACCTTCACCAGTGTCCCTATTTGTGAAGTGCCTGGGTGAGGGGTAGTCAAGGTGTCGAGCTCGGTGTGGCCCTCAGCCCTGCCCACCACCCTTTAAGGAAAATGGATACGCCGCAGCCACTTGCCTGGGTCCACGACCCTCCGGGCAGTGGTGTTGTGAGAACCGGCCTCCTTCTCTCTCCTCGGAGGGTCGGCCTCGCTCGCGGTTAACAGGAAGTCATCTCCCGGGTTCTGTGGTCGGTTCGCCTTGTTGTCCTCGTTCGCGCTGTCCTCCAACGTTCCTTCGCCTTCCCCAGTCGCGCTGTTCACCTCACGGTTCCTCTCCTCGGTCAGCATCCGATCACATGCCCCTACGTCCTTGCTCTCCGTATTTTGTCCTGGCTCGAGGGGAGTGGTCTCGGTGCTCCGAGCTGACGAGACTGGACCGTTACTGCCACTTCCTGTTGGTGTGTTCTCGGCGGCCATGTTGGAGTGCCCGGGGCTCGCCTCTTCAGAGAGGGATGGGGCCTCGGCGGACTCATCACACTCTTCTTTCTAATATTTGATCTCTCACGGTTATATAAGTTTGACTTGCTCTCTGCTATTTTCCACCATTCACCCACTTTTGCATGTTTGGAAAATAACTGAACCATCCAAAAAAGATACATATCAGTTGCAGCATTTCTTCCTCGTATTAGCTCAAAGGGAGTTTTCTCAGTAACTCCATGAGGTGTTGTGCTGTAAGATCATACCAATTCTTTAATTGTCTTGTCCACATCCATATTACATCTCAATGTAGATTGTATACACTCAACTAGAACCCTATTAAAGTGATCAACTTTTCCATTGCTTTGAGGGTGACACAACGTGTTCTACTATGTTTAATACCATATTTATCCAGAAAAGACACCATCTCCAGAGAGGTAAATTTTATCCCATTATCAGTCTTAATCTCCCCAGGGTTCCCTTTTCTTGCAAAACGTCCTGAAAATAACTGATTACACTCCTAGTTGATGGTAACTAACAGGTCTAACCTCAACCCATCTTGACAGATGATTCATCATAACAATAAAATATCTCATGTGATTAGGTAGTACATAGTAGGGCCCTAGAAAATCCACTTCTGCATGTTGCCATGCTCTGCTTGGACACAACATAACTGAAACAGTTATGCCATCAATCTTTAGAACTTTATCACTCAACTTGCATTTAGCACACCTTTGGACAAAATCATCAACCTTTCTATCCATCCTTGGCCACCAAAAATCTTCCCTCACCTTTCTTTTTGTCACCGTTGACCCCAAATGTCCTGAATGTGCCAATTCAATGATTCTCTGTCTAAAGCAAAAAGGTGTAATCGATTTATCCACCCGTACTAGTTTACCACCTTCCACTGACAACTCTTCTGAAATTTTCCAAAACGCTTGTAACTCCTCAGACAGACTTTTCTCCCTTGGCCAGCCTGACTCAACCAGCTGTAAAACTTATTTTAGCACTGCAGCTTCATCCACAGCTTTTACCCAATCTTAATCCTTCTTGAATACACTAACAGTGCCAATGTGCACTATAAAACACACGTCTATCTCAGACACCCATTCCTACTCATTAGAATCTTCAATGGGTAGCCTTGAAAGACAGTCTGCTCTGCTATTTTTCCACCGGGAATATACTCTACTGAAAATATGAACTCTAGGAGTCTAGCAGACAATCTGGCAATCCTAGCAGTCAACTGTTTCAATTCTTTTCCTGATAAAATATCTACCAAAGGACGATGGTCCATTTTCAAAACAAATGGCCTTCCCCACAGATACACCCTGAACGTTTCCACACTCCACACACACGCTAAGAGTTCCTTTTCTATGACAGAATATTTGCGTTCTGCCTGACGTAATGTCGTAGAAGTAAAATCTATTCTGGTTTCACAATCGCTATTCAACTGTGTTAATACTGTTCCTAAATCATAATCACATGCATCCATGCTGACAATTGTTTTTCTGCCCTCCACAAATGATTGCAATGCAGGTGCTGAAGTAATTTTCTGTTTAACTCTCTCAAACGTACTCTGGCATAACTCGGACCACACAAACTCCACCCCTTTTTTCAACAATGCTTTAAAACACTCAGTAACACTTGCAGAATTTCGCATGAATTTTGCATAGAACTCACAGAGTCCTAAAAAGGATAATAACTGTTCTCTCTTTTTTGAAGGTGGGGCGCCCATAATGCTTCTAACCAAACTAGGTCTGGGTTTCACTCCATTGCCTGAAAATACTTGACCAAAATATTCAATCTCTCTTGCTTTGAATATGCACTTCTCTTTTCGCAGAGTAGCGCCTCTTCTTTTTAAGACTCCTAATACTTCACCCAACACTTGATCATGCTCACACTCAGGGGCCGATTCCGATCTCGGCCGG
Source organism: Calotriton arnoldi (assembly GCA_963921515.1). Classification (NCBI taxonomy): domain Eukaryota; kingdom Metazoa; phylum Chordata; class Amphibia; order Caudata; family Salamandridae; genus Calotriton; species Calotriton arnoldi. The sequence continues at coordinate 117,433 of CAWUFW010016530.1, read as the reverse complement.
AAGTGCACCTAACAGTATTCATCCGGAAAAAATACAAGCCGAACGTGTGTTTCCCGACCGATTTGAACACTCGTCCGAACGAACAAGTACGATGCGCACAACAGCCCACATTCCGAGCGAGCCATACTTACCCATTTCAGCTCCTGTTCCGCGTCCGAGCCGGATCTGTAAACGCCGAATCGAGTCGCACGGAAGCAAATACACAGCACCTTCCGGCCGGACTAGTACGATGCGCCTTCCGTACGCGCCGAACCCGTCGCTACGTCCGGCATGTTTGAGCATCCGGGAGAGCCGTACATAAGCTCCGATTCGCACCACAAGACGATCCACGGCTACGAGACGAACAAGCCAGCGACGAGTACAAGTCGAAGCCACGAGAAACCCGACCGAGATGATCCAAGCATGAATCCCAACGCGCAGGTCCTACCAATACTCTACATCTATTACCGGGACCGGTACGGACGCGTACGGCGCAGACGGTAAGTCAAACATCAACAACACAAACAAACGACACGTACCCGAAATATGTCACACACACATAGGGATGCAGAAATGACGTACACTAGCAACAGCAGAACCATAGGGGCGGGATGGCTATCACCAATGCCATACACATCCATAGGGGGATGGATGCCTACCACTACCACCACCCCTACTCAGGGGGCCTGGATGCCTACCACTACCACCACCCCTACTCAGGGGGCCTGGGTGCCTGTCACTACTACCATCCCCACCCATAGGGGATGGATGCCTGCCACTACCACCACCCCTACTCATGGGGGGCTGGATGCCTGCCACTACCACCACCCCTACTCAGGGGGGCCTGGATGCCTACCACTAATACCATCCCCACTCATAGGGGGATGGATGCCTACCACTACCACCACCCCGACTCAGGGGGCCCTGGATGCCTGTCACTACTACCATCCCCATTCATAGGGGGATGGATGCCTACCACTACCACCACCCCTACTCAGGGGGGCCTGGATGCCTACCACAACCACCACCCCTACTCAAGGAGGCCTGGATGCCTATCACTACTACCATCCCCACCCATAGGGGGCTGGATGCCTGCCACTACCACCACCCCTACTCAGGGGGGCGTGGATGCCTGTCACTACTACCATCCCCACTCATAGGGGGATGGATGCCTACCACTAACACCACCCCTACTCATGGGGGGCTGGATGCCTCCCACTACCACCACCCCTACTCAGGGGGGCCTGGATGCCTACCACTAATACCATCCCCACTCATAGGGGGATGGATGCCTACCACTAACACCACCCCTACTCATGGGGGGCTGGATGCCTCCCACTACCACCACCCCTACTCAGGGGGGCCTGGATGCCTACCACTAATACCATCCCCACTCATAGGGGGATGGATGCCTACCACTACCACCACCCCTACTGAGGGGTCCTGGATGCCTACCACTACCACCACCCCAACTCAGGGGGCCTGGATACCTACCACTACCACCACCCCTACTCAGGGGGCCTGGATGCCTGTCACTACTACCATCCCCACCCATAGGGGGCTGGATGCCTGCCACTACCACCACCCCTACTCAGGGGGGCCTGGATGCCTGTCACTACTACCATCCCCACTCATAGGGGGATGGATGCCTACCACTAACACCACCCCTGCTCATGGGGGGCTGGATGCCTGCCACTACCACCACCCCTACTCAAGGGGGCCTGGATGCCTACCACTAATACCATCCCCACTCATAGGGGGATGGATGCCTACCACTACCACCACCCCTACTCAGGGGGGCCTGGATGCCTGTCACTACTACCATCCCCACTCATAGAGGGATGGATGCCTACCACTAACACCACCCCTACTCATGGGGGGCTGGATGCCTGCCACTACCACCACCCCTACTCAGGGGGGCCTGGATGCCGGTCTCTACTACCATCCCCACTCATAGGGGGATGGATGCCTACCACTAACACCACCCCTACTCATGGGGGGCTGGATGCCTGCCACTACCACCACCACTACTCAGGGGGGCCTGGATGCCTGTCCCTACTACCATCCCCACTCATAGGGGGATGAATGACCACTAACACCACCCCTACTCATGGGGGGCTGGATGCCTGCCACTACTACCACCCCTACTCAGGGGGGCCTGGATGCCTGTCACTACTACCATCCCCACTCATAGGGGGATGGATGCCTACCACTAACACCACCCCCACTCATGGGGGGCTGGATGCCTGCCACTACCACCACTCCTACTCAGGGGGGCCTGGATGCCTGTCACTACTACCATCCCCACTCATAGGGGGATGGATGCCTACCACTAACACCACCCCTACTCATGGGGGGCTGGATGCCTGCCACTACCACCAACCCTACTCAGGGGGGCCTGGATGCCTGTCACTACTACCATCCCCACTCATAGGGGGATGGATGGCTACCAGTAACACCACCCCTACTCAGGGGGGCCTGGATGCCTGTCACTACTACCATCCCCAATCATAGGGGATTGGATGCCTACCACTACCACCACCCCTACTCAGGGGGCCTGGATGCCTACCACTACCACCACCCCTACTCAGGGGGCCTGGATGCCTGTCACTACTACCATCCCCACTCATAGGGGGATGGATGCCTACCACTAACACCACCCCCACTCATAGGGGCTGGATGCCTGCCACTACCACCACCCCTACTCAGGGGGCCTGGATGCCTGTCACTACTACCATCCCCACTCATAGGGGGATGGATGCTCTACCACTAACGCCACCCCTACTCATGGGGGGCCGGATGACTGCCACTACCACCACCCCTACTCAGGGGGTCCTGGATGCCTGTCACTACTACCATTCCCACTCATAGGGGGATGGATGCCTACCACTAACACCACCCCTACTCATGGGGGGCTGGATGCCTGCCACTACCACCACCCCTACTCACGGGGGGCCTGGATGCCTGTCACTATTACCATCCCCACTCATAGGGGGATGGATGCCTACCACTAACACCACCCCTACTGCTGGGAAGCCTGGATGCCTGTCACTACTACCATCCCCACTCATAGAGGGATGGATGCCTACCACTAACACCACTCCTACTCAGGGGGGCCTGGATGCCTGTCACTACTACCATCCCCACTCATAGGGGGATGGATGCCTACCACTAACACCACCCCTACTCAGGGGGGCCTGGATGCCTGTCACTACTACCATCCCCACTCATAGGGGGATGGATGCCTACCACTAACACCACCCCTACTCATGGGGGGCTGGATGCCTGCCACTACCACCACCCCTACTCATGGGGGCCTGGATGCATGTCACTACTACCATCCCCACTCATAGGGGGATGGATGCCTACCACTACCACCACCCCTACTCAGGGGTGCTGGATGCCTGCCACTACTACCATCCCCACTCATAGGGGGATGGATGCCTACCACACACACAATCCCTACTCATAGGATGGGTACTGCATGACACAACCAGCATACTCCAACATAAGGAATGACTGAAAATTACCTCCCCCCCAACACCATGACAAGCGTGTGTAGTCTGTGTCAAATGCCTACAACACTGAACATGACATTGAACATACAATGTGACCCCCTATCACATGTGTCACACATAAATGTGTGTGGCCTCCACAATGCAAGCTGACCATGACCACTGTGGCAATGGGGTCGAACACACCATCATCACAGTGACCAAAAAGGTAAGTGTGGGTTCCATAGCTGAAGCACATTTTGAACATTGTGGCAATGGGGCCTAAAGCCCCATCATCACAGTGACCAAAAGGTAAGTGTGGGTTCCATAGCTGAAGCACATTTTGAACAGTGTGGCAATGGGGCCTAAAGCCCCATCATCACAGTGACCAAAAGGTAAGTGTGGGTTCCATAGCTGAAGCACATTTTGAACAGTGTGGCAATGGGGCCTAAAGCCCCATCATCACAGTGACCAAAAGGTAAGTGTGGGTTCCATAGCTGAAGCACATTTTGCACATTGTGGCAATGGGGCCTAAAGCCCCATCACCACAGTGACCAAAAGGTAAGTGTTGGGTCCATAGCTGAAGCACATTTTGAACAGTGTGGCAATGGGGCCTAAAGCCCCATCACCACAGTGACCAAAAGGTACGTGTGGGTTCCATAGCTGAAGTACATTTTGCACATTGTGGCAATGGGGCCTAAAGCCCCATCACCATAGTGACCAAAAGTTAAGTGTGGGGTCCATAGCTGAAGCACATTTTGAACAGTGTGGCCTAAAGCCCCATCATCACAGTGACCAAAAGGTAAGTGTGGGTTCCATAGCTGAAGCACATTTTGAACAGTGTGGCAATGGGGCCTAAAGCCCCATCATCACAGTGACCAAAAGGTAAGTGTGGGTTCCATAGCTGAAGCACATTTTGAACAGTGTGGCAATGGGGCCTAAAGCCCCATCATCACAGTGACCAAAAGGTAAGTGTGGGTTCCATAGATGAAGCACATTTTGCACATTGTGGCAATGGGGCCTAAAGCCCCATCATCACAGTGACCAAAAGGTAAGTGTGGGGTCCATAGCTGAAGCACATTTTGAACATTGTGGCAATGGTGTCTAAAGCCCCATCACCACAGTGACCAAAATGTAAGTGTATTCATGGGAAAAGCTGCAAATGCCAAACTGCATGGATTATTCCTGGTCACACAACAACAAACACATCAGTGGCATAGTAGTGCTTGTGTCCCATAGCAACATAGATTTGGTGAGGCAAACAGTGCAGTGCCAATGAAACATCGCTTTGGCCATGTGCAGACAAACATCACCCATGGGGGCTCACATTGTCAACATTCACAAATAACACAATGACAGAAGTGACCATCATAATGCAGATCCACATATCTGCACCAATGGACACACAAATGTAGATATCCTGTGGAGACTGTAGATGTCAGGTGAACAAATACCATACCATGGCAGCAATGGGACATACAAACCATGATCATTGTGCTGACTGATGACCTAGGAGTCCCAGGGACAGCAGGGGAAAGCCACCAAACAACATACAGCCAATGGCACACTAAAGATATACTAATGCAGTGGTGCAAATGCACAAACACAAACAGGCAGACTCACACTGCATATCAAACACAACAGGTGAGGGGTGGTGTGCCAGTGTCCCCAGGCAAACACACAACACATGAGGAGGCCTGAATCACTATTACACAGATGTCAACACAGTGCCACACAAAAGTAACTCATGGATCGGATTCCCCTATGTGGGCAATCAGGCATTGTTAGATGAGGGAGCCCGAATTACAAATGTCACACAAGCTTGTAGGAACAACAACTAACACAGCAAGAGACAGACCCACCACAGCACTACCCCCCAGGGAGCCCACATTGTGGTGACACTGGCCTGCATGATAATCCCACTGTGATGACAAAGGTAGATGTCGTACACACTGTGAACCACAGTCATGTGTCCTGAGCAACTAACCACCATCACACCTACACAAGCACAAATAAAACAGCACGGCCTGTCAGCCAAGGCCAACATGAAGGTAGGGGTCTAGCCGTACAACAACTCTCATTTGCACTCACTCAACACCACACACCTTGATCTCCACCAATGTGCAGCAGTGAAGCTCACATGGACTGGTGACATTGCACATGCACCCATGACAATCCCAGGGGTGGTGGGGGGAACTAAGGCGGAGATACCCATCACACATGGCCAATCAACAAGACTTGTGAATGTCTCACACACTGCACAGTACACTGTACATGGGCATGATGTCAAGTCCACACCAACCAATGGGATCCCGGCCACAGTCACACACCAATGAAGAAGGCAAGCTCACCCACAAACAACACACATAGACAACTTCCAACATTGCAGCTCTGACCCTGAGGAGTGGCAGCAGTCACACACACAACGTGTCACAATCACATGAAGCTAACACAAACTGTAAATTACATGACTTGTGTAACCAACAAGTGCCAAGGGGAATTCTGACTGTGTCTCATCTGCGTTTGCCCACAAACTCAGCCCTGACAGCAAACACACCTATGGATGACACCCTGATGACCAGTAATGTGCCATGCACCCACATCACAGAGCACCCAGGGAGAAGATTTGGGGGGAACATTGCTCAACTCAGCAAGCATCACAAACAGGAACATCACTAGGGCCCCCAGCCTGCGTAGCAAAATGGAAGTGAACACACACAGACATGCTCACACAACACACACCTTGGGCTCAGGCAATGGCACGGAATTACACACTGCCATGAGGGGACTCCACTCCTGTGTAAGAAAAGCTGTGCCATACGTTGTCTCTGCAGGGCACTATCATTTCAGCAGAACACTTGGTCACTCAGTCAACAATTAGCACAAAATGAAGGCTCACGTCACATCAGCCTGGTCATGGCATTGTCACCTAAATCATCTGCACCGATCAAATACACATGTATAGCAAGTTGCACTGATACCACAGATGAGTCCTTCCCCATTGATGCCCAAACATGCATGTCCAGTGGAGATGGTCACACGGTCAGGGAAATAGACCAATTGAACAATGGCAAGCACATCTGATGTGCAGGGGTGTAAGCCACAGATGTGATATTGAAAAAACAGGTAGGGAATCCCATTTGCAAATATGGAAAACATGACACCCTCATATTGCTGCAAAGGATCACATGGCTACACACCAGGATAGGACACATTCCCCCTGGACCACATGGGGTCCTGCACAGTAACACTTCATTTAAATCAACATCACAGCAGCAAGGGCATGGTTAGCATCATCAACATCATGTACATCTGAAGCAAAACCACTAGAGAACTGAAAGTAGCTTTATTCTGCATATGTTACTTGAAAAATTAAAGTCCAGAAAAAACACAAAGGCCAATGGCCAGTTCATGAATAAAGTCCAAAAAGGGTGACAGTGGCAGATGTCACCCTTGGCTTGCCTGCACTGCTAGGGACCAGGGACATTCCCCTCGGAGGGGCATACGGGGGGGCCGGCAAGGCACCGCAGGGACAGGATCAGGGCTCACCAGAAGGAGGCAGGGAAGGGGTGGCTGGTGCTGGAGAGTCACTGACAACTGCAGTGGAGGTGTCTGACATGGTGTGTGCCGGCACAACTGGGGGCATGAGTCAGATGGTGTGGGTGCCGGCACAACTCCAGTGGGCTGGCCATATGGAGAGAACAGGTTCCCCACTGCAGTGCCCAAGTCAGACGGGGTGGTAGTGGACTCCACTGCAGTGCCCATCTCCAGGGGAGTAGAATGGGGTTCAGGTAAGGTGGGCAGGACAGAGGGGAAGACACGGTCTCCACACCAGTGGCACTAACATGTGCAGCGGGGGGTGGTGCTGGAAGAGCAAGTGATAGGTGGAGAAGGCCGGATCATTTTGGGGATGGTGTATCTGTGGGTGGGGGAACCTGGGGCAGGGTGTGGTGGGGGAACCTGTGTTGTGGGGGCCTGAGGGATGGAGGAAGGAGACTGTGTGGTTGACTTGCAGGGCGGTGGCAGGGTCTTGCTCTTCCGGGACCGGGGGGACTTGCGGGTGGGGGCCTCCGTCTGTCTGCGCCTGGGGGAGGGTGTCCAGGGGCGAGGGGCACTCCCCTCTGTGTGGGTGGACTTCCTCTTTCCCCTGTATGCTGGATCAGCGGGATCGGAGGAGAAGAGGCCGAGGTCACAGAGGAAGAGCTGCTGTGTAGGTGGGGTTGCAGGTGAGGCAAGGGAAGGGGTCTTGGAGGGAGAGGATTTTGAGGACTGCGGAGTGACTGTGGATGCCTGTGTGTGTGTGTCTGTTCCCCATCCCCTGTGGGTGTGGTATCAGTCCCCTGAGGATGCCTGTGTGCACGTCTTGCCTTTGTTTTGGGTGTTTCTGTGCTGCTCGTGTCTGTGTGTTTGGGTGATTGTGCAGGTGTGCATGTGCTTGGGACAGGTAGGGTGCCAGGAAGTGTGGATGGGGCAGAGGTAAGAGGGGTGAGGGACTGTTGGAGGAGGGACACTGCTGCCGTCAGGGAGCAGTCCATGGACTTATTGCTCCTCTGTAGGGCAGACATACCCGTCGAGATGCCCTCCATGAACGACACCAGCTGTGTCAACAGAGTGGTGTGTGCATGGAGGACACTCAGCATTGCTGTCTGCCCTACATGGAGCTGGCGAAGTAGGTACACAGACTCCTCACTCAGGGCAGCAGGGGACACAGGGGCTGGGGGTGCGGTGCCTGGCATGAAGGAGACATGCTCCCGAACACAGGAGCCTCCACAGACCTATGGAATGGGAGCCAATGGGAGGGCGGTGGTGGTGGTGGTGGTGGCGGGGCCAGACATACTAGCTAGGGTGTGGTGGCTGCTGACACCCGCCTACACAAGGGAGTCATCCTCCGAGCTGCTGTGGTCCTCAGCTGAGGTGGATGGTGCTGAGGACTCCTCAGTGTGGCTCCCCTCGCCCTCCATGCCACTGGGTCCCTCCGACCACTCATCGGCTGCTGACCCAGTCTGGCTCTGCAGCTCATCCTGGTCCATGGAGCTGTCCCCTCCTGTGGCCGTGGATGTATCTGCAAACAATTAGGGAAACAGACAAACATCAGTCACATGCACTGACCGCACACACCACAGTAAGTACAGCACATTACAGAGCAAGCCCTGGCATCCTTAGTTGAACATTGCCAAAAGTCCTCACACAGATTAGGAGAAGCCAATTGTCAGTCTGATAGTCAACCATGGAACTCACACCCCTCCTGCCCTTGCACCCATCTGTCTGGTGCCTGTCGGATGGTAATACCCCAGTGTGGACACATGCACCACCTACACAGTTGTTGGACATTGCAGAGAACACGGTGAAGTATGTAAACATGCACACATCACATCTCTTGCCACTGAGTCAGTACAGGTGTCCGGATAAAGGGATGGCCAGAGTCTAATTAGAAATGCATGTGATGCATACCAGACACCATGATGCACCCATGTTCGGATAGTCAATGCCACAATGGGGTGCATGTAGTACATGTCACTCCCCTGCAGGATCACTGTTAGGAAGTTTAATTCCATGGCACAGGCATGCCTGCAAAGTCATACATCACTGTCTCCAGTCACATGGGCATGGCAGCCAGCCAACAACAGTCTGCACTGTGTCACAATCCTAGGTCATGGGGAATGCAAGTTATGTAGCTGACAAGTGCACATGTCCATCCCCCACAAACCACATCATCTGAACTCTTATTTGTCCACGTCATACCAATTGGACATATGGGAGACATGAAACACAACTCTCTGTACCGGAGCACCTCACGGTCTGCTGTGAATGAAAAACAGCTGCCTGAAATTTACAGTTGCATACACCTGTGTGCACAGTCAAGTGATCAAACACCTATAAGTCACAGAAGTATCGTCTCTCATGGTCACATCTCAGATGGCATGCTGAGCCCTAACCGATAAACATCCCAGTAGTCCTGACAACGAAGCCACAGCACAATGACACAGAGGCCAACACCTGAGGGAACATTTCACTGATCACAACATGTCAGCTGATACACGGGAGTGGGAGTACAGAGTGTATTGTATGCCCTGGAGAAGGCATGACTGTCCTGCTCCAACTGAAAGAGGGATGAGCCTTGGACAGTAGGCAGGTGGCTAAGCATGTGTGACCCACTTCATATACATACTCCTGAGGCCCAGACATTGTTTCCACCCGCAGCATGGGGGTGTGCCAAATACCCCAGGGACATGTGGCGATTCAGATCAGCAAGTGGACCACATATCAAAGTTACACCCAGATTACATGTCAGAACTGAGGCATTGTGTAAGCAATTGCCCCACCCATGAAGCCCACCACAAAGTCACGGGAACAAATGCTGTCCCCCACCTTGAGCGAAGCAAAATGCAAGGACACAGTACCCAAGTGACACAATTTCCTGACTGTAAGGCCCACACCTGCGTATCAGATGAGGAGTGGGCATGTCACAATTGAGGGACATGGGTCCATGACCACAAGACTGATGTACTGTGGAAGTTTAACCAGGCCAGAGGAGGGCACATAGCATGTCAGACAAAGTGCACAGTGCAGTCATTGACTCACCCCCTCCTTGCTGCTGTCTGGCCTTCAGCTGCCCATCCAGGTCAGGGAAGACCACCGCCAGGATCCGGAGCATGTGGGGGGTCAGGGTCCAGTGTCTGCCCCTCCTGCAAGGAGGCGACAGCATCAGTTGGACACTTGCGATCCTCCGGGTCCAGCCACGAAGGTCCTGCAACCTCTTCTGGCAGTTGCGGATCCGGCGCTTGTAGACCCCCACGGATCTTACTGCCCGGGCGATGGTCAGCCAGATTTCCTGCTTATGGTGGGCATCAACCTGTGAGGATGACAAAGTGAAAAGGCCATTACTACACATGCAACATATACGTGCATCACACAGTTGGATATACATGTCTCAATCACAGGGGCATATGATGTACACAGGCAGTGCAACGATGGCTATGAACAGTTTGCCAGCAGTTACTACATGGTATCATTGCATGGGAAGAAAACCTTGTTGGAATGCACTGTTACTGCACTGTACCTGTTCAGTGCATGTGCCTACACACTTTGGGGGGTGAGAACTACTCAGTGAGCATGCTAGCCAGTGGTGTGCACACTGTAAGTCTTGCTAGTCAGACCACATGCACAATTAGTAAGGCAGTGGACAGCACACTCACCTGCTCCCCTGGTGTCCCATACAGCTTGCTGTACTGTGGAAGGAGGCTGTCCAGCAGGGCCTGGTTCTCCTCAAGGCTGAAGGCTGGGGCTCTCTCCACAGTACGCGCCATTGCAGTAGCCAGAGGATGCAGAGACAGCAGCAGTGTTGGTGGCAGATGTCGTCCTGGAGCATGTAGTGCAGGCAAGTGAGCCCTCATGGGATCAGCCAGCATTATATGTGTGCTGCAGAGGCAGATACTGTCCCATGTGTCCAAAGTGATAGGTCCAAGTCATTTGCATCTTCTGAATCTGGCCAATCCATGGAATTGCACCACTAATACACGCCCACAGCATCCCTCAAAAGTTCAACTTCCTGACACCCATGAATTTGCAACATTGTTGTGGCAGGCCAACTGAAGTCACTGCATCAGACTCGTTGAAGCTTCGAAAACGCGTCCGTTGCCATGCCAGGCCCCAGCCAATGGGTGCGCACCGATCTGTTCATTGCTGTACAACGCGTATTCCGGGATACAACGCGTACCCGCTCACAACAGATGCAATGGGCCGTGCGGGCACACCGATCGGTCCATTGCTGTACAACACGTACCCGCTCACAACAGATGCATTTGGCCGTGCGGACACACCGATCGGTCCATTGCTGTACAACGCGTACCCGCTCATAACAGATGCAATGGGCCGTGCGGGCACACCGATCGGTCCATTGCTGTACAATGTGTACCCGCTCACAACAGATGCAATTGGCCGTGCGGGCACACCGATCGGTCCATTGCTGTACAACGCGTATTCCGGGATACAATGCGTACCCACTCACAACAGATGCAATGGGCCGTGCGGGCACACCGATCGGTCCATTGCTGTACAAGGCGTACCCGCTCATAACAGATGCAATGGGCCATGCGGGCACACTGATCGGTCCATTGCTGTACAACGCGTCCCTGTACAGGTCACTCGCATATGTCACCATGCTTGTCACTGGTGAACGTATGCCAGCCACATATACTTGCCAGGGACTCAGGGGCACACCTACAACACCACACCCAGTCCACACTGTATCCTAAGGCATGTAAGGCTGCATTATCTTTTCTGTGTATGGGGGTAAACATGTGGTTTTTGGGGTGGCACTTGGGGGCAGCCACTCCCAGGCTGTGCACATGTTCATGGGAACAGGATCCTTTGTGTGTTGTGCACATGACCACTGTGATGTGCAACTGTTCATTTCGGAGCATGTGGCATGGTCACATTTCCAGGTTGTGTATGTGTCTGACATGTCACATACAAGGCATGTACGTCACAGGGTGACCCATTGTCACAATAGTGATGGCCCTCCACAGTCTGTGTGCATGTTGTGTTTCCGATGTCTCTGATTCCATGTGCACAATGGGAGACAGTCTCCACATCAACGTTGTTTGTGCATGGACTTTGATGTTGTGCGTGTGTGTGTCACAGACGTCCATGTCTGTCCTGCGGAGGCAACAGGGGCCACTACCTGTGGGAGTCATGTTTGTTTTTCTGACGTGTACATGATACGCCATGTCATGCCAGTGTCCATGTGGCAAGACAGGGTCACTGGGAATCTACCTGTCAATGAGCTGTGATGCCTGTGGCGCATCTGTCCAGACATGTCACTGTGGTGTGGGTGTGGAACGTGACAGCAGTAAATGGGTACTGTGACACAGCCTAATGGTTTCCCATAGCACAACCTGAAACCTGTTGTCAACACATGTTGAACTGAGATGTTAGATGATGTCCATGTAGGTGCCATATATGTCCGAACAGAACGGCACACACATCAAGTACTTGTGTCTCGTAATGATGTATCATGTGAAATTGAGTATGGTGAATGGCACATATGTGGGGTGACTGACAATCTTTCTTTCTTCACCTATGCACTGCAGGGTATCAGCTGTCCATAGACCATTCCCTGACCTGGCAACGATGGTGGAATGTGACAGCATTCGACGGTACCGCTTCACCAGGCAGCTGATTGAGGATTTGGCAGTGCGCTTGGCCCCACATTTGCAACCTGGCCGGCCGTACCCTACAGCGCTGACCCCCAAGGTGAAGGTGATGGCAGCACTACACTTCTTTGCCACTGGTACCTTTCAACACACTGTGGTGACTGCTGGTGGGATGTCACAGACTATGTTCAGCCGTGTGCTACGCGATGTTTTGGAGGCAATGTTGAGATGCCTGAACCAGTACATCTATTTCCCTACACGTCAACAACTCACTGACGTCAAGAGTGACTTCTATGCCCTGGGAAGGATGCCACATGTCATTGGCTCCATTGATGGGACACATGTGGCTTTGGTACCACCACAGGCACATGAGCAGGCATACCGGAACAGGAAACATTATCATTCGATCAATGCTCTGGTGGTATGTCTTGCAGATATGAGCATCACACATGTGTGTGTCTGTTACCCCGGTTCGGCACACGATGCCTACGTGATGAGGAGTAGTCGCATCCCGAGGATGATGTCACAGATGCAGAACCAGCGTGCCTGGCTTGTCGGTGTGTACTCACTTTGTACCATTGTGTGTGTTATTCTATGTTGTATTCCGCCCACTTTTCCAACTCAGCTAATGTGCAATTGTCTGTCTGTAGGTGACTCCGGATACCCCAACATGCCGTGGTTGCTGACACCCCTCAGGAACCCTGTGACACCAGCCCAGATGCGCTACAATGAGGCACATGGTCGGACCAGGAGAGTGATCGAGCAAACATTTGGTCTCCTGAAGAGCCGCTTCCACTGCCTGGACAAGACAGGAGGGTCCCTCCCATATGCCCCAGCAAAGGTGTGCAAGATTGTCATCGTCTGCTGCATGCTACACAACCTGGCAGTGCGGAAGGAGTTGCCTCTCATCCTGGATGACGATGACCAACGTCCCCCACCTGTGGAGGATCCTGGCCTGGGCCACCATGCCAGTGATGATGATGATGGTGATGTCCGCACACAGCTCATCACCAACTTCTTCAGCTGAATGTGAGTATCCAGAGAGTTGTCATGTCAATGATGTAAGTTTGCATGATATGTGTGGGTGGTGCTCTTGTGCTGTTTGAGTGTGGCCATGTGCTACTTGACTGGATGCGTGCAGCGATGTGTCCTTACAGGTAGTCTGTACTCCCCAACAGTGTTGACATGTTAACTTGGTTTTGTGTAGTTATCTTGTGACATGTATTGGGCATGAGTATTGCTGTTCTGTCCTGTTCTTCAGTGGTTTTGACTGTGTGTCATGTCTGTCCTTCACAGGGTGCTTACAGAGTTGTTTGGTCAACTTGGATCCCCCGACACCATGATTCAGCTTTCAGGATGGCAGCAGTCATTTCCCTACAGGTGATGTGCCACACACCCCTGGACTTTCTATCTTCTGTACTTTTTGACTATGTGGCCACTGCCAGGTGGGATTACCTTGCATTTGTAGTGGAAACAACATGTTGCAAATGTGTAATAAACCTGTGCTTCACTTTGGGATGTGCGTTGTCTGTGGTCACACATCTGACTGACATTTGCTTACTGCACCTGTGGGCTAGTTAACACAGACTCTGAATAGGTGTGGTGTCTGTGCATTCCACAGTATTTCCTGGCAACATCAGTGTAGGCGATGAGTCCGATGGCCCTGGTGTCTCTGTGTTGTGTAGCCCTAGTGGTGTGTCTCCCTCATATGTGTCACGTCACCATGACTCACATGACGGTGTTCTACTTGCTGTAGCAGTTAGCATACACAGTGTAATTTAGCAGATCATCATCCCCATGACAGTAACCACGTTGGAATCACAACAGAGGTGTATTAGTGATTTTATTTACATACATGTGTGAGTATTGTGCACAGGATGATGGGTGCTGTACATTGGGATTGTGATCCAAAGTTCCCAGATGAGTTGCAAGTCTTGGTAGCAGAAATGTCCTGACTAAAGTCCACAGTCATCTGATACATTAGTACAACTTAAACTCCCCATGTTATGTGGGAGAGTTGTGTTGCATTCTACAGGGTGAACAGTTTGCACACAAAGGAGAATTTCCAGAACAGGTGTTGGCTTCCTGGGGGATGTACATGGCCATCGACCTCTCAGTTTTCCTTCCTCGGACGACCCCTCTTCTTTGGGGGGGACCCTCACGTGCAGGCTGCTGCGGTGCAGGGGACTCTCTGCCAGAGTCCTCCTTCCTCCCTGTGGCAGTTGCAGTTGTTGCAGCACCAGATGTTGTGGCCACAAAGGGAGGTGTGGCCATGTTGGTGCTATTCTGGCGGAGCCATGTCAATATGTCCCTATGCACCGCTGTCAGTTCTTGCCATGTGTCCCACTTGGACTCCATGCGAGACATGTGTGTCTCCACACGGGACATGTGTGAGTCCAAGCGGGCATGATGGGCAGCCTGCTGCTGTTGAATGTCCTTGAGGATCCCCACTACCTGGGTGACCTCTCCGGTGCTATTCTGGTACGCCTCAGCAATGCGTGCCAGTTGTGGGTCATCATGCAGTCCAGACCCCTCTGCAAACAGTGACCTATGTCTACCACCCCTCCCACCACCCCTGGCCACACGTGCTGGACCTGCGGTGGCACGCACAGGTGACCCTAGGCCCCCTTGGGGGTTGTTACTGGGGTTGTTGTCCGTAGCTCGACATTGGGCCAGGGTCCCTGTGCTGTTGTCATTGGTGGTCCTTGGTCTGTCCGTGTCGGTGGGGGTGGTCTGTGTGTTGGCAGTTTTTGAAGGAGTGGGTGCAGGGGGTGCAGATGTTGGTCCTGCAGGTGCTGCATGATGACTCACGCTGGAGGGGCCAGGTAGGTCTTCGCCATCCGAGGAGCGCAGAGGCTGTTCCACACCAGTGGTCTCAGTGTCCCCCGGAGCCTGGGACAGGGACTCCTCCTCGCCTGCTGCTGTGTCCCCATCATCACCTGTTTTTGGAAGAGACACACAATGTATGTTATATTTCTACAGGCATCAATGGTTCACACACCTGACAGTTGTGACTGTAGCTCTGGATGCGGGCCTGTACATTGCATTGTCCTAAGTTGTCACAATAAGAGGTTGATATTGGTGTAGCACATTGTCCTGCAAACCTGAGGCATTTCAATGTGAATGTTGAGGTGTGTGCATGGCCAGCATTGGTTGTATTTGGTGGACATCCGGCCCTCCTTCTCCACCCAGCCCAGTTATCCCACCATGAAGCATGCCACCCTTGCAGTGGGTTCAGGTTGACTCTCAGGATGTCATTCAGTGGTGTCCTGCTGTTGGTTGGTGCACAGGTCCCAGCAGGGCCTGGTACTCCACAAAACAGAGCACCATTGTCAGACATCTTTGAAGTGGCTTTTCACTCCCTGTGAGGTGTGCATGCTTCAGTGTGAACTTGCTGGGCCATGTGGGTGGGGGATGTTGAGCTGTGACTGCCACTCCCATCATGCTATTGCCTACACCCCCCTTCCCAGCATGCCCATACTCCCTTCCTTCCTTTTGACTCAGCTTCCCTGTGGGGTGGTGTGCCTGTGCTGACAGGATGGCTGACAGTGTTGTCCTTGCGTTTGTTTGGCTACACGTCCCAAGAGTGTCCCTATGCTTCACATAGCATAACCCAGTGTGGAAGTTCTTTGTGGGATATTTAATTAGAGTGTGAGGCAATGCAATCTCCCAGGTGAGTTGTGTGGAGTTTGTGTTAAGGGGGTGTGTGAGAAAAGCTGCTGGTAACTATGGTCAGAGCTGTCAGTCCTCCTTCCCGCCCAGCCAGATATCCCACCATGGAACGTGCTGCCATTGCAGGGAGTGCAAGTTGGCTTTCAGGATGTCAGGCAGTGGTGTCCTGCTGTTGGTTGGTGCACAGTTCCCAGCAGGGCCTTGTGCTCCCCACAGAAGTACCAGGTGTCAGCCATCTTGTCAGTTCTTTTCCACTCCCTGTGATGTGAGCATGGTTCAGAGTGGTGTTGATGGTCCAATTGTGAGGGTGACCAATATCTGTGACTACCACTCCCATCATGCTATTGCCCACACCCCCCTTCCCAGCATGCCCATACTTCCTTCCTTTTGAGTGGACTTCACTGTGTGTGAGTGTGACAGCAATGGCAAGATGGCTGACAGTGTGGTCCTGTTGTTGGTTGGTGCACAGTTCCCAGCAGGGCCTTGTGCTCCCCACAGCAGTACCCAGTGTCAGCCATCTTGTCAGTTGTTTTCCACTCCCTGTGATGTGAGCATGGTTCAGAGTGGTGTTGATGGGCCAATTGTGAGGGTGACCAATATCTGTGACTACCACTACCATCATGCTATTGCCTACACCCCCCTTCCCAGCATGCCCATACTTCCTTCCTTTTGAGTGGACTTCACTGTGTTTGAGTGTGACAGCAATGGCAAGATGTCAGTCAGTGTGGTCCTGCTGTTGGTTGGTGCCCAGTTCCCAGCAGGGCCTTGTGCTCCCCACAGCTGAGGCCAGTGTCAGACATCTTTGAAGTGGCTTTTCACTCCCTGTGAGATGTGCATGCTTCAGTGCTAGCTTGCTGGGCCATGTGGGTGGGGATGATGAGCTGTGACTACCACTCCCATCATGCTATTGCCTACACCCCCCTTCCCAGCATGCCCATACTTCCTTGCTTTTGAGTGGACTTCACTGTGTGTGAGTGTGACAGCAATGGCAAGATGGCTGACAGTGTGGTCCTGTTGTTTGTTGGTGCCCAGTTCCCAGCAGGGCCTTGTGCTCCCCACAGCAGTACCCAGTGTCAGCCATCTTGTCAGTTGTTTTCCACTCCCTGTGATGTGAGCATGGTTCAGGGTGGTGTTGATGGGCCAATTGTGAGGGTGACCAATATCTGTGACTACCACTCCCATCATGCTATTGCCTACACCCCCCTTCCCAGCATGCCCATACTTCCTTCCTTTTGAGTGGACTTCACTGTGTGTGAGTGTGACAGCAATGGCAAGATGGCTGATAGTGTGGTCCTGTTGTTTGTTGGTGCCCAGTTCCCAGCAGGGCCTTGTACTCCCCACAGCAGTACCCAGTGTCAGCCATCTTGTCAGTTGTTTTCCACTCCCTGTGATGTGAGCATGGTTCAGGGTGGTGTTGATGGGCCAATTGTGAGGGTGACCAATATCTGTGACTACCACTCCCATCATGCTATTGCCTACACCCCCCTTCCTAGCATGCCCATACTTCCTTCCTTTTGAGTGGACTTCACTGTGTGTGAGTGTGACAGCAATGGCAAGATGGCTGACAGTGTGGTCCTGTTGTTTGTTGGTGCCCAGTTCCCAGCAGGGCCTTGTGCTCCCCACAGCAGTACCCAGTGTCAGCCATCTTGTCAGTTGTTTTCCACTCCCTGTGATGTGAGCATGGTTCAGAGTGGTGTTGATGGGCCAAATGTGAGGGTGACCAATATCTGTGACTACCACTACCATCATGCTATTGCCTACACCCCCTTCCCAGCATGCCCATACTTCCTTCCTTTTGAGTGGACTTCACTGTGTTTGAGTGTGACAGCAATGGCAAGATGTCAGTCAGTGTGGTCCTGCTGTTGGTTGGTGCCCAGTTCCCAGCAGGGCCTTGTGCTCCCACAGCTGAGGCCAGTGTCAGACATCTTTGAAGTGGCTTTTCACTCCTGTGAGATGTGCATGCTTCAGTGCTAGCTTGCTGGGCCATGTGGGTGGGGGATGATGAGCTGTGACTACCACTCCCATCATGCTATTGCCTACACCCCCTTCCCAGCATGCCCATACTTCCTTGCTTTTGAGTGGACTTCACTGTGTGTGAGTGTGACAGCAATGGCAAGATGGCTGACAGTGTGGTCCTGTTGTTTGTTGGTGCCCAGTTCCCAGCAGGGCCTTGTGCTCCCCACAGCAGTACCCAGTGTCAGCCATCTTGTTAGTTGTTTTACACTCCCTGTGATGTGAGCATGGTTCAGGGTGGTGTTGATGGGCCAATTGTGAGGGTGCCCAATATCTGTGACTACCACTCCCATCATGCTATTGCCTACACCCCCCTTCCCAGCATGCCCATACTTCCTTCCTTTTGAGTGGACTTCACTGTGTGTGAGTGTGACAGCAATGGCAAGATGGCTGACAGTGTGGTCCTGTTGTTTGTTGGTGCCCAGTTCCCAGCAGGGCCTTGTACTCCCCACAGCAGTACCCAGTGTCAGCCATCTTGTCAGTTGTTTTCCACTCCCTGTGATGTGAGCATGGTTCAGGGTGGTGTTGATGGGCCAATTGTGAGGGTGACCAATATCTGTGACTACCACTCCCATCATGCTATTGCCTACACCCCCCTTCCCAGCATGCCCATACTTCCTTCCTTTTGAGTGGACTTCACTGTGTGTGAGTGTGACAGCAATGGCAAGATGGCTGACAGTGTGGTCCTGTTGTTTGTTGGTGCCCAGTTCCCAGCAGGGCCTTGTGCTCCCCACAGCAGTACCCAGTGTCAGCCATCTTGTCAGTTGTTTTCCACTCCCTGTGATGTGAGCATGGTTCAGAGTGGTGTTGATGGGCCAATTGTGAGGGTGACCAATATCTGTGACTACCACTCCCATCATGCTATTGCCTACACCCCCCTTCCCAGCATGCCCATACTTCCTTCCTTTTGAGTGGACTTTACTGTGTGTGAGTGTGACAGCAATGGCAAGATGTCAGTCAGTGTGGTCCTGCTGTTGGTTGGTGCCCAGTTCCCAGCAGGGCCTTGTGCTCCCCACAGCTGAGGCCAGTGTCAGACATCTTTGAAGTGGCTTTTCACTCCCTGTGAGGTGTGCATGCTTCAGTGCTAGCTTGCTGGGCCATGTGGGTGGGGGATGTTGAGCTGTGACTACCACTCCCATCATGCTATTGCCTACACCCCCCTTCCCAGCAGGCCCATACTTCCTTGCTTTTGAGTGGACTTCACTGTGTGTGAGTGTGACAGCAATGGCAAGATGGCTGACAGTGTGGTCCTGTTGTTTGTTGGTGCCCAGTTCCCAGCAGGGCCTTGTGCTCCCCACAGCAGTACCCAGTGTCAGCCATCTTGTCAGTTGCTTTCCACTCCCTGTGATGTGAGCATGGTTCAGGGTGGTGTTGATGGGCCAATTGTGAGGGTGACCAATATCTGTGACTACCACTCCCATCATGCTATTGCCTACACCCCCCTTCCCAGCATGCCCATACTTCCTTCCTTTTGACTCTGCTTCCCTGTGGGGTAGTGTGCCTGTGCTGACAGGATGGCTGACAGTGTTGTCCTGGCGTTTGTTTGGCTACAAGTCCCAAGAGTGTCCCTGTGCTTCACACAGCATAACCCAGTGTGGTTGTTCTTTGTGGGATGTTCAATTAGAGTGTGAGGCATTGCATTCTCCCAGGTGAGTTGTGTGGAGTTTGTGTTAAGGGGGTGTATGGGAAAAGCTGCTTGTAACTTTGGTCAGAGCTGTCAGTCCTCCTCACCACCCAGCCAGATATCCCACCATGGAACGTGCTTCCATTGCAGGGAGTGCAAGTTGGCTTTCAGGATATCAGGCAGTGGTATCCTGCTGTTGGTTGTTGCACAGTTCCCAGCAGGGCCTTGTGCTCCCCACAGCAGTACCCAGTGTCAGCCATCTTGTCAGTTGTTTTCCACTCCCTGTGATGTGAGCATGGTTCAGAGTGGTGTTGATGGGCCAATTGTGAGGGTGACCAATATCTGTGACTACCACTCCCATCATTCTATTGCCTACACCCCCCTTCCCAGCATGCCCATACTTCCTTCCTTTTGAGTGGACTTCACTGTGTGTGAGTGTGACAGCAATGGCAAGATGTCAGTCAGTGTGGTCCTGCTGTTGGTTGGTGCACAGTTCCCAGCAGGGCCTTGTGCTCCCCACAGCTGAGGCCAGTGTCAGACATCTTTGAAGTGGCTTTTCACTCCCTGTGAGGTGTGCATGCTTCAGTGCTAGCTTGCTGGGCCATGTGGGTGGGGGATGTTGAGCTGTGACTACCACTCCCATCATGCTATTGCCTACACCTCCCTTCCCAGCATTCCCATACTTCCTTCCTTTTGACTCTGCTTCCCTGTGGGGTAGTGTGCCTGTGCTGACAGGATGGCTGACAGTGTTGTCCTGGCGTTTGTTTGGCTACAGGTCCCAAGAGTGTCCCTGTGCTTCACACAGCATAACCCAGTGTGGTTGCTCTTTGTGGGATGTTCAATTAGAGTGTGAGGCATTGCATTCTCCCAGGTGAGTTGTGTGGAGTTTGTGTTAAGGGGGTGTGTGGGAAAAGCTGCTTGTAACTTTGGTCAGAGCTGTCAGTCCTCCTCGCCACCCAGCCAGATATCCCACCATGGAACGTGCTTCCATTGCAGGGAGTGTAAGTTGGCTTTCAGGATGTCAGTCAGTGGTGTCCTGCTGTTGGTTGTTGCACAGTTCCCAGCAGGGGCTTTTGCTCCCCACAGCAGTACCCAGTGTCAGCCATCTTGTCAGTTGTTTTCCACTCCCTGTGATGTGAGCATGGTTCAGAGTGGTGTTGATGGGCCACTTGTGAGTGTGACCAATATCTGTGACTACCACTCCCATCATGCTATTGGCTACACTGACTTCACCAGCATACACAGAATTCCTTCCTTTCAGTGAGCTTCCCTGTGAGGTGGTGTTCTAGTGGTGGCAAAATATCTGACAGTGTTTGTTGGTTAGATTTGTGCCACTGCCTTGCTCTATTTGTTGTTAGGTTTGTACATGTCATGACACAGTTACATATCACTATGAGATGGCAGGTATTGTGTTTGTCTGACTAGCATTCACAGCTTGGGATGATTATCTTTTGGTTGCTGAGGATTTGTTAAGGGTGCATGGTTTGACGATCCCCTTGACAGTGATGTGTGTGTGTATTGTCACACCATATTGTGTATATTTGTTGTGTACTCACCAGGCTCTGGGATGTTTGTTAGTCCATATACGCTCACTGGTGGTAGGATAGCCCACACCTTCTCCTCCCAGGGCCTGAGGTATAGTGGTTTGGCAGGAGGGCCACTGCCGGTGGGCTGACTCACGATGTAATCCTTCTTCAGTAGGTCCCTGACCCTCCTGCGCACATCATACCACCTGTTCTGGATGTCTTCCTTTGTGCGCAAACATGGTTATTGTGCGGTGACCCTGTTGACAATCCTCTCCCACATCTTGGTTTTCTGCGCCATGGGGGTCTGTTGGACCAATGTACCAAACAACTGTGGCTCTACCCTGAGGATCTTGTCTACCAGGACTTCCAATTCACTATCTAGGAACTTATGATTCTTCTTTGGGGGCATGGAGATGGGTGGTGGTGGTGACTGATGTGTGTGTGTGTGTGTAAGTGAGGGTGGGTGAGTGTAGGTTTTGCTGGGTGTGTGTGAGGGTGCTATTTGTTGAGGTGCTAATGGTGTGTGGCTTGTGTGATTGATGAGCTGTGAGTATGTCTGTGGTTGCTGTCTGATGGTGTTCTGTGCTGGCAGGTCTGTGGAATTTGCAAAGGATCATGGTAGAGATTTGTGGCCTTTATATAGGTGGAGTTGGGGGTGTGTCCTTGTTCCATGTTTTTTCCCCCCTGTATTTATTGACTTTGTCATTGCTTGTTTGGCCCTCTTTTTTTGTATTTTTTTCTTTATTTTTTTGTGCATGTAGGAGACGTTCTTCTGACCAAGTAGGATGCTGCAGTTGTCTCGTGCGAGCTTCTCCGAGTCGTTCCCGCTGTGTTTCTTGTGCGGCGTACGCGTCGGTCGCGGAGTATTGTGTTGGTTCGGCTGGCTTTTGTATGCGTGTCGGTCGTACGGCTTGAGCTCCGTGCGAGTCTGTCTGGTTTTCCACGCATTGCATCGTACTGCGCGGGTCGGAGTTCGCCGGTACGTTTCGTTCGTGTTCATTCCTGGTGCTTGTCGGTCGGTGCGATTCGCGTTGTTTCCCGGCCGGATAGCTTGTTTCCGTCTGGGTCGGTCATTCGGCTTGTGTTCCGTACGAGTCGGTCGTGATTCACATGCGTTTCATCGTACTACCCGGGTCGGAGTGCGCCGGTACGTGTCGGTCGGACTAAATTCCCGTACCGAGTCGGTCGGTACGTTTTCCGGCCCGAATCGGAATCGACCCCTCAGTGTTTGAAAATATTAAAATATCATCTTGAAAAATTACGACATGTTCCATTCTACTACTAAACTTTCATTAATCCTTGAAATACTGCCACAGCAGAAGCTATGCCAAATGGCACCCTACAAAATTGGAATACTCCATCAGGAGTTAGAAAAGGCAGTTAGATGACGGGATGTTTTGTCCAATTATACCAGATGGTATGCTACTCTAATTTACTAAACTAACTGGACTGGCCTACCTTAGTAATCAAATCTTAAATTCTAGTTAACAGATAGTTATCCACCCATATAGCTCCATTGACACTTCTCAAGTCGACACACATTCAAAGTTCGCCTGATTTCTTTCTAGCCAAAACTATGGGAGATAACCATAGAGTTGCTTCAGTTCTCTCAATAATACCTTGTGCACACATGTCCTTTAACATCACAGAAAGATCCTCTCTTACACCAAGGGGAATATTGCGTAACTTGTGTTTCACTGGTGATATACTCTGCTTGACTTTATTGGTGTAGATAAAGTCTGAAATTTTCCCTAATTTGTCTTGAAACACCTTACAAAATATTTCCTCACAGAATTCTTTGGTGTCACACACGGATCCCAGCTTATTCTTTTCAATAGTAACTGGTTTGTCCAGGCCAGGTCTTATTGTGATTCCGAACTCAGCTTGGTGGACTAATCCTACAACATTAATACCCTTTCTGGCCATGTACACTTTATTTTGATGGATTCACCCAGAACTTCGATAACAGCCCAAAAGAAACCCATTAAATCCACTCTACTGCCTTCAAATGCTACTGTTAGAATGTCCGGTGGAAACATAAATTCGTCAGACTACGCCTTCTCAAATTTCCCTTGAGAAATAATAGTGATACAGGCACCAGTGTAAACCAAGAGTTGCCAGGTAGGTCGCTCCCCCCGCCACACAGCTCCGCCTGTGTTGTCCGCCCGCTGCTGCTGGTAAGAACGCCCTTCCCTTTTTCCTTCTGTACCCCCGTTGCCCCATTTGTACTGTGCCCGCATTTGTCTGTTTTCTCGCCCTTTTTTCCTTCTGTACCCCGTTGCCCCATTTGTACTGTGCCCGCATTTGTCTGCTTTCTCGCCCCTCTTTTTCCTTCTGTACCCCGTTGCCCCTTTTGTACTGTGCCCGCATTTGTCTGTTTTCTCGCCCCTTTTTTTCCTTCTGTACCCCGTTGCCCCATTTGTACTGTGCCCGCATTTGTCTGTTTTCTCGTCCCTTTTTTCCTTCTGTACCCCCGTTGCCCCATTTGTACTGTGCCCGCATTTGTCTGTTTTCTCGCCCCTTTTTTCCTTCTGTACCCCCGTTGCCCCATTTGTACTGTGCCCGCATTTGTCTGTTTTCTCGCCCCTTTTTCCTTCTGTACCCCGTTGCCCCATTTGTACTGTGCCCGCATTTGTCTGTTTTCTCGCCCTTTTTTTCCTTCTGTACCCCGTTGCCCCATTTGTACTGTGCCCGCATTTGTCTGTTTTCTCGCCCCTTTTTTCCTTCTGTACCCCCGTTGCCCCATTTGTACTGTGCCCGCATTTGTCTGTTTTCTCGCCCCTTTTTTCCTTCTGTACCCCGTTGCCCCATTTGTACTGTGCCCGCATTTGTCTGCTTTCTCGCCCCTCTTTTTCCTTCTGTACCCCGTTGCCCCTTTTGTACTGTGCCCGCATTTGTCTGTTTTCTCGCCCCTTTTTTTCCTTCTGTACCCCGTTGCCCCATTTGTACTGTGCCCACATTTGTCTGTTTTCTCGCCCCTTTTTTCCTTCTGTACCCCGTTGCCCCATTTGTACTGTGCCCGCATTTGTCTGTTTTCTCGCCCCTTTTTTTCTTTCTGTACCCCCGTTGCCCCATTTGTACTGTGCCCGCATTTGTCTGTTTTCTCGCCCTTTTTTTCCTTCTGTACCCCCGTTGCCCCATTTGTACTGTGCCCGCATTTGTCTGTTTTCTCGCCCCTTTTTTCCTTCTGTACCCCCGTTGCCCCATTTGTACTGTGCCCGCATTTGTCTGTTTTCTCGCCCCTTTTTTCCTTCTGTACCCCGTTGCCCCTTTTGTACTGTGCCCGCATTTGTCTGTTTTCTCGCCCCTTTTTTCCTTCTGTACCCCCGTTGCCTCTCGCCATTCCCGCCGCTGCGGCCCCGCCCCCTGACTGCCCATTCGCTGCCCCTGCCTCCCGCCTCCCAGCTGCTCCTCCTCCCACCTCCCCATAAATGGCGGCCGCTGCACGGCCGCGCACCGGACGTGCGCAGCGGGCGCGCCGCTTGCGCGCTGAAGGCGCGCCTAAGGCAAGCCCGTCTGTGCCCGTCCGCGACTGGACCGCGCCCAGCGCCAGAACCCCTGGCCCCCGCAGCAGCCAACCCACCCACCGGACCTACGACACCGCCACCCTCAACGCACTCAACACCGGCCGAATCCCCGGCTGCCACCGTGCCACCGCAGGACGCACCCACGGACCCTTCGCCTGCCAATCTTGCAAGTTCTCCTGCCTCCGGACCTGCACCGCACCCGCCACGCCGAGCACCAGCAGCAACCACCTGAAGTGCATCCTGCTCAACACCCGCTCCGTCCACAGACACGCCGTGGAACTTTGGAACCTGCTCGACTCCACATCACCAGACGTCGCTTTCCTCACGGAAACATGGATGAACGCCTCCTCAGCGCCCGACATCGCCATCGCCATCCCGGACGGATACAAGATCACCCGAAAGGACCGCGCCAACCAGACCGGAGGAGGCATCGCCATCGTCCACAAGAACATCATCCGCATTACGACCAACTCCGACGACACCTTCACAGCCGGCGAACACCTGTACTTCCAGATACACACCGACCCCAAGACCACCCTCAGAGGCACCCTCATCTACAGACCCCCAGGACCACGCACACAATTCAGCGAAGACATCGCCGACCTCATCAGCCCGCACGCCCTCCTCTCGGCCGACTACATCCTCCTTGGGGACCTCAACTTCCACCTAGAGAACAACAACGATCGCAACACCACCACCCTGCTGGACAACCTCGCCAACCTCGGACTCAAGCAACTGGTGACCACCCCCACACACCACGCCGGCCACACGCTTGACCCCGTCTTCTCCTCCAGCAAGGACATCTCCTTCAGCCACACCACCGGACTCCACTGGACAGACCACAGCTGCGTCCACTTCAGCTTCAGCAGGACCACCACGCACCACCACCCGAAACAGCTCCCGGGCAGAAGCTGGAACAAGATCACCACCGACCAACTCACCACATCCCTGAGCCAGAACCCTCCCGCCAGCTCAACGAACCCCAACCAAGCCGCCAGCAACCTCACAAGATGGATCACCAACTGCGCTGACATCCTCGCCCCATTGAAGACCCCCCCAATCAGACCCGGCAACAAGAAAGCACCCTGGTTCACCGACGAACTCAAGAAATCCAAGAAGAACTGCCGGGCCCTCGAGAAAGCATGGCGCAGAGACCCGACTGCAGACAACATGACCACCCGAAAACACCACCAGCTGATCCACACCACCAAGAAAACCGCATTCAAGGAACGACTGGACAACAATGCCCACAACAGCAAGGAACTCTTCATCATCGTCAAAGAGCTCTCGAACCCCAGCGCCGGAAACAACGACATCACCCCCTCGCAAGACCTCTGCAACTCGCTCGCCTCGTTCTTCCACAGCAAGATCGCAGACATACACAACAGTTTCAGCACACAGCTGACGTACCCTACAACCGTTCCAACGTCCCCCACCTCCACCCTCCGAGCCTGGACCCCGATCAACACCGAAGACACTATCCGCACGATGAACTCCATCCACTCCGGATCACCAACCGACCCCTGCCCTCACCACATCTTCAACAAGGCCGACGCCGTCATCGCACCCCACCTCCGGGACATCATCAACACCTCCTTCGACACCGCCACCTTCCCAGAGAGCTGGAAGCACGCCGAACTCTGCGCCCTACTGAAGAAACCGTCAGCGGACCCCACCGACCTCAAAAACTACCGCCCCATCTCGCTCCTTCCTTTTCCTGCCAAAGTCATCGAGAAGACCGTCAACAGACAACTGGCCGCCTTCATCGAGACGAATGGATCCCTCGACCACTCACAGTCCGGCTTCCGGGCCAACCACAGCACCGAGACCGCCCTCATCGCAGCCACCGACGACATCCGAGCCCTGCTCGACAACGGGGAAACAGCGGCCCTCATCCTCCTGGACCTCTCCGCAGCGTTCGACACAGTCTGCCACCGCACCCTAGTGCAACGCCTGAACAACGTCGGAATCCAAGAGAAGGCACTGGAGTGGATCATCTCCTTCCTCGCCGGAAGAACCCAGAGAGTCCGCCTCCCCGTTCAGTTCCGAGGCCACCGAAGTCATCTGCGGCGTACCACAAGGATCATCACTCAGCCCCACCCTCTTCAACGTCTACATGAGCCCCCTCGCAGCCATCGCACGCCAACACAACCTCAACATCATCTCCTACGCCGACGACACCCAGCTGATCCTCTCCCTCACCAACGACCCCACAACCGCCAAAACCAACCTACATGAAGGGATGAAGGACGTAGTCGAGTGGATGAGGAACAGCCGCCTGAAACTGAACTCAGATAAGACGGAAGTCCTCATCCTAGGATCATCACCCTCCGCCTGGGACGACTCCTGGTGGCCCCCTGCCCTGGGCAACGCACCCAAACCAACGGACCACGCACGCAACCTGGGCTTCATCCTGGACTCCTCCCTCTCAATGACCAGACAAGTCAACGCCGTCTCCTCGTCTTGCTTCAACATCCTACGCATGCTGCGGAAGATCTTCCGGTGGATCCCCACCGAAACCAGGAAGACGGTCACCCAGGCCCTCGTCACCAGCCGACTGGACTACGGCAACTCCCTCTACGCCGGAACCACAGCCAAACTTCAGAAAAGACTCCAACGCATCCAGAACGCCTCAGCTCGACGCATCCTGGACATCCCCCGACACAGCCACATCGCTGGACACCTGAGAGACCTGCACTGGCTCCCCGTCAGCAAGAGAATCACGTTCCGACTCCTCACCCACGCACACAAAGCTCTCCACAACCAAGGCCCCAGATACCTCAACGACCGTCTGACCTTCTACACTCCCACCCGCCAGCTACGATCGACCAACCACGCCCTCTCCGCCGTCCCCCGCATCCGAAGAGCCACAACGGGAGGAAGATCCTTCTCCTACCTGGCTGCCAAGACGTGGAACTCCCTACCCATCCACCTCCGCCTGACCCAAGACCACCTCTCCTTCAGGAAGCAACTCAAGACCTGGCTGTTCGAACAGTAGCGGATCCCCCTCCCCCTAGCGCCTTGAGACCCTCCGGGTGAGTAGCGCGCTATACAAATGCTTGATTGATTGATTGAAGAGTTTGATTATATGACCTTCAAAAGTAACATCAATGTCCGGATCATCAATGTGTTTCCCTTTTTCAGCACTTTCACTTCTCACCCCCAACACTAGTTATCTACCCTCTTCATATCTATCTTCTTCGTAATCCCCATTTTGCTAATTGATTACACAACAAACATTGCTACTCCTACCTCCTCAACACACCCCAAAAGAAATGACCCATTTTCCTGCATTTCTTACATTGTTGACCTTGGGCAGGACAAAATCTGAAAAATGATACATGCGATGATGAACCACACCTAAAACAGCACATTCTTTGAGGTGGTTGCGAGCCAGCACTCGATCTAAACATTGCTTTGGGTCTTGTATTCCCGGAAAAACTCTTAGCAACAGGTTGACAGCTCCAGAAATGGCTGTTTTTGCTAAAAATTCTTGCAAAAATGTTGCATCCTTGGATGAACCTTCAATGCTCTTAGCTAAGTCTATAGCCTTATCTAACGATGGGTTTTTGCATGCTAATAAACTTCCTTGTATTTTCTTTGAATAACACCTTGCCACCAACTGATCACAAATTAATTCTGCTGAAAAGGTGTCAAACTCACATTTAGCTGCTAGCATTTTCAATGCTGTGACATATGTGTCTATGCTTTCATTAGGTTGTTGCGTTCTCGTAAAAAAGTTATACCTGTGTACTACCATATTCTTAGTTTCTGAAAAGTATTTGTCTAGTTGAGCTCCAGCCATATCAAATTAATCTAAGTCTTCGCCTTCAGTGGGAACATGCTTAGGCAAGTGATTGTACACATTCTGACCCTCCACTCCTAAATGATAGTACATTAAACTCTTTCTCCCTTCTGGTCTAAATTTCTGCCCATCAATTGCTCCTAAATAAGCCTTGAATGATCATAACTATAGATTCCATTCCAATGGTGGGCCACCAGGATATTGTAGAAACGGGGCCAGAGGTTGAATACTTTGCATATTGCAAAGAAAAAAAAATTGGGAGTCTCAAGAATAGTACCAACACTTATGAAAATGATGTAAAGCTCACCGAAATTAATAAATAACGAGACAAGAATGAATAAAATAAGTCAACTAACAAGAACAAAACAAATCCTTTCAAAAGTGTGCAAATCGCTGTGACTTGCACCGAAACTACACACTGTTTATCTTCAAGGAAGCGTGTAGATCACTAATGATGGATTTACACTTACGAGCGTGAACATTGTTGTGATCTGCACATGAAAATACTACAAATACTTTCAAAAGTGTGCAAATCGTTGTGGCTTGCACCAAGAATACACACTATTTATCTTCAAGAAAGCGTGTAAATCTCTGATTACATATTAGAGCTCTTTAAATATTAGCCTCTTCAACTCTAGGATGTTTATTTGCTCACTAAAGAACATACCATGAATAGTCCTATTTCTTCTTTCATGTAGAACCATGCAAAGGAAAAGAAAGAAATAGTCCTACTTCTCTTTCAATGGCTTACTCGTGAAGTCAGGCTTAGCCAGGAAGTCAGGCTTAGCCCAGCAAAGGGTGTTTCAAGGAAAATTGTCGTTGTGCCACAAGGGCACACTCAAGAGGATAGAGGCTCAGTGCTTGCCTGGCAACATTCCAGTGCGGTGGTACTAGATCAAAGGTACGCGTGTTTCTTGCAATTCTCGCGCTTTTGTGTCAGCACATTCAGTCATGTGCATTGTGCAGACAATAGATCAAAGGTATGCATGTTCCTTGAACCGCTCGCTCTTTTCTGTCAGTGCGTTCTCTCATGCGCGTGGTGCAGGCGATAGACAGTCTATGCGTCGACTCAAGTTACTGTTGATGTGCACACCAAAGTTAATCTCAAAAGAACAAAAAAAATGAGGCGCTCCTCACCTCAGTATCGCTGCCGAGGAAGGCTGCCTAGGTTCTAAATCCAAAAGTAGGCGTTACACCTCGAGGTGACTGCTTCGAGTGTAGCTCAACGATATTCAGTACTTTAGGCCTCTGGCCCCTGTTCCTCAATACTCAGTGCAGAGCTTCCTTATCCTGTGGGTAGGTCGTGGCAAAAATCTTGAAGTGACCACACGCACACACAATGGATTGCCCGAAGTATTTATTGAACAAATAAATACATGTCTCTCATAACAGGGGCCCAGAGACAACTGCTGTGCATGGAATGCCGTGATGTCAACTCACATTCCATGACATGGCCACGCTCTGGACCTTACATCACCACACTACCCTTCCTGTGTTTGTGGCTGTCTAGAGGGAATGCACAAAGTATAGCTGTCACCCACCCCAGACTTGTATTGGAGAAAGGCTGCAAGGCACACAGAGCAGTAAGAACAGAGAAATGTCCAGTTTTTAAAAGTGACATTTCTAAAACAGTAATATTAAATCCAACTTTACCACGAAGGAGGATTTATCATTACCATTCCAAAGAAATTAAACATGATTTAGCTACTCCTTTCTAATCAGGAATTACAGCTTAAAAATGTTTTAAGGAATTCCAAATGTTAGCATATGAGAGGTGTAGGCCTCGCAGCAGTTAAAAATGAATTTAGCTGTTTGTCACTACCGGGCCATTGAAAACATAACAGTACATGTCCTACCTTTTGGTTACACAGCATCATGACCTTAGGGCTACCTAGGACCTACCTTAGGGGAGGACATATGTGTAATATAAGGGGAGTTTAAGGCTTGGCAAGTGATTTTAAATGTCAGTTCGAAGTGGCAATAAACTCCACATACAGGCCTTGCAACGGCAGGCCTGAGACAGGTTTGAAAGACTACTTGTGTGGGTGGCACAACCAGTGATGCAGGCCCACTAGTAGCATTTAGATTATAGGTCCTGGGTATATGGTATACTACTTTACAAGGGACTTATAGGTAAACTAAATATGCCAATCATGTATATACCAATTTCACCATGTTTAGGGGAGAAGCACATGCACTTTAGAACTGATCAGCAGTGGTAAAGTGCTTAGAGTCCTAAGGCTGACAAAAATATACAACAAAAAGTAGAGGTAAGCAAGCAAAAAGTTGGGGACAGACCACCCTAAGGATGACAGGTCTAACACAAACTAATATAAAAAATAAAAACTGTACTTTTAGTGGGAAGGTTGGAGCTTTTCTAAATTCAATTGAGGCCACTCATTGTCCATTCTATATTCTGTTTGATGCACTTGCACTGCTTCCACGAATCAAACAGAGTATACTAACTTAATTTTTAGTCTCCAGTTCCTACACATTTACAGAATGTTTTTAAAATTTTGGTTTTACATTTTGCTTTTTTATTTATTTATACTTTATTGATGTTAATATTATTTAATGTTCTAAGAAGTCGCGAACACCCTGAGTAGACTTCACGGACCCCCAGGGGTCCCTGGACCACAGGTTGAGAAGAACCACTGAACTACATTGTTTATCAATGACTCGATGATGTTTGGCATAATCGTTTTTAGTGAACATGAGTGATCAAGGCGCCAGACATTACATCATCAATTGACTGTAATTTTACAACCACTGAAGCATCTGTAGAATTCAAAGGATTGTCCATCATTGGGAAGTTTTGCCTTTCACATAAGGGAGAGGACATTATAGGGAGGTTTCATCAAGCTTTATTGGGGATTACCGGGAAGACAAGTGCAAGGTGTTCCTAATGAGAATCATGTAACTACAACAGAATGGGTGTATTTTATGTCAGAGAGGCAGGTACTTGTGATGGTAAGAAGCATGATGCAGGAGGTTGGGACCATTGTAGGAGGTCGCTGGCTAAGTTTCCTAAAGTTTTTAAAGAAAGGGTGGAAGAGGTGGATCATGGGAATAAACTTAACGAAGGTGTTACACCAGTCAAACACGGAAGGCAATAAATCCCTTTGAGTGTGTGAAAGGAGTTGGCAAAGGTTTTGGATAGCTAGTTTCAGAAGGAGTGACTGAAGACAATGAAACTTTGTTGTGGTTGTCACTGATAGTCATAGCTTGCAAGCAGCTTTGTTTCCTTGGGTGCTGTATTGCAACACACCATACTGAAGATGACCTTGTAATGTGCCAATTTGCTGTTGGTCTTGTGTCTTCCCAATTGATCATAGACCATGCACTCTGCATATTTGCCATGCAACACTTGATCTCCTGTCCTACTATGAGGTATTTGGCAATCCTGTCACATTTTGTTACATGGACTGAAAATTTCAAAAAAGTTTAATCTGAGAGAAGAAAATTTGTTTTGATCCGCATTCCTTGTACCAGGCTATTTGTGGGAATAGACATCCTCTCCAAAGTTTGGCAAACTTATGACAATGTTGGTAAAGGCATGTTTTCCCAAATTGGATTGAGGGTAGCATGCAATCAGATTATCCTTGCTCATGAGTCATGTCACCTCCCAGCCTTCATTACGTTGGAGGGTGTTTTATAGCTAAAAATGCCCTTCAGTTTGACTTTCGATGCTGCAATGTTCCAGCAGGAAGTGAGTCAAATGTTTAAGTAGGTCAGTGGAATTTTATACTTCCAGGATGATATGTAGGTGTTTGGTTGTACTATGGAGAAGCATGATAAGATTTTGGAGATGGCACTTGACATCTGACAACATAATGCTCTACATCTATGGCAGGTTAATGTGAGCTTGGGAAACAGAAGACTGAAAATTTGGGTCATGTGATATTCTCTCGAGGAATAAACCTATGTCAAAGGTTTGAGTCAGGCTATAACCGTACCACCTGAACCTAGAACTCATATTTAGATGTTATCATTCTTGGAACTTAGTGAATTTCATGCTAAATTGATAGTTTTTGCTCAGAAAGGACCAAGTGGTGAGGGTACCTTTGCCTCTGCATCTCACACCTTTATGATGCCTACAAAACTGAGCTCAGTTATTAAGAAAATGTTACTGGCCTGAAACCGGGCAGGTGAAAATTTAATATCTTACTTTGGGGAGTTAGTTTCAGATTAAGAACTGATAAAAAGTCATTGATTTACATTTAAATTGGCACTAATGTCAGTTCTCTTACATTTTCATAAGGTTACAGCACTGTTAGTGCAACTGAGTACCATGCGCCTGAAGTATGATTGTAGTGTGGAGCACATCAGTTGGGCAAGGAATAAGAAGGCTGATTGTCTATCAAGGCTACCTATTGAGGAAGCTGGTGAACACGATTCTACTCACCCAGGTGAAGCAGAAGAGTGCCTTATGGCTTTTGTAGGAGGAGAAGATGACTGTAGTGAGACTCTGGAGGAGTGGAGAAAGGAGTTGAAAAAAGATTCCATCCTTTGTCAGGTAGTGAAGTTTATTTTGCCAAGTGACCAAAAGAACACTATTTGATGGGGGAGTAACATTCTTCACAAAGGTCTCTTCAGAGCTGGAGTTAGTAGACAGTGTAATTTTAGGTGTGACAAATTGGTACCTCCTCTGAAAATCATATCGAAGTTGGTTAAATTAGCACATGTTGGGCATGTTGGTTTAACACTGAATAGGAAAATGTTAAGAGACATGTATTGGTGGCCTGGGTTGGAGAGGGACATGGAGGTGATAGTGAGATGTACGGTATGTAGTCCTGTGGGCAATAATATAACTGCTAGGAAGTCTTTGTTCCTTTATGTTAGTGCTCCCCACTTCTTAACCTACCTCACTTAATCTATTTATGATGTGCCCTCTTGTTTCTTTGTTGTTGTTCTCTTAAATGTCTTATATGAAAATCAATAAATACAGTCTAAAAAAAAACTACTAGGAAGTCACCAATGCTGGCCGTGGAGTTGCTGGGAGGTTTGATATGAGTAGAGCATAGATTTATTTGAGAGTGTTTAATAGTTTGCCACAGGAATTTTAGCATGCAAGTGTGTTGATTGATCACAAGTCTAGGTGGAAAGAGGTAAAGTTCGGCAAAACTCCTAAGACCAGAGCAGTTGTCAATTTTCTAACATATGTTTTCAAGAGAGATCATTCTTAAAGTGATGATCTCTGTTGATGGAATGCAGTTTTTGTCAAGTGAAATGAAAACATTTTTTCATAAGACAGTGATAGTATAACATACCCACAGTTTACCTTACTCACATGGTAATGGCCTTGTGGAAAGGGTCAACATGTTGGTGAGAGATTACGTCAGACCGTCTCTGTCGAGTGGTGGTGGTGTATATCGTAACTTACATTTTGTTGGTATGCAGAAGCACTCCTCACTCTTCTATTGGCAGCTTCTGCGGAATTAGTTGGAAAAGGTGCAAGATTGTAGTAGGCCAAGAAATGATCATCTACACGGTGTCATACTGCATGGATTTAAGGTTGGAGACAGGGTCAGGGTGGGAGTTCCTTCCGAAATCTTAAAAGTTTCAAGGTCAGATGTGTGCTTGAATACAGAGAAATGATGGAATGAGGAGTAAGTGGCAAGGAGTCAAAAAGTGGTCTGTTGCTTTCTGGAGAGCAGTCTGGATCTGATCAGATTTGTGATATGAAGACAAAAAGGAAGTGTGACTATCTGTGATCAAATCAGTTGTTGTGGTTGTTTTAATTACACCTATCAGCGGTTGTCGTTGTTCTTCATGTTTGGGTGGGGGTTACACTTTGCTTGCTTGTGGTTGTCTGTATTGGTTGTACATTGTTCTACTGTGTTTGTCTTTATTTCAGTCTTGTGAAAAGGGGTTGTTATCCACCACATTTGTTGTGTGCCATTTTTCCTGCTTTGTCATTGTTCTTGTGTATTTACAAAATAGAGGTGTGTTGGGTCCTTTTGTCTGACCCTAGAGTCTGCTTGTGCCTATCATGCTCTTGACTTATGATGTTGTTGGCATGTGGGGGATGTCATCATTGTGGCAGAGGCAGTGGAGGCAGAGTATGGCTGTTGGAGCAGGTTTACAGGCTTCCTGTATTCATGTTGTAGGTTCAATAAAGAGCTGATCTACTCTCCAGAGTGTGCCACTCATTTTTACAAATGTCTTCCAAGAAATGCCTTAGATAGCACTACTCTTTCCAATCTCCCACCAATCACACATTTTTCCATATTGTGTGTAACATACATATCTTCCCCCAACGTATTTAGGAAATGTTGTGGTCCGAATGAGAAATAAGTAAACACAACTATGTAATTTGCAGACAACAACACCAAGCTATGTCTCACCCACACTTTACTAAACATTTTTTATTCATCACCATTCTTAATGTAGGTCAGAAAGAAAAATTGTTGAAAAGCAGGAATGCTCTCATACACACTTGCTTACCTCTTTGATGAGTGGTTATGGCAGAAGTAAAAATATAACCTGACTATAAAACTATTTATCTCAGAAAGTGGCTATTCACACAACCGCCAGCCAAATAGTACAATAGTAATCTCGGCTATTTACCCAGATGCAGACAAAATAGTACAAAATCTGCTGTTTAGCCGGCCACAGGCTAAATAGTAGAGACAATGTCAAATTTGACCGGCAGCCCAATAAAAAGTTTGAAACAGGTCTTTATTTAGTCAGCTATAAAGAAAAAGTGACTCCAGGTAATGGTTGGCTGGTGGCCAACTTACAGTGGGGATACACGTATGAAGCATTTGAAAGTAAGTGCATATACCAATGTACAATAGTTTATACAAAGGTAAGAGAATGGATTAAGCTAAGCTGTTTATAGATGAAAAACAGTAAAATCAATTTTGAATAAAAACATGTATGTTATTTAATATTCAAATAAGAAATACAAGAATCAAACTTCTGTTTAAGGAGCTTCAGGACATGGCACACAAATATTTTGCACTGCAGTCTAGGAGTATTTGACTGCCTGCAAAGATTAATGAGTATGGTTTTAAAGCATACCTTTTTTATTTACTGAAGCAAATAATGTTCATGATCCTGATGATGATTTTTGAGGACTGGGTTCTTTTTGATTTCTTCTGTAAGGCCTTGTGCTTGATTTAGGCTTCATTTTAAAGGGGATTGTGCTGGCTTTGTAATTAAAACCTGGCAATATAGCAGCAGTTGACAAGCTGCAGCAAAAAGGGAATGCAGAGATATAGGTTGTATCTGGACCACACAGGCAGGGATACTGACAGTAGACAATTAGTGCTTGGGGCACAGTGCTTTTGGACACTTGGGAGGTAAATTGAGTAAGACACAGTAATGGCACTTCTGTGGAATGAGGACATGAAAGCAGGAGAGAGATAAGTAGTGCATCTGAGTCATTCACCCAGCTGACCTCTGAATAAACACACCTTTTCATAATATTCACCCAGCAGAGTGAGTTTCAGGAATAGATGCCTATTGGTCCCATGTCATGAGTGGCATTCAACCACACTGAAGTTTTAGTCAACCGCACAATGTATCTTTGGAATGGTAATTTTGATTTATAACATACTAAGTAGTGTTTTAAGTGAACAAGGTTATATCTCTACTGAGCCTTCATTTCTGTCCTTGACAGTGCCGTCACAGTTCAAGAAATCTGGAAACCCCCAAAAAATAAACCTGAGTGTTAAGCTTGGAGGCTGTAAATGACTAAAGACTTTCTAAAGGGTCAGAGGAAGGAAGCAGTAGGACCAGGATAATGACCAGTAGGAGAATAAGTGTCATAAGGTGGACC
This sequence comes from Calotriton arnoldi, assembly GCA_963921515.1. Classification (NCBI taxonomy): domain Eukaryota; kingdom Metazoa; phylum Chordata; class Amphibia; order Caudata; family Salamandridae; genus Calotriton; species Calotriton arnoldi. The sequence goes on along the minus strand of CAWUFW010016530.1, from coordinate 80,852 downwards.
ATCAGGAGGGCTATGATGACCAGAGCCATGAGATCCAGGATAAGAAGAACCAGGCCCAGGGATACCTAATCCACAAGGACCAGGGTTACCATTGCCAGAGGGGACCAGGAACTAGATGAGGAGGGACAGGACATGGAAAAACAGGTCTGGGGTACAGGAACCTGGGTGAGAAGGATCACTAGGAAAGGCTAGGATGATCTGTAACCGGACAAGTTATTGCAGAACCATGCAGGCTAGGAGCAGGAGGACAAGAGTCAGGAGGATCAGGAAAAGACTGAAGAGGACTACGAAGATCGGGACCTGGAGGCAATGGGCAGTACATCCAGGGGACTAGGTAAGCAAGACAGGCACTAGAGAGACCTGGGGGCAGCAGTACCAAGGGTACCCAGAAGACCAGAGAAAGAGGACTAGGCAAACTAAAATGAGCATGACCAGGAGGACCGGAAATATGCTAAGAGGGTGATGAAGATCAGGATCTAGGGGACCAGGTCCAGATTGCCAAGTGAGGAAGAGCAATCATTACAAGTACCAAGACCAGGGTGAGGGGGATCAGATGTAAGAAGGCCAACCAGAATCTAGGAGCGGACTGGACAGTGATAACCAAGAGTACCAGGACCAAAATGATCAGGGTCAGGTGGACCCGAGCAAGGAGAACCTGGATCAAGAGGGCCTGTATCAATGGCTGCAGTACCAGTAGGACTAAATGGATAAGGAATGAATCCAGGAGAACCAGGATGACCCAAACCAGGAAGACAAAAACTAGGAGTGCCAGGACACAAGAAGCAGGATGGCCCACGATCTGCCATTCCACGGCTAGGCGGTTATGATGAGGAGAACCAGGACAAAGTGACCAGTATAAATGGACCAGAAAGGAACTGGGCTAGATGGGCCAAGACTTGGTGAACCAAGAAGGGTCATGATGAATGAAAGCCAAAATTTATGATAACAATCACAATAGGACAAGAAGGACCAGGTTGACCAGGATCAATGAGGCCAAGACTAGGATGGCAGGTGGGCCAGGTCCTGGGAACAAGGCCCAGGAGAAACCAAACAATGAGGAGTAGGACCAAGAAGATCAGGGACAATGGGCACAGAATCTCAAGAAAGACAAAGAGTATAAAAAACAAGAATAGAATGACCTAGGCCAGCAGTGCCAGGTAGCTGGCATCAGTGCCACAAGCAGCCAGAGTCAGAAGAAAACGTTGTGAGAGGACGAGGAAACTAAAGACATGGGGAGCCAGGAGGCTCAGGGCAAAGAGGATCAGGACCTTGAGTACCATGACCAGGAAGTCCATGGTAAGGACGATCAGGACCAGGGACGCCAGGAAGATTACAGCCTGGAGGTCCAGGCCATAGGGCAAAGAATAGGATGGCCAGCATGATGACCAACAAGAGGGTCAGGCCCAGAAAGAGCAGATAAAGGAAGACTATGATGAGTTTGTGTAGAAGCATGAGGACAAGAGCAGGGTGACTTGGGCTAGGAGGATCAGTACAAGATCCAGAAAGAAAAGATTCAGGCCAATAGAATCAGGGGGCCATAATAAGTGAGGGAAACAAAGGGCAGAACCAAGAATACCAGGATGACTAGGACCAGATCCTAGAACCAGATCATAGAAGATTAGAAGGATCAGCACCGCGAGGACCAGGAACAGGCCTAGGAGTGCCAGGGAGACCATGATCATAGGACCAGGGCCCACATCACCAAGCAGAGACCAGGACCTTGGGCTAGCAGGACCAGGCCAAGGAAGATGAAGAGGACCAGAACAGAGAGAACCAGAAAGGCTACAGGGACTGTACTAACATAAGGAGGCTTAGGAGGACTAAAACAAAGAGAACCAGGACCAAGAGGGCCCAGTGCCAGAAGGACCCTTAGGACAAGGCTCAAGGAGACCCAGGAGAACAAGTATGATCCAAACCAGGAGGAAGACAAGGGTTAGAGGGCATGCCTAAGAGGGCCAGGACACAAGAGGCAAGGTAGGCCGAGGGGACAAGCAGGGTGAGAAAGATCAGATTGACCAGGTGAAATGGATGAGGGTCAAGAGGATCAGGAAAGAAAAGGAACAGCTAGGAGAAATGGGTTTGAAAGGACAAAGATAGCCAGATGGAACAGAAGCAAGAGGATTAGACATGCAAAGACCCAAGCAAGGATGACCAGAAACCAAAGGATTAGGTCTAGTGGGCACAAAACCAGGAAGAAAACACAGCCTTTGATGACTAGGAATAGGAAGAACATTGCTAGGCAAATCAGACTGAGAGTGAGGATACGTTTAATCACTCACTTGTAGAGTCAGTCACGCACGTACTAAATCATCCATTCAGACACTTATACACCCACTCATTCTTCAATACGCCTTTCCCTATATATATTAAACATATTTAAACTTTACAGAAACATACAGTCACTGGATGATGTCATCAGTGATGTCATTTGAGATGTCATCAGTGATGTCATCAGTGATGTCACTGACCATGTCATGAGTGATGTAATATGTGACGTCATCAGCAGTGCATTGCGGGCGCGAGTTATAGTTAGCTGAACTAACTATAACGGGGAATTTCTATGGTTTTGTACTAGTGAAATGTCCAACTAACTATAACTGTCCCTAAAACCTATGGTTTTTTCAGTGAATTTCAAAGGTTTTTTAAATGCTAATTTCTAACTATAACGTGCCTGAAACCTATGATTTTTTAAGTGAATTTCAAAGGTTTTTTAAATGCTAGTTTCTAACTATGCCTACAGAGGTAGGACGTGAAGAAAGAAGAAAAAACGCACAGAAAGAAGCAAAAGATGTGCAGAAAGAACCAACAGAGGAGCAGAAAGAGGCCTTGTTGCAAAATCATCCTGTGCCCACAACGTTTTCAGACGGGTACTGGTGGTAACTGACTCTGACTAACCTGAGCCAGTGATATGCTAAAAGACACTTAGAATACAGTGAAAACACCTACATACACTAGGGAACACTATGCGTTGGGGTACCCCTGTGATTAGCATGACCTCCTCTGTAAGTCCCTAGTACATAATAGGGCAGGGGGATTAAAACTACCTCTTAAAACGCGCTACAGGGCGCGTTTGCACAGTGGTGAAGGGAGGGGGTGCGTGAGGTGACGTGTGCAAACGCGCCCCGTGGCGCGTTTTAAGTTGCGGGATTAAGTCCCCTTGAATACTGAGGGTCCCTGGGGCCCAACTAGCCCCCCAGGTACCTACAGTTAGGACCACAGAGCTGAGTTGCAGAGAGGCGTTCCAAGGCCACGCACCTTTTTTCACCTCTGCAACGCAACTCTGTTGTGCTTACTGAAGGTACCTGGTGGACTAGTTGGCCCCCAGGGTCCCTCAGGATTCAAGGGGAATTAATTCCCCAACTTAAAATGCACCACAGGGCATGTTTGCGCACATGTCACCTGAGGCCCCGCCCCCTCCCTTCACCACTATGCAAACGCGCCCCGTGGCGCATTTTAAGTTGGGGGATTAGATCACCTTGAATCCTGAGGGTCCCTGGGGCCCAACTAGCCCACCAGGTACTTCCAGTAAGCACCACAGGCCTGCGTTGCAACGCCTGTAACAAATTGTGCAGTTGTGTTTAGGTAGTGAAGAGGGTCGTGCTGGGGGTGGTGTTTTAGGGTTTAGGGTAGTGCAGTGGTGTTTGTGTAGTGTAGGGGGTCATGCTGGGGGTAGATTTAGGGTTTAGGGTAGTGCAGTGGTGTTTGGGTAGTGTAGGGAGTCGTGCTGGGGGAGTATTTTAGGGTTTAGGGTAGTGCAGTGGTGTTTCGGTAGTGTAGGGGGTCGTGCTGGGGGTAGTGTTTTAGGGTTTAGGGTAGTGCAGTGGTGTTTGGGTAGTGTAGGGGGTCGTGCTGGGGGTAGTGGTTTAGGGTAGTGCAGTGGTGTTTGGGTAGTGTAGGGGGTACTGCTGGGGGTAGTGTTTTAGGGTTTAGGGTAGTGCAAAGGTGTTTGGGTAGTGTAGGGGGTACTGCTGGGGGTAGTGTTTTAGGGTTTAGGGTAGTGCAGTGGTGTTTGGGTAGTGTAGGGGATCGTGCTGGGGGTAGTTTTTCAGGGTTTAGGGTAGTGCAGTGGTCTTTGTGTAGTGTAGGGGGTAGTGTTTTAGGGTTTAGGGTAGTGCAGTGGTGTTTGGGTAGTGTAGGGGATCGTGCTGGGGGTAGTTTTTTAGGGTTTAGAGTAGTGCAGTGGTGTTTGTGTAGTGTAGGGGGTAGTGTTTTAGGGTTTAGGGTAGTGCAGTTGTGTTTGTGTAGTGTAGGGGTCGTGCTGGGGGTAGTGTTTTAGGGTTTAGGGTAGTGCAGTGGTGTTTGTGTAGTGTAGGAGGTCGTGTTTTAGGGTTTAGGGTAGTGCAGTGGTCTTTGGGTAGTGTAGGGGGTCGTGCGGGGGGTAGTGTTTTAGGGTTTAGGATAGTGCATTGGTGTTTGGGTAGTGTGGGGTCATGCGGGGGGTAGTGTTTTAGGGCAGTGCAGTGGTGTTTGGGTAGTGTAGGGGGTCATGCTGGGGGAAGTGTTTTAGGGTTTAGGGCAGTGCAGTGGTGTTCGGGTAATGTAGGGGGTCATGCTGGGGGGAGTGTTTTAGGGTTTAGGGCAGTGCAGTGGTGTTCAGGTAGTGTAGGGGGTCGTGCTGGGGGGAGTGTTTGAGGGTTTAGGGCAGTGCAGTGGTGTTCGGGCAGTGTAGGGGGTCGTGCAGGGGGTGGTGTTTCAGGGTTTAGGGCAGTGGTGTTCGGGCAGTGTAGGGGGTCGTGCTAGGGGTGGTGTTTCAGGGTTTGGGGCAGTGCAGTGGTGTTCTGGCAGTAAAGGGGGTCGTGCTGGGGGTGGTGTTTCAGGGTTTTGGGCAGTGCACTGGTGTTCGGGCAGTATAGGGGGTCGTGCGGGGGTGGTGTTTCAGGGTTTAGGGCAGTGCAGTGGTGTTCGGGCAGAGTAGGGGGTCGTGCAGGATTGTGGTGTTTCAGGGTTTAGGGCAGTGCAGTGGTGTTCGGGCAGTGTAGGGGTCATGCTGGGGGTGGTGTTTCAGGGTTTAGGGCAGTGCAGTGGTGTTCGGGCAGTGTAGGAGGTGGTATTTCAGGGTTTAGGGCAGTGCAGTGGTGTTCGGGCAGTGTAGGGGGTGGTGCAGGGGGTGGTGTTTCAGGGTTTAGGGCAGTGCAGTGGTGTTCGGGCAGTGTAGGGGGTGGTGCTGGGGCTGGTGTTTCAGGGTTTAGGGCAGTGCAGTGGTGTTTGGGCAGTGTAGGGGGTGGTGCTGGGGCTGGTGTTTCAGGGTTTAGGGCAGTGCAGTGGTGTTCGGGCAGTGTAGCTGGTCGTGCTGGGGCTGGTGTTTCAGGGTTTAGGGCAGTGCAGTGGTGTTCGGGCAGTGTAGGGGGTCATGCTGGGGCTGGTGTTTCAGGGTTTAGGGCAGTGGTGTTCGTGCAGTGTAGGGGGTCTTGCTGGGGCTGGTGCATCAGAGTCTAGGGCAGTGCAGTGGTGTTCGGGCTGTGTATGGGGTCTTGCTGGGGCTGGTGTTTCAGGGTTTAGGGCAGTGCAGTGGTGTTCGGGCAGTGTAGGGGGTCAGGCTGGGGGTGGTGTTTCAGGGTTTATCGCAGTGCAGTGGTGTTCGGGCAGTGTAGGGGGTCGTGCTGGGGCTAGTGTTTCAGGATTTAGGGCAGAGCAATGGTGTTCAGGCAGTGTAGGGGGTTGTGCTGGAGGTGGTGTTTCAGGGTTTAGGGCAGTGCAGAGGTGTTCGGGCAGTGCAGGGGGTCTTGCTGGGGGTGGTGTTTCAGGGTTTAGGGCAGTGGTGTTCAGGCAGTGTAGGGGGTCTTTCTGGGGGTGGTGTTTCAGAGTTTAGGGCAGTGCAGAGGTGTTCGGGCAGTGTAGGGGTCGTGCTGGGGGTGGTGTTTCAGGGTTTAGGGCAGTGCAGTGGTGTTCCGGCAGTGTAGGGGGTCATGCAGGGGGTGGTGTTTCAGGGTTTAGGGCAGTGCAGTGGTGTTTGGGCAGTAGCGGGGGTCGTGCAGGGGGTGTTTCAGGGTTTAGGGCAGTGCAGTGGTGTTCGGCCAGTGTAGGTGGTCTTGCTGGGGGTGGTGTTTCAGGGTTTAGTGCAGCGGTGTTCGGGCAGTGTCGGGGTCTTGCTGGGTGTGGTGTTTCAGGGTTTAGGGTAGTGCAGTGGTGTTCGGGCAGTGGAGGGGGTCTTGCTGGGGCTAGTGTTTCAGGGTTTAAGGCAGTGCAGTGGTGTTCGGGCAGAGTAGGCGGTCGTGCTGGGGCTGGAGTTTCAGGGTTTAGGGCAGTGCAGTGGTGTTCTGGCAGTGTACGGAGTTGTCCTGGGGCTGGTGTTTCAGGGTTTAGGGCAGTGCAGTGGTGTTCGGGCAGTGTAGGGGGTCGTGCTGGGGGTGGTGTTTCAGGGTTTAGGGCAGTGCAGTGGTGTTCGGGCAGTGTAGGGGGTCGTGCTGGGGCTGGTGTTTCAGGGTTTTGGGCATAGCAGTGGTGTTCAGGCAGTGTAGGGGGTCATGCTGTGGGCGGTGTTTCAGGGTTTAGGGCAGTGCAGTGGTGTTCGGGCAGTGTAGGGGGTCTTGCTGGGGGTGGTGTTTCAGGGTTTAGGGCAGTGGTGTTCGGGCAGTGTAGGGGGTCTTGCTGGGGGTGATGTTTCAGGATTTAGGTCAGTGTAGTGGTGTTCGGGCAGTGTAGAGGTCTTGCTGGGGTAGTGTTTCAGGGTTTAGGGCAGTGCAGTGGTATTCGTGCAGTGTAGGGGGTCATGCTGGGGCTGGTGTTTCAGGGTTTAGGGCAGTGGTGTTCGGGCAGTGTAGGGGTCTTGCTGGGGCTGGTGTTTCAGAGTCTAGGGCAGTGCAGTGGTGTTCGGGCAGTGTATGGGGTCTTGCTGGGGCTGGTGTTTCAGGGTTTAGGGCAGTGCAGTGGTGTTCGGGCAGTGTAGGGGGTCATGCTGGGGGTGGTGTTTCAGGGTTTAGCGCAGTGCAGTGGTGTTCGGGCAGTGTAGGGGGTCATGCTGGGGCTAGTGTTTCAGGATTTAGGGCAGAGCAATGGTGTTCAGGCAGTGTAGGGGGTTGTGCTGGAGGTGGTGTTTCAGGGTTTAGGGCAGTGCCGTGGTGTTCGGGCAGTGTAGGGGGTCTTGCTGGGCGTGGTGTTTCAGGGTTTAGGGCAGTGGTGTTCAGGCAGTGTAGGGGGTCTTTCTGGGGGTGGTGTTTGAGGGTTTAGGGCAGTGCAGAGGTGTTCGGGCAGTGTAGGGAGTCGTGCTGGGGGTGGTGTTTCAGGGTTTAGGGCAGTGCCGTGTTGTTCCGGCAGTGTAGGGGGTCGTGCAGGGGGTGGTGTTTCAGGGTTTAGGGCAGTGCAGTGGTGTTCGGGCAGTGTAGGGGGTACTGCTGGGGGTGGTGTTTCAGGGTTTAGGGCAGTGCAGTGGTGTTCGGGCAGTGCAGGGGGTCGTGCAGAGAGTGGTGTTTCAGGGTTTAGGGCAGTGCAATGGTGTTTGGGCAGTGTAGGGGGTCGTGCAGGGGTGGTGTTTCAGGGTTTAGGGCAGTGCAGTGGTGTTCGGCCAGTGTAGGTGGTCTTGCTGGGGGTGGTGCTTCAGGGTTTAGTGCAGCGGTGTTCGGGCAGTGTCGGGGGTCTTGCTGGGGGTGGTGTTTCAGGGTTTAGGGTAGTGCAGTGGTGTTCGGGCAGTGGAGGGGGTCTTGCTGGGGCTCGTGTTTCAGGGTTTAAGGCAGTGCAGTGGTGTTCGGGCAGTGTAGGGCGTTGTGCTGGGGCTGGTGTTTGAGGGTTTAGGGCAGTGCAGTGGTATTCGGGCAGTGTAGGGGGTCATGCCGGGGCTGGTGTTTCAGGGTTTTGGGCAGTGCAGTTGTTTTCGGGCAGTGTAGGCGGTCGTGCTGGGGCTGGTGTTTCAGGGTTTAGGGCAGTGCAGCGGTGTTCTGGCAGTGTACGGGGTTGTCCTGGGGCTGGTGTTTCAGGGTTTAGGGCAGTGCAGTGGTGTTCGGGCAGTGTAGGGGGTCGTGCTGGGGGTGGTGTTTCAGGGTTTAGGGCAGTGCAGTGGTGTTCGGGCAGTGTAGGGGGTCGTGCTGGGGCTGGTGTTTCAGGGTTTTGGGCACAGCAGTGGTGTTCGGGCAGTGTACGGGGTCATGCTGGGTGCGGTGTTTCAGGGTTTAGGGCAGTGCAGTGGTGTTCGGGCAGTGTAGGGGGTCTTGCTGGGGGTGGTGTTTCAGGGTTTAGGGCAGTGGTGTTCGGGCAGTGTAGGGGGTCTTGCTGGGGGTGATGTTTCAGGATTTAGGGCAGTGTAGTGGTGTTCGGGCAGTGTAGAGGTCTTGCTGGGGGTAGTGTTTCAGGGTTTAGGGCAGTGCAGTGGTATTCGTGCAGTGTAGGGGGTCGTGCTGGGGGTGGTGTTTCAGGGTTTAGGGCAGTGCAGTAGTGTTCGGGCAGTGTAGGGGGTTGTGCAGGGGGTGGTGTTTCAGGGTTTAGGGCAGTGCAGTGGTGTTCGGGCAGTGTAGGGGGTTGTGCTGGGGGAGGTGTTTCAGGGTTTAGGGCAGTGCAGTGGTCTTCGGGCAGTGTAGGGGGTCATGCAGGGTGTGGTGTTTCAGGGTTTAGGGCAGTGCAGTGGTGTTCTGGCAGTGTAGGGGGTCGTGCTGGGGCTGGTGTTTCAGGGTTTAGGGCAGTGCAGTGGTTTTCGGGCAGTGTAGGGGGTCTTGCTGGGGGTGGTGTTTCAGGGTTTAGGGCAGTGGTGTTTGTGCAGTGTAGGGGGTCTTGCTGGGGGTGATGTTTCAGGGTTTAGGGCAGTGCAGTGGTGTTCGGGCAGTGTAGGGGGTCTTGCTGGGGGTAGTGTTTCAGGGTTTAGGGCAGTGCAGTGGTGTTCATGCAGTGTAGGGGGTCGTGCTAGGGATGGTGTTTCAGGGTTTAGGGCAGTGCAGTAGTGTTCGGGCAGTGAAGGGGGTAGTGCTGGGGCTGGTGTTTCAGGGTTTAGGGCAGTGCAGTGGTGTTCGGGCAGTGTAGGTGGTCTTGCTGGGGCTGGTGTTTCAGGGTTTAGGGCAGTGCAGTGGTGTTCGGGCAGTGTAGGGGGTCTTGCTGGGGGTGATGTTTCAGGGTTTAGGGCAGTGCAGTGGTGTTCGGGCAGTGTAGTGGGTCTTGCTGGGGGTAGTGTTTCAGGGTTTAGGGCTGTGCAGTGGTGTTCTGGCAGTGTAGGGGGTCGTGCTGGGGGTGGTGTTTCAGGGTTTAGGGCAGTGCAGTGGTGTTCGGGCAGTGTAGGGGGTCGTGAAGGGGGTGGTGTTTCAGGGTTTAGTGCAGTGGTGTTCGGGCAGTGTAGGGGGTCGTGCTGGGGGTGGTGTTTCAGGGTTTAGGGCAGTGCAGTGGTGTTCGGGCAGTGTAGGGGGTCATGCTGGGGGTAGTGTTTTAATGTTTAGGATAGTGCAGTGGTGCTTGGGTAGTGTAGGGGGTCATGCTGGGGTAGTGTTTTAGGGTTTAGGGTAGTGCAGTGGTGTTTGTGTAGTGTAGGGGTTCATGTTTTAGGGTAGTGCAGTGGTGTTTGGGTAGTGTAGGGGTCGTGCTGGGAGTAGTGTTTTAGGATTTAGGTTAGTGCAGTGGTGTTTGGGTAGTGTAGGGGGTCATGCTGGGGGTAGTGTTTTAGGGTTTAGGGTAGTGCAGTGGTGCTTGTGTAGTATAGGGGGTCATGCTGGGGGTAGTGTTTTAGTGTTTAGGGTAGTGCAGTGATGTTGGTGTAGTGTAGGGGGTCATGTTTTAGGGTAGTGCAGTGGTTTGGGTAGTGTAGGGGGTCGTGCTGGGGGTAGTGTTTTAAGGTTTAGTGTAGTGCAGTAGTGTTTGTGTAGTGTAGGGGGTCATGCTGGGGGTAGTGTTTTAGGGTTTAGGATAGTGCAGTGGTGCTTGTGTAGTGTAGGGGGTCGTGCTGGGGTAGTGTTTTAGGGTTTAGGGTAGTGCAGTGGTGTTTTTGTAGTGTAGGGGGTCATGTTTTAAGATGCAACGCTCCAATACCTGACCAGTCTGCACTACATAAAACTGCAAAAAAACAAAAAATAAAAAGTGTTTTGCACACTTTTGTCATTGGGCTATATGTGGGCTACATCTGGGTAATATTTGAGCTACATTTGGGCTCTCTTTTCTCTGGTGGCTATCTTGGAAGACTTCTTTGTTATGAAGTTTCCTAATTTCCTCATTTACTGCAGTCTCCTCAGTAGGAAATGCTTTCAGTTTTTTACTTTGATTCCATCAAGAAGGCATTCAGATGTATCTCACATTTGCCATAAATTCAGAATGTTAGGACTCTAGTTGCTCATTCGATCACTGTAGTAAAGCTACTGCTCAACAGGGAGTTAACTGGAAGTCTGCTGCTGGTATTGAAAGTGATTGTTTCAGTCTGCATGTCAGAATTTTCTAATGAAATAGAAGAGGATTTGAGATCTCACTTAAAACATGCCCTAATTTTTCTTTCCTTTGGTATCGCAAATTTTTCTTTCTGCAGCACTAACCATAATTTCTATTTCAAAAAGAACCCCCTCATTTTGTTCCTTTTTACATTAAATGTGTTAAGTGTTACCGGTTTATTCCAATCAAGATGGCTTCAGGTGTGCCATATTTTTGTCATAAGTAAGGCTGTTAGCACTCTAGTTGTTCTTTAGAACACTCTGGGAAGCTGCAGTAGAACACAAAGGCATCAACTGGCAGGCTGCTCCTGTTGAAATATAACAGGAAGATATTTGAGATCACACTTGAAACATGTTCTAATTTTTCTTTCTACAGCACTAACCATAATTTCTATGACAAAATGAACCTCATCATTTTGTTCCTTTTTAAATTAAATGTTTTATGTGTTACCAGTTTATTCCAATCAAGATGGCTTTAGGTGTGCCATACCTTTGTCATAAGTAAGGCTGTTAGCACTCTAGTTGTTCTTTAGAACACTCAGGGAAGCTGCAGTAGAACACAAAGGAATCAACTGACAGTCTCTGCCCTTGTTGGATGTACATGTTTTACTGAGAATGTCAGACTTCATTCTCACATGACTGAGAAAGATAATGTGAATTTACAGAAAATATGCTCTCATTTTAGCTTCTGGAGCACCTTCCAAAACTCTATGGGACAAGCATGTGAAAATAGTTTTCTCTCAAACATAATTCATGATATCCCAGCAGAAGGTTTTGCACAGGGTAAAATCACCTTAGAACACACCACAATTCCTGAAATTAGTATGGTACCATCAACAAATGAATTCTAATGTAACTAAAGTCTGTTATCACCCTTAATAGTTCTCCTTTTGGTAACCCTCAAAATCTTTGATTCACTACAATGCATTTCAATGGGGTACTATCATGTATATTGGTCTCAAGATGGCTGCCAGCAATTCCAGGATGAAGTGTTGACAGCCAATCAGATCTCACAATGACATGTGTGGTTAGGCTCCGCCCAGATATATATGTGATTTTATGTTTGATTTTCTCAGGAACTACTGAACGGATTTACACCATTTAAGCAAAAGGCACGAGTCTGAACCAAGGGCTACCTCTTTGCCAAATTTGGTGTAATTCCGTTCAGCAGTTCGGGCTGTAGCCGCGATGAACGGTTCCTATGGAAAAATGAATGGGGAAAACACGTTTTGGGACCCCCCTTTTTTCTCGGCCCCCGCTTGACGAATCACCCCAAGACTTTCAGGATAGGAGCGGACCGGAGCGCCCCAACCAGTTGGAACATTTCACAAAGATTCGTCAACCGGCGCCAACGTTATTTCAAATAGAATGTTGCGGATTTCCTATGGAAAATAGGTCCTAACTATAACTATCTACTGGCGACAGCCAGTAGATAATATTACCTACTTGCAGTCACCAGTAGGTAGTTATAGTTAGGACCATGTTTCCATAGGAAAAGCTTATTTTGATGTGCTTATAACTTTGGCGTCATTTGACGAATCTTTACAACATTTTCCAAAAGTTCCTCTTTTCAGGTCAGCTCCTATCCTAAAAGTTTGGGGGATTCGATCAAGGGGGCTAAGAAAAAGGGGTCCCAAAACGTGTTTTCTCCATGCAATTTCCATAGGAACCTTTAGACAAGGCTACAGGTCAAACTGCTGAACGGAATTACGCCAAATTTGGCAGAGAGAAAGGTCTTGGTCCAGAAAGCACACTTTTGTTTAAATCGGGTAAGTCCGTTGAGTAGTTTTAGAGAAATATCAAATTTTCCAGATATCAATATTTAAGAATTCTGACATCTGATTGGCTGAGGCGTTACGAGCACGAGCTTGCGGCTCATTGGCTGCGAACTGTTGAAACTAGGAAGTGTTGGCAGCCATTTTGTGATTCAGTCCATCAGCTCACAACTCTCCCTCTACAAGGCATCAGGTCCGTAGTTGTACCTCTGCGAGGCAACACTAAAAATATAACGAAGCTCTGTCTGTGCGAGATACTCCTTTCACGGTCCCTCTCGGCTCATTGGCTGCAAACTGTTGAAACTAGGAAGTGTTGGCAGCCATTTTGTGATTCAGTCCGTCAGCTCACAACTCTCCCTCTACAAGGTATCAGGTCCCCAGTTCTACCTCTGCGAGGCAACACTAAAAATATACCGCAGCTCTGTCTGTGTGAGATATCCCTTTCACGGTCCCTCTCCCTACATCACCAGCTCGCGGCTATGCCTTTAGAAGCCAGTCCGTCGGCTCGCAGCTCTGCGACTGCGAGCTGTGAGCCATTTTGTGACTCAGTCCGCCAGCTCGCATCTCTCCCTCTAAAAGGCATTGGATCCGTAATTCTACCTCTGCGAGGCAATACTGAAAATATCCCGCAGGTCTGTCTGTGCGAGATACTCCTTTTACGCTCCCTCTCCCCACATCATCAGCTCGCGGCTATGCCATTAGAAGCCAGACCGTTGGCTCGCAGCTCTGTGTCTGTGAGCCGTCGGGCCCGCAGCTCTACCTCTGTGAGCCACCTCGTTAGCTTGTAGCTGTGTCTGTGCTAGCAGGCCTGTCGGCCTGTTACTCTCCCTCTGCGAGTTAGCCCGTCGGTTTGCAGCTCGGAGGGCTCGCAGCTGTATCCCTGTGAGCCAGCCCGTTAACTGATAGCTGTGTGTCTGCTAGCAGGCCTGTTGGCCCATTGGTCTCCCTCTGTGAGTCAGGCCACAGCTCTCCCTCTGCGAGTCAGTATGATGCTGTGCTTTTGCGAGCCAACGGCTCGTAGGTCTCCCTCTGCGAGCTGAGCCCACGGGCCGCAGCTCTTCCTCTGCAGGCCTGTCCGACGGCCCGCAGGTGTCCCTCTGCTAGCCGAACCGCAGCTGACACTCTGCGAGCCGAAATTGGGAATATAAGGTGGCTCTAAAAAGAGCCCTTGCGTTTATTAGTTGGAGCTACATGTAAGTTCGAATGCACAGCTTCAGGTTAATCAGGAAAACTCGGTTTCCCTCATATGTGAAGTGTACTCCATCACTTCTGTAGATATCAGCCATATCAAACCGTATGTTGTTGTTGTAAATCGACCCCATTCTGTGGTCTCTGAGGTATGCAGACACAGCTTTGTTGACATTCTTCCTAGATTTTTCAATCTTATGACAAAATTGGTTTGACTATTTCCACTTCTGTCTTTGGTATATATTGGAATATACAAAGACAGTTTGAGGCAAAAGTAACATCAATTGTCCAAAGGAGTCCTTCATAAGCATTTCCAAACCTACCCCAGTCAATGTGCCTAGGTCGTTACCACCACAGTGCACAATCATGAGATCAGGGTGTTGGAGATGCAAACAGGTTTTAACCAAAGGGAGCAATTGGTGCCACTTCAATCCTCTCTGTGCAAACCATTTAATGTGCACATTTTGTAAACCTAGGTCTAAGTCAATACGTCTCTGTTCTGCATACCTCTTGCACCAGAAAACATAGCTATGTCCTACAATCCACACTAGCATTTTGAAGGTATGGCTAGAAGATATGGATAAATGTCTGTAGCTCATGCAGTCCGTGCGTAGAATAAGAGATATGTTTAAACATGGGGAACTACTTTTTTTTAGAATACAAAACGTTAACCGATTGGGAGATGAAATGTATTGTGTCCTAAAAAGTAGGGTGTATATTAGTTTTGATGAAAAGCATCTTTGTGATTGGTTAATAAAAAAGCAGTTTATACGTGGAGTACATATTATAGGATGAAATTTGCTCAGCTCAACCACACCTGCTAATTGTATTTGGAAGGTGCAGTTCAAACTTGAAAGAATGGTGAACTTTTGACCTCCACGTGCCGTTAAATGTTGGAGAAAATGTTGCAAAAAAAAATATCGGTAGGTTTAAAAAAATGATGAACTTTTAACCTGCACATGTCGTAGAATGTTCTAGAAAGTGTTGATACAATACCTTGAACTTTTCACCTGTATGTGTCCTTAAAAAACTGTTTAAATGGAAAGTTCAAAAATAACCAATAAAGAGAGGTTTTGCAATCTAAAAAAATAAGGAACTATTCTGATTTGTTCTTTACATGTATTTATGTGTGGAGCAACAGGGAAATTGTGCCATTACTGGTTCCATTCTTGATGAAAGCGGTGCATTACATGTACTGAGTGAAAAGAAAAGAATTGCATGCGTTTGTGACATTAGAAATCTGCATACCAACTACGAAGGTAAATTAGAAATTAAGAAGGTGTGTTATGTGTTTTGTAGTAGTGGTTAAGTATTTGAGACGATATTTTTAACATTGAAAGTATTTTTATTTCTAAATAACATAGTGTTAGTAAAGTCTGGTGTTTTATTGGTTCTAAAATATGCATAATGTGTAACTAGTTGTTAAACAAGTACTTTATATATGTTTAGGAGTTTTTCACAAAGAAAAAGTGTAAGTTGTCATCTGTAAAAGACTGTGGGCCATATTCTCACGAGCAGCGATAACATTATCGCAGCTTTAGCGGCAGTTTCCTGCCGCTAAAGTGGCGATAATGTTATCGCCATTCTTGTGAATATGGCCCTGTATGGTTTTGAAAATTCGATGTAGCGTTAATTTCGATTTGTATATCTATTCCGGCGAGATAAACAGAATGTGGCACGTTTGGAAATTATGCTCAGTCTGGAAATAGTGGAGAAGGGGTGACAGTAGAAAATTCATGTGTTATTAACTTAACAGAGATAGAAAAAAAAGAAGAAATGTTATGTGCACACTTTGTGGTCTTATTTTTTACACTGAGAGGTAGATTTCAATGTCAGTCAAGGCTGGTGTGGTACTGCGAGGCTTTATATTTGGGTGTTCTTAGGAAATCTAAGTTGTTGGGGAGCGTTTCTTCAGAAGTATTTTTTTTTACATATGTGAGAGATAAAAAATAAATGAAAATGTTCTTTGTATATTTTCTGTACGATTTTGTTCGCAGTGGTAAAGTAAATGTGATTATTGGTGATAGTAATTGTCACGGTGTGTTCCTCTGCTGAATATACGCAGGCGTTTAAGTGGTCCGGGTGTTATCAGTAGTAGGCTCCGCCACCCCTTTAAGAGAGCCACCAATTTTTTCATCCCAGTTAAAGCTATTAATATACGTATAGTAAAGGGATGATACATAAAAAGTTTGGAATTACACCTTCATTTACTCTGTCTACCTTGCACCACCATTTTGTGCCCCCAGCAGTACTGTTTATAAAAATATTCTAATACAGCTTTTTGTATTATAAAAATAGCACTTATAGGTTTATTGGCATATTGGTAGAATTTGTACTATATAAAGAATGTTGCAATCAGTTTCAATGGTATAGAAATGCACTGTATTATGTTGGAAATATTACATTTGCATAGGTTGTGATGTTATTTTTTTACTGTAAGGTACATTTGAGTATAAGTGAAAACAGGTGATATACTGCGAACCCGTTCAGAATGTGCACAGATTACATAGAGAGTAAATGGACAAAGTAAACGTGCATGTTGCTTTGTGTATGTATGCATAGTTTGAATCATTTGATGATACTTTAAGACATAATCTAAACACTATTTCTGCTTTACAATTGGGTACAGTGCACAGTGTTAGTAGTTAGTGACTAGATGCTGGTAAATGGATTATTTATTGCTCGTTCGTACGAAATACATTTGGAGAGGGGCGTTTCTTTACAAGAGATATTTTATAAATGTGTGAGAGATAAAGAACAATTAAAAATGTTCTTAGTAAATTTTCTGCATGATTTTTTCACACTAGTAAACTAACTGTGATTATAAGTGATGAAAATTGTTAGGGTGTGTCTCTGTGCTGAATATACGCAGGACTTTAAGTGGGCTGGGTCTTACTGGTACTGAACACTGCTACCCCTTTTACACACCCGCATTTTTTTTCATCCCACTCAAAACCCTCAATATACGTTTATTAAAGGAACGGTACAATAAAAGTTTAGGGATTACACCTCCGTTTCCTCTCCTCATGTGTCACCCCCATTTTGTGCAGCAAACAGTAGTGTTTATAAAAATTAAGTAAGAGAGCTTTATCTAGTATGAACATAGCACTTATACCTTTATTAGCATGTTCATGGGATCTGTAGTGTAAAGAGAAGGTCGTAATCAGTTTCAATGGTACAAAAGTGAGGTGACATATGTTTGAAAGATTACATGGTTTTAGGAGCAAGGTATAGAGGTAACAAATAAGCAGTATAGTTTGTTATGTTTAAACGAGTATGTCGTTTTGTAAATCAGATACAGCGTTGATTTGTGCAGCACACACTACACCCACAATGACCCTGGAACATGTCGCTGAATGCCATGGCACACTGCAGCACACATCCAAACACCAAGTAGGCCCCCATCCACAATGTGCACAGAGTGCCCCCCCTATCACCAATATCCCAACCTACCCTTGCACATATGCTGAATCTAGCAAACCAGCAGATCCGTGACCCACACTGACTATGCAAGTAACACTGCATGTCGGATAGCATAGCAGCTGCGCAAAGAAAAAACATGGCCCACGAAGCGACATGTATGGAGCCAAGTGCAGATCACATCCTCAAAGGATCAGGTCACACTCCGACATGTCCGCGTGCAACCACAACCCATGCCTTACAATACACGCAGCAGACCAACAATGCACCAGGCCACAAAATAAGTCCGCAAGCACACATCACCCAAGTCAAAAGCAAAACAGGCCCCGAAAAGCACACAATCCAAAGGCACCCCGTCTCAAGGGGAGAAGGCTACACGAAATCAGAGCTGCAGGGGCAATTCCCCCACAATGCAGCCCACACAGATAGCAATCACAGAACATCAGCAATGAAGGCAATGTGGTACAAAACTCCCCTCATACAGGTTCTGTGTCTGGTGTGTGTGGCGGGGTGATGGCTGCATGGCTGTGTGCCCCTGACACAGTAGACTGCGTAGGTGATGGGGCTGCATCAGATGTCGTCCAGCACCTATGCAAAAACAATGTCTGGCTCACAGAGGCGGAGCTTGCCAAATAGATACACCCCCGTTGCACATGCGACAGTCAGTTCTTCCCTGTGTTGGTACGAGGCTCATTGTGGCACACAAGTGGACAATCTTTACAACATACCTCACAGTTAGACACCAGTGGAGTGGCATAGGCTTTATTGGCATGTGCATGTCAGTACGGACGAGGCAATGGCCACAACAGGCCCGCACATGCTTAAGACACTTACAAGTAGCATGGGTACATGTCGAGGGGCAGATGATGCTGGGGCTGAAATGGACAAGATTTATCACATATGGCAATGCTGGCAGCCCACCTTGCCTTGCTGGACGAGTCATGTGTTGTTTGGCATCTGCACAGTGCCCCGTGTGAGGGGGTATGACTCACTGTACGTGGGATCTGCATGGTGCTCTGCCTCCGGGGTACGGCAATTGTCTGCTCTGCCGACAGTGATCAGGTGTGAGGGTCCGACAGGTTCATATGTTGTGCTACATCGCCATGTGTGTGCTCTCACTGAGCAGTGTGTCCGAACTGGCAATGTTGCCAAACGACGCTGTGTTGCTCGGACCATGGACCTGCGTCGCCTTGGACAGCTGTGTGTGCACACGCATTATTCCACGCACATGCATCCAGAGCTCGACCGAAGGGAGACGTGTCCACTGTTTTGGTGGGATATGTGAGCAATCCCCACTGTGCAACAAGTTGTTGGGCCATATGCTGTGGGTGGCAACAGGATGTGGCTGCAGGTACGTAGTTACTCGTCCATGAATGCCCGTGCAGCTTCATGTGCAATGTGTTCCAATAGTACGTCGTTGTCGTGTTCAAGAAACACCAGGGTGAGCCAATCCATTAGGTGGTCCGGGCAGGTGTGCTCAGGCCATGCCGTCTCACCGATCCGCAACACAGCCCAATAGGGGAGTGCCTCGATGTGGTCACTGCACATGAGAAATTGTGCCATCTCCCATGCACAACTACCAATACATACGTAGTATGTCAAGGCATCCCATGCACGGCTGTCTTGGTTACACTCCTGTTCGTGATCGAACAGGGGCGCAAACACAAGTCATAGTCCAATTCATCAACAGTTGTGTTGGATAGGCAGACATCCATGGGACACTCGAATGTTCATGTTCGGCAGTGGAACCAGGGCTGGACGCAGGTGACGTGGGCAATGCGGAAGCTGAGCCTGTAACTGATCCGCAGCACTGCCAGTGGCAGTGCGCCCAGTAAATGCAGCATACATGCACGGTACTGTTCCACGTAACGGGTGTTGTGCATGTGCCAGGTATGGCCTGCCATTGCGTTGGTGCGTCTCGTGAACAGGCACTCTTCTGGACTGCGGCTGTTGTGTGGAGGATATGCCACAGCTCTGAGAAATGATTTGAATGTGTGTGCAATGTTGTGGGACATGGGTTGCTGTTTTTGTGGGTGTCAAGGCCATCCCATGCGGGGGTACCACAGGCAGGGGCTTCTATGTCTGGGCTGTGGATAAGTCAGATGGTTTATTTGCAGAATGTGTGGTGTGGGAGTCGTCCCCATCTGCCATTGTATCTCTATCAGGGTGTTCCAGGCGCGTTTGGGACCAAGGTCAGAGGTGCAGGTGTCCTCCCGGCTTCTGCATTGGGACAATGGTGCTTTCATCCCTGATTTTTGCCTCACTACTACTTTCGTTTTGGGAATGTGATGTGGCTTTGGCGCTGAGATTGGGACACGGCCTTGGGCTCATGGTGTATGGATGGCGATGCACACACACATGTTGGCATGTGGAGCCAGGTGCCCGTGCGGCCTTGCGCTGCTTGTGCTATCTCACGCCGTCTCTCTCCCTCGCTCTGTCCCTCTCTTTCCTTTGTTGCGCGCATGGCACACCTTCTTCTCTTTGATTTGGTCTACCGGGCTGTGTGCTACGGATTGTCCAGTGGGAGCAGCTAGGACTCATCCTAGGGGTTGTTTCTGCTTTTGTTTCTCTGGGGTTTTGTGTTGGTGGTTGCATTGCTGTATGACTGATTCTCCATTTTCTGGTCAATTATGTATGTTTATTTTGCTGCTTGTGCGACATCAGACAAGATGTTTGTTTTGGGATTCGTGGTGTTGGTGTGCAATTTCTTAGTCCGGGGTTGGGGTGGTGCTGGGGGGAGGTTTCCGGGTGTGGGATGGGGTCCTGGGGTGTTGGCGGTGGGTGTTGTGGCCCTGTTGGGTGTCTGGGCCGCATGATGAGTTGCTCCATGGCATCTGTTGCCCTTCGGATGTGGCCCTGGGCTGTGCTTCCTTTTGTGGTGCTGGCTGCCGTCCGACTATACACCAGGTCAGAGCAGGTGTAAATTTCCTGGTGCTAGCGCGCCTTATCGCCGGTTTTGTGTTTTTATCGTGGATGTGGCTGGTCGTTGTGAATGCTGAGGTGTGCTGTTGTCTCGGCTTTTGTCACGGGAACGCCTACTCTGCATCTCATTAGTGATATTTGCAAGGGTCTTCTGTGGTGATATTTTTTGAGGCTGCTATTGCAAGTATACTGGTGCTGTGGGCTGTTAACACTGGCTTGTGAATGGGGGGATACATTTATCACGAGTTTGGCTGCGATAAAGTGCCGTTAATTCGGCAATGGCTCCTTGTGAATATGTCCCTTAATCTTTCCCTCCTCTCCATCTCCATGTTGGTGGTTTTTGTTGCTCTCTAACAGTTGATCTGTACTTGTTTATGTACATCCACAATAAAATGTAAGCCTGTACCATATCTTTGCTAATATGGTGCAGTGTTATGCTTGCTAAGTTGCCGATAGAAGTGTTAAACTATTAAGGGTAACGTTAAATGTGCCATTTAGTTGAGAATATCACTCTAAGTATACAGATAACAATTTTACAAAATAGTATCTACAAAGTTATCTGTAGTGGGTTGCAGAGGAAGTGGTGTGGGACGGTGGGGTGCATGGGACGGGGGGTGGGGCGGGGAAAAGTAGGAGGTAGCGGTGTCACATATAAAATGGGAAGGTGAATCTAAATAATTCAATAAATACGTGCTGTATGTCGGATGACACTACCTGCCACCCTACTGTTCCCTTATTCCGCTCCAGTACCATGCAGCATTTCCTCTGCAAGCCACCACTGGAACTTATATAATTGTATGTGATTATTTTGACATATTGAACAGATATAACAAATAATTGAAACTTTTTTTCATTCTTAGAAAATTATTTTGTTTGGATTAAAAATTGAAAATGCCTAGAAGAACTGAAAAAAAAAGGAAAAACAAAAAGGCAATCTACTTAAAGAAGAGTCAAAAATGTGGATTACAAGAAAATGAGAGTACTACAAAAAGAGTTTCTTCTGGTAAAAACACTAGACAATTTCTAAAAAAAGTATTACGAAGATTTAATGAAAATAACATCACACAAAGGAAAAAGAAAAAATTTTCAAGTAAGGAGAAGCAGACTTGGACTTCAAATTGCAAGAAAAAAAACTTGATAAGGAAAGAATATTTGTTACCTGTAGACAAAAACAATTTCAAGAAATTCGCCAAAGAGTTTTTTGAAATGTAGTAATTCAGAATTTAATAAAAGGATGCCACAAATATAAAAAGAAAGTGCTGCAATTGAAACAGAAACAGCGTGTTGAAAGCATAGTGGATACTGATTTTAACCCCTTCGATGCGCGTGACGAGCTCAGCTCATCATGCTGCGCGGTAGCGCTGTGCGCATGACGAGCTGAGCTCGTCACGACTACACCCGCAATCGGAATGTCCAACACACGAGCGGAATTCCGATCGCGGTCAAGGGGTTAAGTTAAAACAAAAAATATTCATTTTCAATTTGAAGAGGATGAAAGTGTTGGATAAAACAATGAAGATTCTGAAAGACAAAAGTAAAAAAAAAAAAGACGTGTGAACAGAAGCAACTTTTGTAAAATCTTCAGTGGAAAATAGAAACATACATCTAATAGTGAACCTTTTTTTAATGAAGAGAGTAACTTCCAAGAAAATAGTTTACCATCAGCAGTTGATACTGGAGGTCGTTGCTACGAAGTTCAGAATGGTTGTCCTGTTCCAAAAGAGGAAATGGTTACTATTAGTGCAGAACAGTTAACAGCTGAAGAAGTGCAAGGGAAATGCACACAAGCTCCTGTGTATAAGTGGGGTTGTAGCAGTATTTGTAGTATTCGACCGGAATCTATTGATATAATGCGAGATTTGTTACGAGAATATACACAGAAAAGTGTAAAACAGAAGATTAGGTTGTTACAAACACTAGATCCTTGTAATGTAAGAAAATATACTGAGAAACATGGGCATTCTCTGGCTTGTCTTTCAAGAAAAGTGTGTAAAAGTGTTTTTCATCACTTAAGGATGTTAGCAGTACACCATTCAGAAATGCGGAAGTTTATAAGGAAACTGTACTATGTAAAAAGTCCTGCATTATGTTTAGGTGAACTACATACAGTTCTTTTACACAGTTCTTTATCAGATGTACAAAAAAGTGTGATGATATTCAGTTCCGATATTTTGGTTCAGAAGAGCAGTGTATGGAAAGTGAAAGTTTGACAATTACAGATGTTGAAGAAGATGGGATAGTGATTATGATTGATCAGTTTGAAGAAGAAATTGGAAAGTTTAACATAGTGTGCTCTGAAATTCCAAACTATGTTTGTGTTTGTTGTCGATGTACTAATTATAAAATTCAAACTAGGAATGTTGATTTGTATTTGAAATATGAAAAGAAGAATAATGATAAATGGAAAGAATTTGCAACTTACTTGTTAGTGGTATGTCAATTTGAGTTAGGCAGTGATCAACGTATTTGTAAATATTGTTATAACAAATTAGAAGAGAACAAAATGCCGGCTAGAGCGGTACATAATAAGTTAGAATTAGTAGCTATTCCGGAGGAACTGGCAGATTTGAATACATATGAGTCAGTTCTAATTCAATCTGTTCATCCATTTCAAACTATAATTTGCATGGAGCCTAAAACAGGTAAACTGCCACCAACAGACTTACAAAGAGGGCTGAAAGGAAGAGTAGTGTACTTACCTTTGGATGTTAAGAAAAATATTGAAATTGTTGGTGGAGACAAAGATGAAAATGAAGCAGTAGTCATTCTAGTAAATGGAGTACCAACAAAGAGTCGGAGAATATGGCAAGAATTTGTGGATGTTAAAAAACTTCAAAAGGCTACATTATATCTTGTGGAGAATAATATTTATTATAAAAGTGTAAATGTGGAAGAACAGGTAATAAGTTTGGAAGATGAATCTGAAATTTCAAGTGGTCAAATAGAGAAAGTGGACAAGTCAAGGAGTGAAGAGATTTATGAACATTACACAATATGTCCTCTACATTCAAAAGAAGTAATAGGAAACAGTATTGAGTTATTTCAAATGAAAAAAGCAAAGGGAACTCCAATGAGTGTATGGGAGAAAAGCTTAGAAGCTCGTTGTTTTCCACAGCTGTTTCCTACTGGAGAAGGTGGACGATATGATGACCGACCTGTACGTATTCCAGCTTCAGAATATCGCTCAACAAGATTATACTCTGAAGATCCTAGATTCCGGCAGTGTATACCATATATATTTCACCTTTTGTTTGAAAGTGATCTGTCTTCTCTGTCCTATGCAGTGAACCACATACTGAAACCTGGAGTTCATCAATGACTTCTTTCAGCGAAAGAATTTGTGGAGAAAGTTCAACAAACAGATGAAAATTTAGAAGCACAGTTAATTAATTTGACGGCATGTCAATGAGGAACAAATGAGTATTGGTATCGTCGTCATGGAGAACTGAAGTGTATGTTATGGAACTTAGGTACACCAACATGGTTTGTGACACTTAGGGGCCGATTCCGATCTCGGCCGGTAGGGCTCCGAATCGGATTCGGCTTTACCGGATCCGATTCGGAGCCCTGTTTCCCGACCGAACCGTACGCGGGTCCGGCCGAGCGAGTACGATGCGAATTCGCCGACCGACTCGTCCGGGCGTCCCGACCGCTCCGACCGACTCGCTCCCGGCTCGAACCGCTCCGACCGACTCGCTCGGACTGGACTCGCACCGCGCAATGGAGACGTTCCCCGGCCGGGTAAGTACGATGCGCGCCGCGAGCAGTCCGACCGAGCCGCGCACTCCGGCTCAAAAGAGCTGTCAGAGCCGTACTTTGGGGGTCCGTGTCGGACCCCCTGTATGCGTAGCCGCGCGAGTCGCACACAGGGGGACCCATGGGTCCCCCTACCTGTGCGTGTACGGCGCGAGCCGCTTCGCCGCGTACCCGCTGTAGGGGGCGCACTTGTCCGACTCGCACCCATTGAGTCAATGGGAGCCCGCGTACGCGTTGTACGACCGGCTCCCATTGACTTCAATGGGAGTCCGACCGACTCGAGTCCGATAACATACGGACGCATCGTACTCGTTCGGTCGGACTGCACGGGTCCGATTCGGTCAGAAATCTCTCCGGGTCCGGCTCGGTCGGAGAAATTTCCGGCCCGAATCGGAATCGACCCCTTAGCTGTGCAGAGTATGCATGGGAAGATTTGCTTGAATTTCTACGAGAAGCAAATTCCAATATAAAGAATGTTGAAATGAAGACACCTTTAGAACTGTGTTCTTTGGATCCTGTAAATGTGTGCAGATATTTTAATCATAGGTTTCAAGCTATGATGTCTTTCATCTGCAATAAAAATAATCCACCTCTTGGAGAAGTTACCGATTTCTTTTGGAGAAAGGAGTACCAAGCGAGAGGGCTCCTCATATACATATGCTATTGTGGATCAAGGATGCACCTAAATTTGGAACTGATTCAATGAAATAGTATTGTCTTTCATTGAACAGTATGTGACATGTGAGATTCCAAGAGAATGAGGAGATAAAAGCTTGAGACAGCAAGTTTTACGTTTCCAAAGTCACCGTTGTGGAAAGTACTGCCGACGAAAATACAAATGTAACGGAAAATTTTATACCAAGTGTCGGTTTGGATTTCCACGTCCAGTAATTTCTAAAGGAAGAGTAAATTATTTTTTATCTTCTGTAAGGCACACAATAACTCGCAAATCTCCAAAGAATACCTACAACTTGAAAAGAAGAGAACTGTCAAAGTATATTAATGACTACAATCCGGTTATTTTAAAAATGTGGAATGCAAATATGGACATCCAGTATGTTGCAGACAACTCAATTGCTATTGCACGCTACGTTACATCATATATAACTAAATCAGAAAGAACCGAGATGAAAGAAATGTGGGAAGAAATTGCACAAGAGAAGAGCCTTAGCAAAAAATTGTACAGCTTTACTTTGAAAATGCTTTCTCACAGAGAAATTGGATTGTATGAATGTTCAGACCGCTTGTCCTCTTCAAGTTTATATTCAAAATCACGAGGGATCATTTGGGTAAGTTTAGGTCTTGCCTGCTCACGAAATAGAGTGTTTAAATCATTAGAAGAAATTGAAAAATTAGCAGCAAATGAACCAGACAGTACAAAAATTCTTAAAACTAATATGTTGGATACATACTATCCGAAAAGGAATCGACATCTGGAACAGCTATGTCTGTATGAAGTACTTCAACATTACAGCTTCAAAAGAAATGTTAAACAGAATTTAAAAGAAGGAAAATATGCAGTACTTGGATGTCATGGTTGTTTAGTAAAACACACAAAAGCTAACCTTATCAACCACAAGAAACTTAGTTGTGAAACTCCAGACAAGCGAGAATTTTACTATTTAGCACTTCTCCAACTGTTTAAACCATGGCGTAGTGAAAGTGAATTACTTGGAGATTTCGACTGCTACGAAGATTCTTTTAATACATGTAAAGATAGAATTGCATGTTCAATTTTCCCTACATATTTAAAAATGTTGAATGATGAAGTTGAACAGGAAAAGACTATTACAGCTGAAGTTGCAAATGAAAGTTCTCAAGATAGTCAAAGTTCTGGTCCATGTTGTCAAGATCCACATGGAGAACCAATAGTGGAAAATGAAGCAGCGATTGCTATGCATGAAGTGGAAATTGCAATACAACAAGCACAAGAGGAGAATATTACATTGGAAAAGTTAGAAGAACAAGTAAATATTGAACAGAAAGAAATATATGTACAAGTGAGAAAACAGATAGAACATGGTTTGTTGCATGAAAAAAAGAATGTGTATGTTCATCATTTAAACCTATTCTGATGTACATCAGTGGTCAAGCTGGAATGGGTAAAAGTTTTTTAATTAAAGTTTTGACCAGTTATCTTAAAAAAACTACTGGTTCACAAAAATCTTGTGTGGTAACAGCTCCAACTGGATTAGCTGCGTACAATGTTAAAGGAATTACTTTGCATAGACTACTAATGTTACCAGTTGAGCATGATAATAAATTAGAATATCAGAAGTTGTCTGGAGAAGCTTCTTATGAAGTGTCAAGAGTGCTGAAGAAGATGAAACTTTTAATTATTGATGAGGTGAGCATGGTCTCAAACTTAATGCTTGCTTTCATGCATTTAAGAATGCAACAGGTGTTAAAAACAGATTACGACGTTTTCTTTGGAGGAAAACATTTAATTGTCTTTGGAGATCTGCTACAACTAACTCCTGTGAAAGGAGAACCAGTCTTTAAAACTCTTCCACATGAAGACACTAGGAAATCTTTGGAAAGTATTGGAAATGTGAATCTCTGGTTAAATTTTGAATATAAAGAACTCACTCAGAATATGCGACAAGCAAGTGATGAAGATTATGGAAATATTCTGAAAGATGTAAGAATTGGTGTTCTAAGCAAACATGGTAAACAAGCTTTACAAAGTCGTCTACTAAAGAACTTGTTTACAACTGAAAACACACCAGCAGCACTACTGTACAAGAACATTGCAGAAAAAAAGTCTATACTTTGCTTAATGCCTACAATGGAAGAGTGTTATACATTTAATCAAGAGCTTCTGAAATTGGAAAATCAAGAAATAGTTCACATTGAAGCTATTGATAAAAACGAGCATCAAGGAATAACAATTCTTCTTTCAAATAAACTACAGATTAAATAGGATTCTTTGGAAAAGTCTGTATCAAAAACTGCTGGCTTAGAAAAAAATTTAGATGTATGTATAAACTGTCGGGTAATTTTGAGGCGTAATTTGAATATAGAAGAAGGTTTAGTGAATGGAGCAATAGGGAAAGTTGTTGAATTTGTAAAATATCAAAACAGAAATGCAATTGAATTCTTGAAAATTAAATTTGATCAGATTACAGAGGTAAAACAAATTGGGCGTTGTGCTGTACGTTTTTGCTGGTAAAAGACTTGTATGTTCGTAGAAAACAGTTTCCTTTCTGTTTAGCATATGCAATAACCATTCATAAATCTCAAGGTTTAAGTGTAGATAATGCTTTAGTAAATGTTGGAAGAACTGTGTTTAAAGAGGGAATGGCATACGTTGCATTATCTCGAGTTAGAACATTGTCTGGTTTGTATTTAATTGATTTCGATGAACACAAGGTTAGTGCTGATGTAAATTGCGTAAGAGAATAAAATCGTTTAAGAAGATTTTATGCACCAACTTTAGTTGAATATCCTATTTATGAAAAACGTGCTGTGTGTTCAAAACGCAAACATGTTGTTGAATCAAGTGTGGTTGAAAAGCAGAAAAAAATTCAAGAGAAAAGAAAAGATGCAAAGAAACAGAAAATACAAACGAGTGATGATGTTGTGGGATACCAATTAGAAAAGGCTTCTGGTGTCAACTGCTATGGTAATGTTATTCTAAACGTTATATTTTATCTAGAAGATGTTTATGGTGAAATTATGGAAAGTCAGGAAAAAAGATTATGTTCTGCACTTTATACTTCATTTGAACAATTGAGAACTGACAGAAGTAAGATCCATACTGCTTCTGGTATTCGACAACTCTTGGATACATGTACTGGATCTTTAATGTTCAGTCCTAATATACAACAAGATGCACAAGAGTTTCTGATGGTTATGCTTGGGGTATTAGAAGATGAAGGAATCCAGATTGAGAGTTTATTTGGACTCAATTACAAATGGGATCACAAATGTGAACAGTGTTCATTAACTTCAAGTACTATAGTTCACAGAGAACGATTTCTATATTTAACAATACCTGACTGGAAATCTGTAACTTTTCCGAAATTAGTAAAAGAAGCAAATCGTGATATGAAATGTTCTTGTTGTCAATCAGAAATGTTATCTACATTATGCCTAGAAAGATATGGAAAATATCTAATTTTAATGCTACAACGCTGTAGACCAAATGGAAGAAAAGTGGAAACGAAAATAAAAATTTTCGTTGCTAGTCAAGTATCTATTTCTGGAAGAACTTTCAAAACTCTGGCTATTGTTTTCCATGCTGGAGCTACTACCACATGTGGACATTATACTGTATATTTAAAATGCAAAAATGGTTGGAGTCACTGCAATGATACACACTTGGAAATTAAACAGAGATTGCGTTATGAATTACCCAACTCATACTTGATATTTCTGAAACAAAAATTTTAGATACTAGAGGGAAAATGGGAAGATGCTTTAAGGTATTGATAGTGGATGATTTCCCCCAAAAATGTCCACACATTATTTTGCCTTGAGGAAAAATGTGAACAGAAACTACACAGTAAAGGTAAGATTTAAAAATTGGAAATAGTATTGAATGTGTTATTTGTGTTGATTTGGTATTGTGGTTGAACGAATTAGTCATTTGTTTTTTTTTAACAATCTAGTTGATTGCTTTTTTTTCCCCAGCTGTTTATGATGATACTACAGTGACATCACTGTGAATAGTGAAGTTAAGTAGAATCTGATAACAGCAGAAAAAGGGAGAAAAATAGGTTTTTAAAATGTTTAAATTATGTTGTATTATTTGATAAGTAACACTGTAATTTGTGAAATATATTACATTACACAACAGTTTTACAGTTTATTTTCTTTTCTGTAGTGGAAAAGTCAGAAAAAACAGTACTAATGACAAATAGCAGAATAGTAGTTTAATATTTTAAAACAACTTTCAAATTCACTGAAAAAACCATAGGTTTTACAGATGTAATAGTTAGAAATTAGGATTTAAAAAACCTTTGAAATTCACTGAAAAAACCATAGGTTTTACAGACGTTATAGTTAGAAATTAGCATTTAAAAAACCTTTGAAATTCACTGAAAAAGCCATAGGTTTTACAGACATAATAGTTAGAAATTAGCATTTAAAAAACCTTTGAAATTCACGGAAAAAACTATAGGTTTACAGACGTTATAGTTAGAAATTAGCATTTAAAAAACCTTTGAAATTCACTGAAAAAACCATAGGTTTTACAGACGTTATAGTTAGAAATTAGCATTTAAAAAACCTTTGAAATTCACTGAAAAAACCATAGGTTTCAGGGACGTTATAGTTAGCTGGACATTTCACTCGTACAAAACCATAGAAATTCCACCGTTATAGTTAGTTCAGTTAACTATAACTCGCGCCCCCGCAATGCACTGCTGATGACGTCACATATTACATCAATCATGGCATGGTCAGTGACATCACTGATGACAACACTGATGACATCTCAAATGACATCACTGATGACATCACTGATGACATCATCCACGTGATAATCTGATGCACCTCATCACACCCTAATATAACCTTTAATACACCCACTGTAAAATACAGACTACCATTTTTGAAACCATCCACACACCAATACCAGTTGCTACATACTCACTCACTGATTCCTAGGTCTGCACACACATCCACTCATTCACCCATACAATCACTTATACATGCAGTCACTTATCAATACAACACTATCATATGCACTCATACACCTATTCAGACACTCACACACCGCCACTCATCCATGGAGTTACTCACACACCTAGTCGGTCATGCTCAGAATCAATCACACTCCCATTTACTCACCTAAACAGTTATACACACACCACCTCACTAATTCATACAGACAGTAACGCATAGTTACTCTCTTATGTAATCACTGAAACAAGTACAGACTGATCCATACATGCCACTCTCACAATCACTCAGTCTCACATATAGTTATTTATATACACCATCACTCACGTATACTGCCTTTTACATATGTAGTTACTCACATATGTACCACTGAGACATCCATTCACTCACCAACACACCCATACACACACTCACCCACCCATACAGCTGTTTCCACATGCACTCTTGAACCCATACACCCAGTGAATCAACCACTCACACATCTATGCACAGAGTCACACACCTCCAACCCACCCACACACACACTCAGTCACCCATACAAATACTCAAGCAAACAATCAAGAACCCATATAGACACTCATGTAGCTACTGACCAACACATGTAGCAGCTTACACAACAACAGACAGACTGATACAGACATTCACACAGTTTAGTCACTAACCCATGCATTCAGTAAGATACGTTTAATCAGTCACTTATACAATCAGTTACATCCCTCCTAAATCCTCCATCCAGACACTTGTACACCCACTCATTCTTCAATACACCTTGCCATATATATAAAACATATTTAAACTTTACTGAAACACATAGTCACTGGATAATGTCATCAGTGATGTCATTTGAGATGTCATCAGTGATGTCACCGACCATGCCATGAATGATGTAATATCTGACGTCATGAGCAGTGCATTGCGGGGGCGTGAGTTATAGTTAACTGAACTAACTATAACGGTGGAATTTCTATGGTTTTGAACGAGTGAAATGTTCAGCTAACTATAACGTCCCTGAAACCCATGTTTTTTTCAGTGAACTTCAAAGGTTCAAAGGCCTCCAAGGCCCCCCAAAGCCCCCCAAAGCCCCGGGGACCGCCACCCCCGGGGCTTTTGTCAAATATTTGCGGGGGGCACGCAGCCCCCCCACAGCCCCGGGGACCGCCACCCCCCGGGGCTTGTTTTTTAAAAATAATTTACCTGTGTGGGGGGGGGGCTCGAGCCCCCCCACACGCCCCGGGGACCACAACCTCCCCAGGGCTTTGAAAATGTTGGGAGGGGGGCCGCGTGGCCCCCCTCCTGGAGACTGTGATGGCCCTGGGGACTGCCACCCCCCAGGGCCGGCTCCTGCAGTGTCCTGGGGTGCCCACCCCGGGACACTGCTTATTGCTATGGCAGGGCTGGAGCCTCGCGCCTCCCGCCCTGCCATAGCAAACTTGTTTGGGTTTTGAAAGCGAGAGCAGGGAAACCTGCTCTCACTTTCAAAATCCAAACCAAATTGCTTTACCATATGGGGAGCTGAATGTTAGCAGCTCCCCGTGTGGAAAAGCAATGCCGGCTCCAGCAGGAGGCGGGGAGCCGGCGGGACCATGGGGGCATTGGGGCTCCCCCCACGGTCCCCAACTAATAGGGCCAGCCCCGGTGGATGGGGTCCCCGGGGCTAGAAGTGGCCCGGGAGGGGAGCCACGTGGCCCCCCTCCCCCAAATAAAAAAAAACAAACAAAAAAAACACTGCAAAGGCCGACCCCGGGGGATGGGGTCCCCGGGGCCATAAATGGCCTGAGGAGGGGGGCAACGCAGCCCCCTCCATAAAAACACATTTAAAAAGTTGGCATGCCCCGGGGGATGGGGTCCCCGGGGCCGGAATTGGCCAATAGAGGGGGGCCCATGCTGCCCCCTTCCCATTTAGATTTTTCTTTTATTTAAAAAAAGTGGTCAGGCCCTGGGGGATGGGGTCCCCAGGGCCCCAAAAAATGAAAAAGAAGGGGGGCCACACAGCCCCCCTTCTTAAAATTGTTTTTTTTTTAAAAGACGGCATCGTACTGGAGGCCCCGCCCCCTCCAGCAACACTCAGCAAACGCGCCCTGTGGCACGTTTTAAGTTGGGGAATTAATTCCCCTTCAATACTGGGGGTCCCTGGGGGCCAACTAACCCACCAGGTATCTCCAGTAAGCGCCACAGGGACCCTCAGGATTCAAGGGGACTTTATCCCCCAACTTAAAACACGCCACAGGGCGCGTTTGCACAGTGGTGAAGGGAAGGGGCGGGCCTGAGGTGATATGTGTGCAAACACGCCCTGTGGCGTGTTTTAAGTTGGGGAATTAAGTCCCCTTCAATCCTGAGGGCCCCTGGGGGCCAACTAGGCCACCAGGTACCTCCAGTAAGCACCACAGGCCTGCGTTGCAGAGAGGTGGTCCAGGCCACGCCCCTTTTTACACCTCTCTGCAACGCAGCTCTGTGGCACTTACTGGAGGTACCTAGTGGGCTAGTTGGACCCCAGGGACCCTCAGGATTCAAGGGGACTTAATCTCCCAACTTAAAATGGCCACAGGGCGTGTTTGCACACATGTCACCTCAGGCCCCCCTCTCCCTTCACCACGGTGTAAACGCGCCCCGTGGCGCATTTTAAGAGGCAGTTTTAATCCCCCTGCCCTATTATGTACTAGGGCCTTACAGAGGAGGTCATGCTAATCACAGGGGTACCCCAACGCATAGTGTTCCCTAGTGTATGTAGGTGTTTTCACTGTATTCTAAGTGTCTTTTAGCATAGCACTGGCTCTAGGCCTAGTTACTCAGAGTCAGTTACCACCAGTACCCGTCTGAAAAAGTTGTGGGCACAGGATGATTTTGCAACAAGGCCTCTTTCTGCTCCTCTGTTGGTTCTTTCTGCACATGTCTTGCTTTTTCCTGCACTTTTCTTCGTCTTTGTGGACTTCTGTTGCTTCTTTCTGCATTTCTTTTGCTTCTTTCTCTTCAATTTTTCTTCTTTCTTCACATGTCCTACCTCTGTAGGCATAGTTAGAAACTAGCATTTAAAAACCTTTGAAGTTCACTTAAAAAACCATAGGCTTCAGGCACGTTATATTTAGAAATTAGCATTTAAAAGCCTTTGAAATTCACTGAAAAAACCATAGGTTTCAGGCATGTTATAGTTAGAAATTAGCATTTAAAAAACCTTAGAAATTCACTGAAAAAACCATAGGTTTTAGGGAAAGTTATAGTTAGTTGGACATTTCACTCATACAAAACCAGAGAAATTCCCCCGTTATAGTTAGTTCACCTAACTAGAACTCGTGCCCCCGCAATGCACTGCTGATGATGTCACATATTACATCACTCAAGACATGGTCAGTGACATCACTGATGACATCACTGATGACATCTCAAATTACATCACTCATGACATCATCCATGTGATAATTTGATGCATCTTCTCACACCCTAATATAACCTTTGATACACCCACTCTAAATTACAGACTGCCATTCTCAAAACCATAGACACTCCAACACCAATAACTACATACCCAGTGACTGATTCTTAGGTTTGCACACACATCCACTCACTCATCCGTACAGTCACTCATACTTATGGTCACTCAGTACAGGACTATCATATGCACTCATACACCTATATAGACACTCACACACTGCCACTGATCCATAGAGGTACTCACACACCTAGTCAGTCATGCAAATAATTAATCACACTGCCATTTACTCACCTATACAGTCATACACACACCAGCTCACTTACTCATACAAATACTAGCACATTCTTATGCTCTTATACAATCACTGATACAAGCACACACTCATCCATACAGCCACTCTCACAATCACACACTCTCACTTATAGCCATTTATATACTCCAACACACATATATACTGCCTTTCACATATGTAGTTACTCACACATGTACCACTGAGATATACATTCACTCACTAACACACCCATACACACACTCACCCACCCACCCATACAGTCCATCACAGATGCACTCTTGAAACTATGCACCCAGTGAATCACCCACTCACACATCTATGCACAGAGTCAAACACACCCCACCCACACAAACACTCAGGCACCCATACAGATACTCAAACAACCAATCAATAACCCATATAGAAACTCATGTAGCTATTCACAAACCCATGCAGCCGCTTACACACCAACAGACAGACGGATACAGACATTCACACAGTTTAGTCACTAACCCATGCATTCAGTAAGATACGTATAATCACTCACTTATAGAGTCAGTCACGCACCTACTAAATCATCCATTCAGACACTTATACACCCACTCATTCTTCAATACGCCTTTCCCTATATATATTAAACATATTTAAACTTTACAGAAACACACAGTCACTGGATGATTTCATCAGTGATGTCATCAGTGATGTCATTTGAGATGTCATCAGTGATGTCATGAGTGATGTAACTGACCATGTCATGAGTGATGTAACATGTGACGTCATCAGCAGTGCATTGCGGGGGCGCGAGTTCTAGTTAGGTTAACTAACTATAACGGGGGAATTCCTCTGGTTTTGTCCAACTAACTATAACTTTCCCTAAAACCTATGGTTTTTTCAGTGAATATATATATATATATATATATATATATATATATATATATACATTACCTACTGGCGGTCGCCAGTAGGTAGTTATAGTTAGGACCTATTTTCCATAGGAAATTCACAACATTCTATTCCCAATAACTTTGGCGCCGGTCAATGAATTGTCGCAAAATTTTCAAAACTTGTGGGGGCTCCGGTCCGCTCCTATCTTGAAAGTTTTGGGGTGATTCAGCAAGCGGGGGCCGAGAAAAAAGGGGGTTCCCAAAACGTGTTTTCTCCATGTCATTTTCCCTAGGAAACTTTAGACAAAGCTACAGCCCGAACTGCTAAACGGAATTACACCAAATTTTGCAAAAAGGTAGCCCTTGGTTTAGTAAGAGCCCTTTTTGTTAAATGGTGTAAATCCGTTCAGTAGTTCCTGAGAAATTCAAAAAATAAGAGTCAAAAAAATCAATTTCCCATAGGGAACTTTGTGCAAGGCTACAGCGGAAACTACTGAACGGATTTACCCCAAATTTAGCATAAAGGTACTGCTTGGCTCAGAAAGCGACCTTTTCAAAAATGGTGTAAATCCGTACTGTAGGTTTTTAAATATTAAAGGAAAAAGAACTTTATATATCTGGGCGGAGCCTAACCACACATGTCATCGTGAGATCTGATTGGCTGTCAGCACTTCATCCAAGAAGTGTTGGCAGCCATCTTGGGACCAATATACATGATAGCACCCCAATTAAATGCATTGTAGTGAATAGAAGATTTTGAGGGTCACCAAAAGGAGAACTATAAAGGGTGATAACAGACTTTAGTTACATTAGAATTCATTTGTTGATGGTACCATACTAATTTTAGGAATTGTGGTGTGTTCTAGGGTGATTTTACCCTGTGAAAAACCTTGCACTGGGATTTCATGAATCATGTTTGAGAGAAAACAATTTTCTCATGCTTGTCCCACAGAGGTTTGGAAGGTGCTCCAGAAGCTAAAATGAGAGCATATTTTCTGTAAATTCACATTATCTTTCTCAGTCATGTGAGAATGAAGTCTGACATTCTCAGTAAAACATTTAAATCCAACAAGGGCAGAGACTGTCAGTTGATTCCTTTGTGTTCTACTGCAGCTTCCCAGAGTGTTCTAAAGAACAACTAGAGCGCTAACAGCCTTACCTATGACAAAAGTATGGCACACCTGAAGCCATCTTGATTGGAATAAACTGGTAAAACTTAAAACATTTAATTTAAAAAGGAACAAAATGATGGGGTTCATTTTGTCATAGAAATTATGGTTAGTGCTGTAGAAAGAAAAATTAGGACATGTTTTAAGTGAGATCTAAAATATCTTCCTGTTATATTTCAACAGGAGCAGCCTGCCAGTTGATGCCTTTGTGTTCTACTGCAGCTTCCCAGAGTGTTCTAAAGAACAACTAGAGTGCTAACAGTCTTACTTATGAAAAAATTATGGCACACCTGAAGCCATCTTGATTGGAATAAACCGGTAACACTTAAAACATTTAATTTAAAAAGGAACAAAATGAGGGGGTTCATTTTGTCATAGAAATTATGGTTAGTGCTGTAGAAAGAAAAATTAGGACATGTTTTAAGTGAGATCACAAATATCTTCCTGTTATATTTCAATAGGAGCAGCCTGCCAGTTGATTCCTTTGTGTTCTACTGCAGCTTCCCAGAGTGTTCTAAGGAACAACTAGAGCGCTAACAGTCTTACTTATGACAAAATTATGGCACACCTGAAGCCATCTTGATTGGAATGAACCGGTAACACTTAAAACATTTAATTTAAAAAGGAAAAAAATGAGGGGGTTCATTTTGCCATAGAAATTATGGTTAGTTCTGCAGAAAGAAAAATTAGGGCATGTTTTAAGTGAGATCTCAAATCCTCTTCTATTTCATTAGAAAATTCTGACATGCAGACTGAAGCAATCACTTTCAATACCAGCAGTAGACTTCCAGTTAACTCCCTGGTGAGCAGTAGCTTTACTACAGTGATCTAATGAGCAACTAGAGTGCTAACATTCTGAATTCATGGCAAATGTGTGACACATCTGAATGCCTTCTTGATGGAATCAAAGTAAAAAACTGAAAGCATTTCCTACTGAGGAGACTGCAGTAAATGAGGAAATTAGGAAACTTCATAACAAATAAGTATCCCGAGATGGCCACCAGAGAAAAAACATCCCAAATGTAGCACACATATCACCCACATGTAGCCCACATATAGCCCAATGACAAAAGTGTGGAAAACACTTTTTATTTTTTGTTTTTTTGCAGTTTTATATAGTGCAGACTGGTCAGGTATTGGAGCGTTGCATCTTACTTGGACCCCTTATTGCATATTTTGCACGAAGTACATGAGATTGATCTTGCGAAACATTGAACTTTACTATTCTGTTAACCTGAAGTTGCTCTGAACCGGGCTTTGTAACACCCGTTTTTACCTACTGGTTTTAATTAATTCTCACTGTATTGTATTAAGAAAGAGGATTTACTGTTTTTATGTACACTTTTATGATCTATGTTTCTAAATCAGATCGAATAAAGTTTAATGAATGTAATTGAAGTCTCCCAAGATGGCCACCAGAGAAAAATGAGCCCAAATGTAGCACATATATCACCCAGATGTAGCCCACGTATAGCCCAATGACAGAAGTGTGGAAAACACTTTTTATCCTTTGTTTTTTTGCAGTTTTATATAGTGCAGGCTGGTCAGATATTGGAGTGCTTTACATGAGCATTAGTTACATCATACAAGGACAAACTCATTTTGGTTGTAGGCATGGGGAGATTAAGTGATTTGACCAGAATGACAGAATGACGAGCTGAAGCAGAAACTCCAACTTGGTAACACCACATTTTCTCCCCTAAGCGTAACATTTAATCAAGTGGTTAACTGGATAAAAAAACATAGAGATAACAAATAATTCAAAAGTGCTTTGTCGCTATTTGAGAACTGCTTGGCTCAGAAAGCAACCTTTTTAAAAATGGTGTAAATCCGTTCGGTAGTTGCTGAGAAATTCGCGAACCCTCCCGACCTCGAGCTTCATTTTAATTGGCTGCCAACACTCCAAACCAGGAAGTGTTGGCAGCCATCTTGTGACTCGGTAGAACCGAGTCACAAGAAAACAGGGAAACAAAGGTGAAAAAGAAGAAAAGGGGGCAGGGTAGAAACACCCTGACCCCCTAGGCCTGCTCAGGGGGTCCCACAAGGACCCCCAGGGCCAAAAAAACATTTAAAAAAAAAAAAATTGGCGAAATTTGCGCTGGGGTTGCGAATCCCTCCGAAATGTAAAAAAAAATGAAGCGCGGGATACCGCGCTTCATTTAATTGAGACCCCCGGGTGGGCCAGGTCCCGGGGACATTGCCAACAAATATATGCAAGGCCCGCGGGGGCCCCCGCAGCCCTGGGGACTGCCACCTCCCGGGGCTTGTTTTTTTAATGTTTGGGGGGCCTCCAAAGCCCCCCCCAAGCCCCGGGGACCGCCACTGCCAGGGCTTTTATCAAATAGGGACCCTCAGGATTCAAGGGGAATTAATCCTCCAACTTACCCTGAGCACTACTGATGCAGTCCAGCCATTGCCCTGTCACTACCCATGCACTCCTCCAATCAACCAGCGAGCACCATGTACTTATCCAATCACTCCGCCAAAACACAAGCACTTATAAATTCACCATCCACTCTCCTTGCAGTACTCTAATCATTCAGTCAGTACCCATGTACTCATCCAATGACCCAGGCACTAACTCATGGCAAATACAGAGGAGTTTATGATAATCACAGGGGTACCCCAACGCATAGTGTTCCCTAGTGTATGTAGGTGTATTCACTGTATTCTAAGTGTCTTTTACCACCAGAGACAGAGTCAGTTACCACCAGTACCCATCAGCAAAATGTTGGGGGCACAGGAGTACTTTCTACTCCTCTGTTGGTTCTTTCTGCACATCTCTTCCTTCTTCTTGCACTTTTCTTCGTCTTTCTGGACTTCTGTTGCCTCTTTCTGCATTTGTCTTCCTTCTTTCTGCGATTTTCTTCTTCTTTCTTCACATGTCCTACCTCTGTAGGCATAGTTAGAAACTAGCATTTAAAAAACCTTTGAAATTCACTTAAAAAAACCATAGGTTTCAGGCATGTTATAGTTAGAAATTAGCATTTAAAAAACCTTTGAAATTCACTGAAAAAAACATAGGTTTCAGGCACGTTATAGTTAGAAATTAGCATTTAATAAACCTTTGAAATTCACTTAAAAAACCATAGGTTTCAGGCATGTTATAGTTAGAAATTAGCATTTAAAAAACCTTTGAAATTCACTGAAAAAACCATAGGTTTCAGGCACGTTATAGTTAGAAATTAGCATTTAAAAAACCTTAGAAATTCACTGAAAAAAACATAGGTTTTAGGGAAAGTTATAGTTGGACATTTCACTCGTACAAAACCAGAGAAATTCCCTCGTTATAGTTAGTTCAGCTAACTATAACTCACGCCCCTGCAATGCACTGCTGATGACGTCACATATGACATCACTCATGACATGGTCAGTGACATCACTGATGACATCACTGATGACATCTCAAATGACATCACTGATGACATCACTGATGACATCATCCATGTGATAATTTGATTCATCTTTTCACACCCTAATGTAACCTTTGATACACCAACTCTAAATAACAGACTGCCATTCTCAAAACCATAGACACTCCAGCAGCAATAACTACATACCCGCTCACTGATTCTTAGGTATAAACACATATCCACTCACTCACCCGTACAGTCACTCATACTTACAATCACTCAGTACAGGACTATCATATGCACTAATACGCCTATATAGACTATATAGACACTCACACACCACCACTCATCCATAGAGGTATTTACACACCTAGTCAGTCATGCAAATAATTAATCACACTCCCGTTTACTCACCTATACAGTTATACACACACCAGTTCACTTACTCATACAAATACTAGGACATTCTTACGCTCTTATAAAATCACTGATACAAGCACACACTCATCCATACAGTCACTCTCATAATCACACACTCTCACTTATAGCTATTTATATATTCCAACACACATATATACTGCCTTTCACATATGTAGTTACTCACACATGTACCACTGAGATATACATTCACTCACTAACACACCCATACACACACTCACACACCCATACAGTCCATCACAGATGCACTCTTGAAACCATGCACCCAGTGAATCACCCACTCACACATCTATGCACAGAGTCACACACACCCCACCCATACAAACACTCAGGCATCCATACACATACTCAGACAACCAATAAATAACCCATATAGACACTCATGTAGCTATTCACAAACCCATGCAGCCGCTTACAAACCAACAGACAGACGGATACAGACATTCACACAGTTTAGTCACTAACCCATGCATTCAGTAAGATACATTTAATCACTCACTTAAGATACATTTAATCACTCACTTATAGAGTCAGTCACACACCTACTAAATCATCCATTGAGACACTTATACACCCACTCATTCTTCAATATGCCTTTCCCTATATATATTAAACATATTTAAACTTTACAGAAACACACAGTCACTAGATGATGTCATCAGTGATGTCATTTGAGATGTCATCAGTGATGTCATCAGTGATGTCACTGACCATGTCATGAGTGATGTCATATGTGACGTCATCAGCAGTGCATTGCGGGGCACGAGTTATAGTTAGCTGAACTAACTATAACGGGGGAATTTCTCTGGTTTTGTACGAGTGAAATGTCCAACTAACTATAACTTTCCTAAAACCTATGGTTTTTTCAGTGAATATATATGTATATATATATTCACTGAAAAAACCATGGGTTTTACAGACGTTATAGTTAGAAATTAGCATTTAAAAAACCTTTCAAATTCACTGAAAAAACCATAGGTTTTACAGACGTTATAGTTAGAAATTAGCATTTAAAAAAACCTTTGAAATTCACTGAAAAAACCATAGGTTTCAGGGACGTTATAGTTAGCTGGACATTTCACTCGTACAAAACTGAAATTGGAAAATCAAGAAATAGTTCACATTGAAGCTATTGATAAAAACGAGCATCAAGGAATAACAATTCTTTCAAATAAACTACAGATTAAATAGGATTCTTTGGAAAAGTCTGTATCAAAAACTGCTGGCTTAGAAAAAAATGTAGATGTATGTATAAACTGTCGGGTAATTTTGAGGCGTAATTTGAATATAGAAGAAGGTTTAGTGAATGGAGCAATAGGGAAAGTTGTTGAATTTGTAAAATATCAAAACAGAAATGCAATTGAATTCTTGAAAATTAAATTTGATCAGATTACAGAGGTAAAACAAATTGGGCGTTGTGCTGTACGCTTTTGCTGGTAAAAGACTTGTATGTTCGTAGAAAACAGTTTCCTTTCTGTTTAGCATATGCAATAACCATTCATAAATCTCAAGGTTTAAGTGTAGATAATGCTTTAGTAAATGTTGGAAGAACTGTGTTTAAAGAGGGAATGGCATACGTTGCATTATCTCGAGTTAGAACATTGTCTGGTTTGTATTTACTTGATTTCGATGAAAACAAGGTTAGTGCTGATGTAAATTGTGTAAGAGAATATAATCGTTTAAGAAGACTTTATGCACCAACTTTAGGTAAATATCCTATTTATGAAAAACGTGCTGTGTTCATGTTGTTGAATCAAGTGTGGTTGAAAAGCAGAAAAATATTCAAGAGAAAAGAAAAGATGCAAAGAAACAGAAAATACAAACAAGTGATGATGTTGTGGGATACCAATTAGAAAATGCTTCTGGTGTCAACTGCTATGGTAATGTTATTCTAAATGTTATATTTTATCTAGAAGATGTTTATGGTGAAATTATGGAAAGTCGGGAAAGAAGATTATGCTCTGCACTTTATACTTTATTTGAACAATTGAGAACTGACAGAAGTAAGATCCATACTGCTTCTGGTATTCGACAACTCTTGGATACATGTACTGGATCTTTAACGTTCAGTCCTAATATACAACAAGATGCACAAGAGTTTCTGATGGTTATGCTTGGAGTATTAGAAGATGAAGGAATCCAGATTGAGAGTTTATTTGGACTCAGTTACAAATGGGATCACAAATGTGAATGTGATCATTAACTTCAAGTACTATAGTTGACAGAGAACGATTTCTATATTTAACAATACCTGACTGCAAATCTGTACCTTTTCCGAAATTAGTAAAAGAAGCAAATCATGATATGAAATGTTCTCGTTGTCAATCAGAAATGTTATCTACATTATGCCTAGAAAGATATGGAAAATATCTAATTTTAATGCTGGAACGCTTTAGACCAAATGGAAGAAAAGTGGAAACAAAAATTTAAAATTTTGTTGCTAGTCAAGTATCTATTTCTGGAGAACTTTCACAACACTGCCTATTGTTTTCCATGCTGGAGCTACTACCACTTGTGGACATTATACTGTATATTTAAAATGCAAAAGTGGTTGGAGTCACTGCAACGATACACACTTGGAAATTAAACCGATATTGCGTTTTGCATTACCCAACTCATACTTGATCTCGCTCAAACAAAAATTTTAGATACGCGCTCACAAGTTGATCATACCTGCCGTGAGGGGAACGGCTTGCAGTCTCTGTCTTTTCCGCCGTGAGGGGAACGGCTTCAATTTTTACTAACTCCACGCCGTGAGGGGAACGGCCTACACTTCCCAGCAGCCCCGCATCGGCGCTGGGATACAGCGTCAGCACAGGCGCCTCCTGCCAGGACAAAAGTGCGGCTGCCCTACCGCAGCGCGGGACGCGCTCACAAGTTGATCATACCTGCCGTGAGGGGAACGGCTTGCAGTCTCTGTCTTTTCCGCCGTGAGGGGAACGGCTTCAATTTTTACTAACTCCACGCCGTGAGGGGAACGGCCTACACTTCCCAGCAGCCCCGCATCGGCGCTGGGATACAGCGTCAGCACAGGCGCCTCCCGCCTCCTGCCAGGACAAAAGCGCGGCTGCCCTCCCGCAGCGCGGGACACGCTCACAAGTTGATCATACCTGCCGTGAGGGGAACGGCTTGCAGTCTCTGTCTTTTCCGCCGTGAGGGGAACGGCTTCAATTTTTACTAACTCCACGCTGTGAGGGGAACGGCCTACACTTCCCAACAGCCCCGCATCGGTGCTGGGATACAGCGTCAGCACAGGCGCCTCCCGCCTCCTGCCAGGACAAAAGCGCGGCTGCCCTCCCGCAGCGCGGGACACACTCACAAGTTGATCATACCTGCCGTGAGGGGAACGGCTTGCAGTCTCTGTCTTTTCCGCCCTGAGGGGAACGGCTTCAATTTTTACTAACTCCAAGCCGTGAGGGGAATGGCCTACACTTCCCAGCAGCCCCGCATCGGCGCTGGGATACAGCGTCAGCACAGGCGCCTCCCGCCTCCTGCCAGGACAAAAGCGCGGCTGCCCTCCCGCAGCACGGGACGCGCTCACAAGTTGATCATACCTGCCGTGAGGGGAACGGCTTGCAGTCTCTGTCTTTTCCGCCGTGAGGGGAACGGCTTCAATTTTTACTAACTCCACGCCGTGAGGGGAACGGCCTACACTTCCCAGCAGCCCCGCATCGGCACTGGGATACAGTGTCAGTACTGGCGCCTCCCGCCTCCTGCCAGGACAAAAGCGCGGCTGCACTCCCGCAGCGCGGGATGCGCATGGGCGAAGCCCGGGCCAAGGACGGGCCCGTCTGCGCCCGTCAGTGACAGGAAGAGGCAGGGCAGGGCCACCCCCCTTGGCTGTACATAAAAAGAACAACGGAGAAGCCTGGTAAGGTGAATCATCGTTTGGTATAAAACATTGCTATCGCTTATGTCTCATCACTTGCGGGAAAATGGGCAAAAGGAAGCAACCATACTCCACGGGAAAACCACACACAGATAATATGCCAATCACGAAGTATTTAAAATCTGCTGTGGGAAGGATTGACAGTGAGATCGTTCTTGTGGAGGAACAATTGGCGGCGACAAAAACAGCACTTGATGCTGCCTTGGTGGTATCGGTACACGAGACTCTAGAAGATTGTTGTGAGGCCACGAATCAGGTGTCTATTGGTAAAGAGAAGTCTATAGAACCAGAGGTTGTGCCAGATAGACAATTTGTAAATAAAAAGGCAACACCCAGGAAATCAGATAATCGGTGTATATTAACAACATCGCTGGAAATTACAGCCTTATCGGATAATATAGATTTAGTTATACCACCAGCAAAAAAGGCTAAACAAGTGCCGAAATTAAAACCTAGTTCTGATGACAGTAAGAGTGGGAAACCTAGACCGAACCAGAAGGTAAACAAAGGCGGTAGGTTAGATAAACGATTAAAGGAGGGGGAAAACCTAAAAGGAAATGATCAAGTGAGCAATAACCTCGAGACATTATCTAAAAAATTGCATTCTAAACTGGACAATATTGAACGCCGAGTAATGTCAGAGATTAAATTGGTTCAAAAAGATGTAACCTCCCTAATGAACCTGGTAATGGGACTCATCACTCCAAAAAATTCTACTTTACCATCCGTGAGTGATAAATCAACATCAAGGCAAAAAGAAGCCCCAATTGTCGTTCAGCTAAAACAAAGTTCGACCAAACCTATTACGGGGGAAAATATACAATTTGCACAAGATCAAAGGACATCAAATGTACAGCAATTTCCCCCCATATGCCCTAAAGAAACCGAGAGAATGGTTGATCCAAGCAGAACTGTGAATATAGACTCTAATACTAACACGGAAGAGCTTCGACAGTTACCTTCTTTACACCTTCCACCACAGTCGACACCATATGTTATCATACTCAAAAATGTGGCTAGGGTGGAGGATAAGAAGCCTGAGTCCTATGAGTCATTAAAAAATAAAGTGATATATTGGTTCACAGCGAATACAAATATGGATAGAAATGTCTTGTTAAGAAATATAATAATGTTGAGAAGGGTGAGTTGGGTGGGTAGATCCATGAAACAATGCGTAGGAGATTGCATAGTAATAAACTTCCATAGCAGGGATCTGGTTAGAGATCTGTTGGAGGTACTTG
This sequence comes from Calotriton arnoldi, assembly GCA_963921515.1. Taxonomy (NCBI): domain Eukaryota; kingdom Metazoa; phylum Chordata; class Amphibia; order Caudata; family Salamandridae; genus Calotriton; species Calotriton arnoldi. Next base: position 37,166 of record CAWUFW010016530.1, on the reverse strand, counting down.
CATATAAAGTTGTAGCAATGAACTCTAATATAACAATGAATCCTAATATAGCTGAAGACATAATTGCTGTCCCGCTGGGCTATTTTTACAGGATAACCGACAAGACCAACAAAGTCAATGGTCCTAATTCTAATGTGTACAGACCCATGATAAATGTCTCTGCATACAATAGGTATGAACCATTACAATCTTGTAGTGAGATTGATTGACATAAGGAGGATGTAGAAATTGATGTTATTAGAGCTCTACTATACACCCCGATGGTAAACAAGCCAGCAGGCGGCTTATGTCCGCAAATATTAATTAATGTACAAAATGTTTCCCCTATTACCAGGGAAGATACCCCCTCTAGGTATATGGAGGAGGCTGCTGGAGACTATTTAACTGTACAAAATAACAAAGCTACTAATATTATGTCCTGGAATGTAGCAGGAGTTAAAAATAAGATAACTAATGATGACTGGCTTGAAATTATAGAGGGATGTGAAGTAATTATGATCCAGGAGACTTGGATTACTGAACCTTTTTTTATTAATGGTTTTAAAGTAATTTGTACTAATGCTAGCCCGTCTAGAAGGGGGAGAGCAAAACGAGGCCTGGCAACATTAATAGCTGTAGCTGCGCCTAAAACAGTAAAGGAAGTTAATATTAAGTCACAATATTATCAATTAATACAACTTTATTCGGAAGGGAAACAGACAATGGTGTTAATTAATTTTTATAATAATATTTTTGATGTTACTAGACCAATGGTAATTAAGGCCCTAGAGGAAGATCTAGAGCTTTTTTAAAGGAATTGGGAGGGAGTATACACTTATCTGGGCGGGTGATTTTAACTGTGAAATTTGTGCAATTTTGGTAGGTGAACAATGTGGGTTCAGTGATTGCTTTGGAGATCGAATTCCCCATTTCCCACATGATGCTTATGGGGATGAAATAAATAATAGTATCTCAAAATATAATCTAGCGATTATAGAACCAGATATTTTAGAGGGAGGAGTAGCGAAATATACGTATGTAGGAGGTAGCTCAGCATCAAATATTGATCATTTTGTTATATCTATTAAATACAAGGGTTTGGTGGAAAAATGCTCAATTATAGAAACACTGCATAGTGATCATCACCCACTGATTCTGACGCTGAGGCTTAACCTCTCACAAAGATTGAGGGGAAAGGCCTCAAATTCAGAATTAAAATACAAAGGAAAAAATGGAGTATCCATTAAGTGGTCAAGTGTGGATCCAACAAGTTTTCTAAATAACTTAAAAGGGAAAATACAAAAGGAAATTAGTATCTGCATGAATAATTTTTCAACAGATGCAGAAACTATAAACGCTTTTAGTAATATTACTATGGAGATAGCGGGTGATTTAACATTTAAAAAGAAGCATAAGGCCTGTGATAATAACCCAAGATGGTTTAATAAAGAATGTTCCAAATTAAATAGAGATTTGAAAACAGCCCTAAAAATAAAACCTAGGGATAACGTTAAAATAAGTAACCTAAGGAAGGATTATAGGAAAACCTTAAATGAACGAAAAGGTGAAATACGGGAGGATGCATGGGCAAGCCTAGTAGAGGCAGCAGAAACAAGAAATGCAGCACTATTTTGGAGAACAATAGATTACCCGTTTTTTAAAGTTGATGCAACAGGGAGAATAGAAATAGCTGTTCCCCCTGAAGACTGGATGATCCATTTTGAGAGTATTTTTAATCCAGAAGCAGTAAAAATTAGTAAAATAAAAAATGGTAATTTTATTTTAGTTGACCCCGTAGAAATTTTACCATTTACCTCTGAAGAAATTAAAATCGCCCTCTATAAAAGTGCTAGCAGAAAAGCCGCTGGCCCAGATGGGGTACCCATTGATATTTTTAAATGTAATATGGATTATTGGACTCCGATCCTTTTAAAGGTTTTTAACGCTGCGATAAGGGGTTTTCTGCCAGTATCTTGGACAGAAAGCATTATCGTACCAATTTTTAAAAAAGGAGATAGAGGGAAAGCAAATTGTTATAGACCCATATCCCTTCTGGACTCAACCTCGAAATTAATGGGACGAATTCTTCTGGGGAGGTTGGAAGAATGGGCTAACGAACATAATATTCTTTCTGAAGTTCAGTATGGGTTCAGAAGGGGAATTGGAACTGTAGAACAGTGTTTAAATTTGGAATTACTTATGGGAAAATATACTCTTGCCAAGGAGGGGGCTCTTCATCTTTGCTTTTTAGATTTAACAAGTGCGTTTGACCTCGTTAATCATACTAAATTGTGGCAAACCCTGAATGAGCAAGGAGCACCCACTGATATTATTATATATTTGTCCCAAATGTATTCATTTTTAACCTCAAGAGTACGTTTTGGAATAAAGGGTGAATGCACTGAGGATTTTAGAGTTACAAGGGAATACGCCAAGGTTGTGTACTGGCGCCACTGCTCTTTTCTTTATATATTAATAACATAGATACCTATTTACAAAATGAAAATGCAGATACCCCAAAAGTTGGAACACGCAACACTCCAGTTTTACTTTATGCCGATGATGCTGTCCTCCTATCGAGGACAGCGAATGGCTTACAAATTTTAATTGAGAAGTTTGCTGAATTCATGTCAAAAAAGGATTTAAAGTTAAACCTTACTAAAACATTTGTAATGACATGCGGGAAATCTAAGTTGAAGCATAAAAAACATCACGCTGGAGGTGTAGTTATAGGGAGAGTGTCAACGTTCTCCTATTTAGGTCTTATATTTAGTAGTAAGGACTCATGGAAACCTCATATCGACTTCGTGCAATCTGAAATTTCTAAGAATAATTGAAGGAATTTTCAGATTTGCGGCAAAAATAGGAAATAAACCCATAAGGGAAATTCTCACTCTATACAGAACTAAGTGTGTGACTGGTGTATGCCATGGGTCAGCGATATGGGGAAGAGAAAATATTACGTCCTTACAAATACAGGAGAATACATTTTTAAAAGAGTATTGGCTGTCCCGAATTCCACAGCCAATTATATAATACATAAAGAACTGTCAGTATCATATATTAATGATTTTATAAATATCGCAGGACGTACCTTCTGGCGTGGGTTATGGGCCAAAAGGAGACCAAATTTACAACTGACCTGATAAAGGACTGTCTGGCTCTTGACCACTGTAAAAAAATTCCTTGGCTAGAGCATATCTCTAATTTATTTAAATATTGTAAGTTGAATTTTAATAAAACGGATCTAGAGTCTATTCTGGATATAAGTAAGAAAGATCTGAAGTTGAGATATACTCTGGCCAGTGAACAAGACAGACATGATGATACAAGACAGAAGCAAAGTGTTATTACTTATTGCGAAATCCCCTTGGTGGAGGGTATACAAACATATCTAACCCTAGTAAGGAATACCCAACACAGATATTATTTAACAAGGCTTAGACTTGGTACTTTACACCACCTAATTGCATTCTCTGATAAGGAAAGGTGGTCTTATAATTTACCGAATTGCCCGTGTAATGGAAACACACCACAGTCCACGTTGCATTTTTTACTATTTTGTACCTTTTATAGTGATATTAGGAAAACTGTTTTAAAACCACTGTTTATAACTAACAGGCTCTTTGATTATAAACAGGCCTTTATATTTTTATGTAGCCTGGATAATACGAAAATCGTCTGTTCAGTTATTTGTTATATTGTAAAAGCACTTAAGAAAAGAAGAGAACTAAGGGGCCCATTAGGATGGCGGGTGGAAGCACCACCGCCCTGCTGGCGGATGCAGAAACCACCAGTTACCGTCCGCCCGCCGCAGCCCACACGCCCGCCCAATTAGGATGTGAAAAGTCAGCCAAACACCGCCCGCAAGCCAGCGACGCCGCCCGCCATCAAAGTGCGCCCGCTCACGTAGCGGCGCAGCCCAATGGAGACACACCGGCCGACGAAATCACGTACCGCCCGCCGTACAAATTACGATGCCGCAAACAAACAGCTCCCCCGGCTAAGAGACACCGCACGTGAAACCAAGGCGGAAACTCGACCGCCGAGTACGGACACCAAAGAGGCGGACCCCGGAGCATGAATCCAGCACTGCAGGCCCTCCCCATGCTCTACCTGATGCAGCACCTAGGAGGCAACGCGCCGCGGCGACGCAGGTAGGCAGAGACACAACAAGGGCACGCAAACACCGCACACAGTGCAAGGGCGGAAGAAATGCACAAGGGCCCCCCAGATACCCCTGTGTGGACAGGACACATACACCCACAAATGTCACACCGGCCATATTGAAACAACTTGTAACAACCGGGCACACACTACCTGGGACCAGGAACTAACGTCCCCGTCACGGCCCGCAGCGGAGCGGCGATGATGCAGCCACACATGCGCACAACGCAGAGGCCAACGACAGCGCCATGTATGCGCCACACACAATCAAGACAGGGCACAACAAACACCACACACCAGCCCCACCCTGAACGCACATGTCACGTGACAGTCCTGCCACAGTTATGTCGCCAACCGGAAATTCACTGTTGCCAACCAACGTCACACAACTGACCCGAACATGTCAGTGATGTCACGCCAAATCAGGACACACCCCTGTGTGCAAAACATGGCGAAGCACACAGCGGCGGCAACATCACCCAGCAGAATATGGACCCCGTCGGCAAAAGGTACGCCAGTACCACACAGAAACACCGAAACCACCCTGCACCCAATACCAAGACATGCAATACATAACACCAAAGAGGCCGGGGACCGACAACAGGTGGCTCCAATAATAACACCCACACACAAGGCCCAACGTATAGCGGAAACGCAGCCTGCCACCCACACACGGGAGAGGAGATAGCACTGAATGGCCTTCCATACCCACACCGAAAACACAGCTCAACTATTCAAGCAGGACAATACAGTCATTATCCCAAAAAAGCCCAACACAGGCATGCAGAGGGAACCGTCCACAGGGCAGATAGCGCATAACACAAAAGAACATTCCGAAGGGAAAAAAGAAATGATAACACTCCCCCATGTGGTTCCCATGCAAGTTATCTGGAAGGAGTCAGACACCACTGACCTTGACCATACAGAGAAGCATGTGGGATGAGGGCCCGTGTCCTCCGCACAAGCTACTATAACCCAAGTCCTGCCTCCCTACGACCATCATAGGATTCCCAGCAACGTCGGAGGTTGCACACTGCAGACTGCACAGACAGCCGGAGCACGCCATCACACCGCCCTGCAGCAAAATGGCACTGCCACCACACCTACCCAACTACGCCGGACAGATGAAGCTGTACAAACATAACCTGATACAGATATTGGGATGTGATACTCTGGCCTTGCTGAACGTGAGTTACCGACTAACTTACCGCATCGCATTGTTCAGCTGCGTCATCCCCGTCTTCTACTGTCGGAGGTGTCCCTTCCACTATCCTGTGGATTTATGTCTCTCCAACCCGGCATGTCCAAGGGCGGACCTGCTACAACTATTCAACCCCTGGACGTCCACGACAGGGTCTGTTCAGCCTATGGGGGCATGGCGTATGTGGCTGCAATCGGACCCACACTGCAATGGGACCACTGTGCCTCCACACGACGGATTATGGATCACAGTTACATCGAATGTCATCCAACATGTCCCATCATGCTCCTACAAGGGACAACTTACGACCAACACCTTGACAGCCACCATCCGCTACATTGGATGGCATCCATGTTTACCACCAATGCCATGGAAGCCCTGCTGGAAGGTATCGCATACCTGACAACCTGTCAATTTGTCGGGCCCCGATGCAACACCCCCAATTGAACAATGATGTCCCACACCGTACCCATGCTTGGCTTTCGCACGGACTGGGCAGTTACCAGTACAACAACTATACCATACAACCTGCAACTGACACCACACCATCAACTACACTGCCATGACATCGGATATTTCCGGGACATGCACTCTGTTCCTCATCACATCCAGTAACTCTGCATGAACAGGGGGAGGCAGAGGCATGGGATTCGTGTATGGCAACCACATGGACCGAACTGCATGTACAACCATGCCATAATATGTATCCTGCGCCCATGAACATATGCACCGGTCAGTGGACAGTAATCGGTCGGCTGTAGTATGTGAGAGCTGTCACCTCACCTCCCTCTGAACTTCCGTGCCAGGACCTTTGCATGGACAACAAGTGCATCCACCAACAACATGACCCCAGTGACTGTGACATGTCCAGTAGCCACCACATTGCAACAACAAGTGGGACACCGTTGCATGCACGTAAGCCCATGCCCTGATGTCACCTCTCACGCACGTGTGTTGGAGTAACTATAGCAGCAAACCTGTAACATGGAACTGAGATGTACTGTGCCCATGATGTCAAGCGGTCTGGTAGGCAAAATGTACACTGTCTGTGTCAAAGTCAGCAGCTCCTCAGTAATTAGCAAATGTACATTAGCACAGCAACGGCTAAGCAGTTGTAACTCGGAAGACCACATCCCACAGGCAGCAACTAATCACATGTACCCCTACACCCTATGCTATGTGTAATCATGCTGAGTATATCCTCCACATGCATTTCGCTGCCAGTAGTGTCCACTATACTGCATCACAGAGGACATAAGTCCCAATACATGGCTTGAAGCAAAAATGTGTCTCTGCTGAATCATTTCACAAGTACGAATGAGAGAGGATGAGAGTGTGTGAAGTACACGGCAGTCGTGAGATGACCATGTAGTCCACCGTCATTGGATGTCAACGCAAATGAGTAGCCGCAACAGTGGCCACAGGGAAATACCACAGCTCGTGGAGCAGGACCTGTCACACTCTGAAGTCGCCCGAAAGATCATCACACCAACACTGACAGCCTGCTCACTACAAAGCACAGTCCCACACATGTTTACAATGACCCACACAGTCTGACCACACACTCAGCAACAAAAAGTGGGAGCCACGCCAAAGCATGCCACAGCAATGCCTGACAAAACACACACACGACATCAGTGTGGGTGGGCAGCACTGCACAGTGAGTAGGAACTGCTGAAATGCTGACATGCACAATTGGACTATACACAATCTTGACAGTCACACACCCTGCACACACACAACGTCTGAACCATAACAAGTAGGAGTCAGCCTGAACTGCAAGGACACACCCACACACCGCATACAGTGCAACATACAACACACACATCTCATCATATTCAAAGACCTCAACATGGTTACAAACATCCACCATGTCCCGGGGTGACATATGTGTGTAGTCGACATGGACACGACACACACATACACACTAACGCTACCACAAACACACACCACGCACACCACACACCACCACCTCCCAAATGCACACATTGAAAGTAAGCCATGTGCCCAGCCACAATGCACATCACATGACTAACATACACCTACACTGCTGGCCACACAGCAAGTAAGCTCACACATGCCAGCATACTCCGCGCATGCTGCCAGTCCACCTGTGGCTACACTCAAACCCTGTGCAATGCATGCACGCAAACATGACACGGATACATGAACACAGGAATAACACCAAGCACATGCAGTCAATACGTTGCACCGGAAAGCAGATACATCACACTCACAAGTAGCAGGGTCTGAGAGAAGGGAAGTCCCTGCCACGTGTACAACACATTAGAATGTGAGACAGGACATTGCAATTGCTGAGGTCACATACACGGCATCTGCCCCACTTAACCAACCACACACTGCAACAACTCCAATCATCAACTACACAGATACAACCGACTACAGGAGCAACAGCATACAGTCACAGTTCACATCGACAGGCGCCATTACTCATCAACCCCATGGACAGTGCCCAGTTCCATGTGCCGAGTAGTGACACGAAGTGCCGCGGATGCAATGTGTGTGAGTGTGCCCTGCCATGGCCAGCCAACACCGCCATGGCAGTCACAATATCCATCACAGCCACCACTGTGTCAGAAGGAGATGGGTTAGTGTGCCTACCAATCTAACAGGATGCCAGTACGACTCGGTGCTGTGTGTGTGCGCCACGGGACAGTTGCAGGTCCGCCCCTGAGAGAGTAGCACAACTGTGGAAGACACACATGTGTCATGTGAAGCGGGAGTTACGCATGGCTCAGGTGGGTGGGTGTGGCAGGTAGGTGCGCACATGCAATGTTGAAACATGCTGTGTTGGGAGGATTCCGGAACAGTACATCACCGCTCTCCTGGGAATTTGTAAAGACCACCTGTCTGGGGATGAATGTGAACTCGTGTGTGCACAACAGGCGGGCACACGATCAATGCTGCATCAGGTGTAGATGCCAGCCCACCCTCTGTGGACATGCTGGATACTGCTGTGCGTCCGCCAGGCCCTTGCCAAGGCACTCACATCCCCTGTCGACCAGGTGTATCCCCAACATTGTCCACCTGCACAGGCAATCCAGGGCACGGGATGGCAGTGGAGCATGGTGGGTGAGAGGTCATGGAGTGCTCCTCCTGGTCACATCACGCAGGCAACACATCCTCAATTTGTAGTATGGCACTAGTCTAATGGAAGTAGTGGGGGGACGCACACATCACGAGCAGGAGTGACGTCACGGAAGGTGGCTCGCACCATCTCACTCATTGCCTATATCCCCACACACGTTACATGCCATTGCAACAGAGAAGCCAGCGCGTGCATAAGCAGCTCCAACCTCGCCCCAGAGTGCCCAAAGAGTGAATGTGTGGGTCCATGAGCTCCAGTAGGACGCGGCCTGGGCCGCTAGGGCAGCTACAGGCTCTGTGTGTTGCAGGTGGTGTATCCAGACTGCGGAGCCTGTCATGCATTGTCAATGTTGCCCGGGTCTCGAGTCGGGGCACCACGCAGGTGGACGGCGTCCCGCAACTTATTATGTCGCGAGACAGACCACTTGTTCAACTGGACCCACACATACACTTCTTGGCCTCTCTGGGGCGAGCTTGGAGCTGCTTGTGCATGCGCTGGCTTCACAGGTGCAAACGCATATTTGGGTGAGCGAGGGGAGGCCATGAGGACAGGGTAAAATATGACTGTTTGACTTCCAGTTAGTTTAAGGAATGACCCTGATGTGGTCATGTAAAGACGTGTCTCGTGTGTATTGCAACTAGTAGATAAGCCGATGAACTTCCCATGTCTTGCATGTAGCCCCGCACCTAGCCCCGCCCACTCGACACATTAAAATGAGAACCAGCACCACATCCTTCCCATTCAAAGCACTGACTTGGGGTGATAACCAATGGACATTCTTGTGTAGTCCACCTACGCGTACATGTGGGCCCTCCATGATCCATGTCACCTGCGGCAAAGTGATGTCATGGGCAATGACGGAAGTGAGGAGAGCTGTCTGCCCCACGCACAGATGGCGTATCAGCTCAACAGACCCAGCACTGAGGGCAGCAGGGGTCACATGTGCAGGGGCAGCTGTGCCTGGTGTGAAGGCACATGCATATAGACAGCACATCGACCAATGTGTAGTCTGCCCACATCTACTGTCCATTGTCAGGCGGACCTAGCAAAAGATCACAAGGCAACACATCTGTGTCGGTTACCCACTGTGACCAACACTGCGCAACAACCAACGTACTCGCCCTGTGCATGGCCCACCCCGCAACGGTGGTCACATTCAGTGCCACTATCTCACACACACATCTCTATCACGAGGCATGGTGTGACCAATGGACAGGGCTGAGTTTGCGCTCATCCGGAGAGTCCAGAACAGGTGACACATGTAACCCACTAGTCATTCTGTGTTGTCACCTACTGGCATTGTGCAGTCAATGTGCAGGCCAGGCCTGCTGGGACTGAGAAGGGCAGCATGGCCCCAGCCTGACATTCACACGAGCAACAAGTGCACTGAGACCTGCATTGTCAATTGTCTGGGTCACTGGATGTCTGACATGAAGTTGCCATGTACCACCACTCGGGAGGGACAGACATGTCAAAGCGCCCGAGAGCTCACATACCACTGCCACCTGCAGTCAGCATGGTGAGCAGTGCATGTTGGAACCCCACAGGCTCTGATTCATAGTGCTGCGGATCAAAGACATGTGTGTCCCCCACATGCACTCCCACACACACTGCAGTTGTCTCTCACACACAACTTTCGCAAGGAATAGCCATGTGCAGTGTGCGTGGAGCTCGGAATCCAGGATCTCCAGCTCCTCGCTGGTGAGTGGACCTGGACATGTCCTCAGCGTCATCGACGTGTAGGTGGAGAGGTGGCAGCAGCAGGTGTTGTTGAGGGGTGCCAGGCTGCAGTACCAGGTAGCTGTGGTGATGCCGGTCTCACTCACACACTCATATAGCCCCCTGGGGAAGTTTCAGTGGGTCCAAGCTGCTGCAATTTGTGTACCATGTCTGCCAGCTTCAATTGTAGATGATGGCCTGCTCCCAGCTGGCCCGGGTCGCTTACCTCCATGGTGGAACACGCAGGGTGCAACCGCGAGGGTCATTGGAGTTGGCCGTAAGGGCCTGGCCCATGGCGGGTACAGTCCGCTGATGCCATGTGCACCACACAGTATATTGTGCGCAATGCATCTGCAGGTGTGGCCATGATTTTTGTGTGGGAGCAGGTCCACAATGGACAGGGCCACAACATGCTGTGTGCATAGGCAGGGACGGCCAGTGGCCAGCCTCCACATGTCTGTTGGCATATCATCATGTACACATTGGCATGGGAGCATGGGATATGCATATGCACACACATGCCATTTTTCACTATGTACATCTGCCACTTGGCACGTGCAACGTTACGTGTCACTTGTGATGTGTATTTGCAATCACACAGCCGTGTTGGCATGGAGCTGTCGATGTGTACACCTGTCAATGTTTCTGGAGGTGTGATCCGTACAGTGCTGTACATAGGGTGCAGTAGGGACATCAATGACTGTCTCATATCCCCTCGTGCAACAGGTCCCACTTGTGTTGCCGCTCAGCCTGTGTCCATAGCGTTGTTGGTGTGTGCCATACTCACCCAGCCTCGGAAGCAGTGTCATGCACAGCAGCTAGTTATGTTGCCGTGGTGTTGCCTCCTGCCGAATATGCAGTCTGTTACCATCAGCATGCCTTACAAGTTGTTAAGGCCTAAATCCCCATGTGCATGCTCATAGCAATGGTGTGTGTCACTGCCCATTGCTATTGGTAAGGGGACCTGTGTAAGTGTATTGTGGCTGTGCTGTCCCTACTTGTCAGGTGTTCAGTGATTCAATTTCTTGGTCAGTCATTGTTGTTTTGTGTATGTGAAAATGCCATGTGGCGTGTTGCTTTGACATGTATCCACTTCCATCTTTCCTAGGAGGAGACCAGACATACATCGCCCCTACCAATTGCTGTCAGACATGGAGGATGTGGAGGTAATCAGGAAATTCCGTCTGGACCGACCCACCCTGCATCGCCTATGTGCCTTGTTGGAACCCCACCTTCGTCCTCGCAGGGTGTATCCTACAGCATTCACCCCCATGGCTAAGGTGATGGCTGCACTGCATTTCTTCGCCACTGGGTCATTCCAACACACAGTGGGCAGTGGAAGTGGGATGTCCCAGCCCATGTTCAGCATGGTGCTACGGGATGTACTGTCAGCCATGATGCTGTACAGGAACCGGTACATCCGATTCCCCAGGGCCCGTGAATTGGCGGCAGTGAAGGGTGCTTTCTATGCCCTTGGACGGATCCCCCACGTTGTTGGTGCAATTGATTGCACCCATGTTGGCCTTGTTGCACCACAGGCCACGGAGCACATCTTCCGCAACCGGAAGCACACCCACTCCATGAATGTGCAAGTGGTGTGCCTTGCGGACATGGTCATTTCACACGTGTGTGCGAAGTTTCCAGGATCGGCCCATGACGTGCACATCATGCGCAACAGCATCCTACCACGTCTGATGACCAATCTGCAACCGGACCGTGCATGAATTGTTGGTGAGTATGTGGACTCGTGTAGCGTGCTTGGTGTGCGATGCTGGCTTGTGTACAGTTGGAATTGCAACGATTCGCTGTGTCCCTCACACCCAGGTGACTCTGCTTACCCGAATGGGCCCTGGCTGCTCAGCCCATTACGACATCCTCGGACCCCAGCTGATGACCGCTACAATGAGGCACATGGAAGGACCAGACGTGGTTGAGCGGACCTTTGGCCTCCTCAAGTCCAGGTTCAGATGCCTGGACCGCACCGGGGGCGCACTGGCGTACTCCCCACAGAAGGTGTGCCAGATAGTAGTGGCTTGCTGCATGCTGCACAATCTGGCTATTCGCAAGCAGATCCCCCTAATAGTGGATGACGGTGATCAACCAGGGCCCCAGCCTGCAAACCAGGACGGGTCGAGTGAAGAGGACAGCGGAGAGGAGGAAGCTGTGAATGTGCGTCAGCAGCTCATCGCCCGCTACTTCACTTGACGGTGAGTGTCCATGTACGACGGCTGATGTAGCTGTAGTTGTGCAGGTGTATGTGTGCTCAGTCACGGAGGCCTTTTGTTCACTGTGTGCTGTGTGTCAATGGTCCATGTCCAGGTTAGTATGCCACTGACAGTGGCTGTTGCATTGTGCCCTGTTGCTCTGTGAGATGTGTGTACATTGCTTGTAGTTGGTGACAAGTACTGTGTGATGAGTGTGTGACCCACTCATTGAATGTACTCTTGTTCTGTTTTTCACCCCTAGGTCCCTACAGCCTCTCCTGTCCCATCGACATACCACACAGCAGATGCATTTCTGCTCATGGTGGCGATTGCACATCGTTGAATGAACACAGAGCACAGACAGCAGATTGTGACAAAGGTGTATTTATTTACAGCGGTGACATGTTATTGTGTGCAAGGTGATGACAAAAGTGGTGCGTGCAGTGACAATGAGTTGACGGTCATGGCTGCGTGATGGTCAAGGTGTACCCACAAAGTTCTATGTCCACAGTCCAACAGAAACATGCCATCCAGTTGGCAGTGTGGGGTAGGATCGTATTACAAGTCAATGCAGTAGGTGGTCAAGGTGGCTGGCTGACTCACTGGCGTTTGGTGCGTGCAAAGTCCTCTCTGGACACCTGTTTCCTCTTCGGACGGCCCCTTCCACGTTTGGAAGGGGGGGTGTGTTGGTGGGCTGCTGGTGGTGGCTGAGGAGTGCTCACTCGCTGTGGACGCAGGGGAACGCGATGCTGCACGACCCTGCGCCACAGCAGGTGGTGGCGGAGGTGGTGTAGCTGGCCTTGCCTGTGCCCTCACCACCACCACCAGCTGGCCCATGAGGTCCACGAGTTGGTCCATACGGCTCATGAATTGGCCCATATGGGCGTCCATGGACCTCAACACCCCAAGGACCTCCTGCGTGTCGGTAGACGACCTGGCCCATTGTCCTTGGGCCTCTTCATAGGCCCCAAGGACTCTGTCGAGTTGCGGCAGGGCTTGGCTCCCAGGCACGGATGGCGTTGGCCTGACCCTGCTCCTCCTACCAGTACTGCTGCCACCGACCTGCCCACTAGCCACATTGCTCACCACGGTCCTCGCTCTGGCTCCCAGGGTGGACCCCGACGGCCGGACCACTCCTTGCGCTGGGGCTGTGGCCAGTGATGACGTGGTGGTGGTGGTGGTGGTTGCAGCGGTGGTGGTGGCCGCAACGACCGTGGCAGTGGCCGCAACAACCGTGGCAGTGGCCGCAACGACCGTGGCAGTGGCCGCAACTACCGTGGCAGCAGGGGTCTGTGACTGGTCAGCAGGCCTGGATGATGGGTTGGTGGGTAGGAGGGGCCCTGGGGAGCGGGTGTGCCCTGCCACTCCAGATGGGCCTGCTGGGTGGTCCGTGTCCGAAGAGGTGTCCAGCTCCTCTACATCCGTGAGTCCTGCTCGGGGGCTTGCGGACTGGCTGTGCAGGCTGCTGTCTCCCTCTCCAGCCTCCTGCAGTTCGGCACCTGTGGGGAGAATGAGATAGGTTATTGTGTTGCACCTTGCTAAGTATGTATTGGTTGTCTGACATTCACAGTTCGTGCACTGTCGTGCACAGGTTTCCCAGAGGCGTGTGTGTGGATGTACGATGTGTGTATGCGTGGGCTAGGCAATGGAACTGTGTGATGTGGACATGTGGCATGGGACGGATTAGCAATGCCGATGGGTGTGTGTTGCTATACTCCTACATTTTGTGTCTCGGGGGTATGCGGGCTCCAGACCCATTGACGATGTTGGGTTGAACTATGGTTTTGGGGTTCATATGGAACGCTTAGAAACGCAGATGGCAAAAGGGGGTACAGCCCCCTCAACGCTTTTGGGTTGAACTATGGTTTTGGGGTTCAAATGGAATGCTTAGAAACGCAGATGGCAAAAGGGGGTACAGCCCCCTCAACGCTTTTGGGTTGAACTAAGGTTTTGGGGTACATACTGTGAGTCATGGGTGCAGAACGTGACATGTGTTCTGGCAACATGACAGTGCATAGACAAAGGTGTGTGTCTGTGTAACATACCCGGCATATCTGCTGACTGTTCTCATTTATGGACATTACATTGGTAGCATTGTTGTATGTGCGTGCTTGTTGTGTGCCACACGACGTATTGCAGATGGGCCAACTACTTGGTGTGCGTGCTGCCCTCGTACATGTGCATCAATGCAGTGCTCTTGGGGTGTTGACTATTTTATGTGTGTTGTTACTCACAGTGTGACGTGCGATTCAGTCACATGATTTGTCGTGGGCAGGTTTCTTTGCATAACTACTGTATGAGGGCCAGCTGTTCGGATGACATACCTTACATGACACTGGGGCTGACAGATGAGATGGATGATATGTTGAATGTGCATTGTGTGCCTGTGTGTTTCATGGGTACAGTGGTGTTTGTGTGCAACATTGTGGTTCCACGCTGTTGCTCCTAGTAAGGTTTGTCTTACATGGGTGTTGTTGTACGATGTGTGGGTGACAGGCAGTAAGGAATACATGGACTAGACTTCGATGGTGGTGCTGATGTGTGTGATGGGTGGCACAGTGCCTGCCGGTTGGGTCTGTACTCCAGTGGGACTTGTGCATGCAGACGTGGCTCCTTGGGTGTTGCTGTATCTGTGATGGGTCATGTGGGGTATGACTCTGTAATACATGTCCGTGTGCACTTTGGTCACACGATTGTGACAGGGAGCAGTGCTGCGTGTTCCTCTGCTACGTGACATGTCCCATGTGTTAGTCGTTATACAGTCCTCATGCCTCCAGACACCCCGCCCTGTACAGTTTTCCACCTACAGGTTGTTTTTCAGTGCGCAATGCAATGGATGCCACATGGTTATGGGCGGGAGGGGTGCTCGATGTTGCTGGTCTGTGGGACTGGGGGCCTGGTCTGTGTTGTACTTCAGCTGTGCCCCCTCCCACCCACTGCCTTTGTGTTGTGGCTACTTACCTGTTACTTGTCGGTTAGTGCAGCTATGGCGGACACATGGGTGTGGGTGTGGGGAGTGCTCCACCTTGCTGCGCTGTGGGACTGGGGGCCTGGTGTGTGTTGTACTTCAGCTGTGCCTCCTCCCACCCAATGCCTTTGTGTTGTGGCTACTTACCTGTTACTTGTCGGTTAGTGCAGCTATGGCTGACACATGGGTGTGGGGAGTGCTCCTTCTGGCGCTTCTGGAGTACAAGGGGACCTGGTGGTAGTTGCGGTGCTGGCTGACTGTACACATGCCCCCACGGTTTTGTTAGTTGGTAGGTTTGGGCTGTGTGTGGTAGTGTCTGTTGCGTGTGTGAGTGATGTCTTGTGTATTGTGTACTGGACATGGGGGTGTTTGTCCCTCGGAGCTGTGGCATTGTGGTAGTGCATTGAGTACATAGCTGTGTGCTGGTATACATTTGTTTGTACTTACCATCCTCCACTCCGCCTGGTAATCCGGTGAGGATCTCCGGATGTATGATGACTCGCACCTT
This sequence comes from Calotriton arnoldi, assembly GCA_963921515.1. NCBI lineage: Eukaryota > Metazoa > Chordata > Amphibia > Caudata > Salamandridae > Calotriton > Calotriton arnoldi. The sequence goes on along the minus strand of CAWUFW010016530.1, from coordinate 21,311 downwards.
CTCCTCCCATGCCTTGAAGGTCTTGAAAAGCGCAGGATTACCTCCGCCAGTCCTGTCAGCCAGCTCCCGATTTTTGGCCTCCTTCTTCTTGACCACGCTTTTGAGGTCGTTCCACCTTTTGTTGATTTCGCCTCTGTTGCGTGGCACGTTCCCGACTGCATTGACCTGGTCTACGATCCTGGTCCACAACCGGTTTCTGGTGGCTAGTGGTGTCTGTTGGACCTGGTTACCATAGATTTGTGGGTGCACCTTGACGATCTCGTCGACCATGACCGTCAGCTCAGTGGAAGTGAACTTGGGCATTCTGTGTGATGCCATGGTGTGTGTTTTGGTGTTTGTGGTGCTGGTGCGGTGTGTGGTGTGTGATGTGCAGGGGGTTTGTGGTGCCGGTGTTTGGTGGTGCTGGTGGTGGTGGTGGTGGTGGGTGTGATGGGTGCGTATCTGTGGTGTGCTGCTGTCCTTGCTGTGTCGCTGTGTCCTCTCCTCTCTTCTTGGCTTTGTAATGTAGCAAGGGGTTGTGGTCTGTGAAGGGGCTGCTTTTGTACTTACCTATGTGGGTGTGTCATGATGGTCTGTTGTTTTCAGGTGTGTTGTGGCTGGTGTTCTGGGTTTTGTAGTTTATTTGTTTGTCCAGGGGGGGGGTGTTTTCGGGATGTGTACTGTGTTTGGGTATTTGTGCGTGGGCTGCTATGTGGACTTGTTGGCCATGTTGTGTGTGTTTGTTTGGGTCCGCGGATGATTTCTGTGCAGAGACGTGGCCGCCAGAGCTTCCACCGTGTCCATTTTCATCACTGTTGTTTACGCTGGCGGGCGGTGAATTTGTGTATTTTCCGCGCTCATGTCGGTGCGATCCTAATTTCACGGGCGGTGTCTCGAGCGTCAGGGCGGTCGGTTTTGGGTTGTCGTGCGTATTTCCGTCCGTGGCAGGTGGATGGACTTAGACTCGGACATGGGCGGGCGGTATTTTTTGTGTTTTTACCGCCGCCGGCAGTTTTCGGGTCGCGGCATTGTAATTGCTCGGTCGGTATTCAGACGGTCTAGGCAGGCGGATTTTTACCGCTATGGTAGATGGCGGATTTTTTACCGCCCGGTATCGTAATGGACGCCTAACATATTTAGATGCATTATTATATGAGAAATCTATTGAGAATAATTAGATCTGTTTAATATTGAATTAATTTAAGAAATAGTATGTAGAATAAGCACATTTGAAAACATGAGAAATTAATATTAAATGTTATATAGTTGTCTATTTTTAAATAAGTGTATATATTTTAACTGTGTATAAGGAGGAAATTTTAATATTTTCACTGATAAATTATGTTTGCTCCCTCTAATGAATTATTGATATGTTATATTTGTCTGTTTTTGTAGTATGCTTTTATGGTTGTACATTTTTACACCGAATAAAGCTGAATTGACTTGACTTGATACATTATTCGGCCTAGAGTGAAAATGTGAAGATGCTTTAAGGAATTGATACTGGATGATTACCCCAAAAAATGTCCACACATTATTTGGCCTTGAGGAAAAATGTGAACAGAAACTACACAGTAAAGGTAAGATTTAAAAATTGGAAATAGAATTGGATGTGTTATTTGTGTTGATTTGGTATTGTGGTTGAAATAATTAGTCTTTTTTTTTTTAACAATCTAGTTGATTGTTTTATTTCCCAGCTGTTTATGATGATACTACAGTGACATCACTGTGAATAGTGAAGTTAAGTAGAATCTGATAACAGCAGAAAAAAAGAGAAAAATAGGTTTTTAAAATGTCAAATTATGTTGTATTATTTGATAAGTAACACTGTAATTTGTGAAATATATTACATTCCACAACAGTTTTACAGTTTATTTTCTTTTCTGTAGTGGAAAAGTCAGAAAAAACAGTACTAATGACAAATAGCAGAATAGTAGTTTAATATTTAAAAAAAACTTTTGAAATTCACTGAAAAAACCATAAGTTTTACAGACGTAATAGTTAGAAATGAGCATTTAAAAACCTTTGAAATTCACTGAAAAAACCATAGGTTTTACAGACGTTATAGTTAGAAATTAGCATTTAAAAATCTTTGAAATTCACTGAAAAAACCATAGGTTTTACAGACGTAATAGTTAGAAATTAGCATTTAAAAAACCTTTGAAATTCACGGAAAAAACTATAGGTTTTACAGACATTATAGTTAGAAATTAGCATTTAAAAAACCTTTGAAATTCACTGAAAAAGCCATAGGTTTCAGGGACGTTATAGTTAACTGGACATTTCACTCGTACAAAACCATAGAAATTTCACCGTTATAGTTAGTTCAGTTAACTATAACTCGCGCCCCCGCAAAAGAAGTTCAGAAACGTGCGTATGGAGATTGCATATCACACGCTTGTATGTTCAATGATAATTCACGAGTTGCCTAGTCTGGAAGCTGCGCTGCTAAACTTGTAGCGCGTTAAATACGCATTATGCATATTGTTACCATAATGGTAAAAATGGGGTATCCTGGCGTGCCGTTCGATTCAAAGACACAGACCCGCGAAACCAGCTCTGTGTGTTTCTATTGTTCCCTAGTTAGTGGGAAAAATATATATATCTACACCAACAATAATTGGTTGGTGTGTACAATCTGGACGTCAGACCTAACCTTGTACACGTCTCTCTGCTGAACTGTTACCACCTATAGGTGGGAGAGACAAAAGTTGATGAAGTGTGTCTGTCAAAGCCTACTCGAAGTGGATGGTTCCCTTCTATTAATATAACAAGGAATTATAAATATACCAATATAACAAACTGCCGCTGATTTGGTGCCCCATCTACCACCTGTTGTGTGCACAAAACAAATTTATACAATACAAATAACATAATCATGTAAAAAATAACATAATTGTGTAAAAATCTTATCTGTGGACAAGGTCGTAGCAGAATGATGTCACGAAGAAAAAGTTAGGGATCCCAAGCAAGAGACATGGTCCCTTCCTTTCCTCCTGCAAAAGAATAAAAGGAAAAGACAAGAGTCATGCACAGTCGTGGTAAATAAGACATGTTGCAACCAACTAGCAATGAAACTAACAATAAAACATTCTAATCATTCAAAGGTAAAAGCTAAAAGCTAAAAGGCTTGGTCTCTATTATTTGACTGTCTACCTGTCACGGGCAAAACTGATATCTAATGTTCTTGAAGATGTATAGCCAATTCCTCATCCTGATTATGCCCTTTAGGGTAGCGTGTAGCCATCCCTATGATGTGCCTTGATTCACGTTGTCTAAGTTTGAGAGTGCGGTTACCTCCTCTCTTGTTGCCCAATACCTGTTCTATTGTAAAGTATGATAGTTTGGAACTGTCTGAAAAATGATGTGACTCAAAATGTCGTGCAATAGGATACTGTTTGTCTCTGTTAGTGATTGCCCTCATGTGTTCTAGAATTCTTTTTTTGGCTACCCCATTTTTACCATTATGGTAACAATATGCATAATGCGTATTTAACGCGCTACAAGTTTAGCAGCGCAGCTTCCAGACTAGGCAACTCGTGAATTATCATTGAACATACAAGCGTGTGTTATGCAATCTCCATATGCACGTTTCTGAACTTCCACGTTCAACACAGCCCGCATTTCTATCCCATTGACAATTCGTAGAGGACTGCAAATACCAGCATGCCCCGTCACTATTCCCGGGGAAAACTACTCTCAAACACCAGTCAGTGGGTTAGCTATGCTCCTATCACATGGTTGATGTATATTTGGTTATTCAATGTCATAGTTTACTTTGCACATCGTTTTTGAACTTCGTCTAACTGTATTTTTACCACTTACTAATGGCGACCATGAAACTGTATGTGACGATCACAATTGTGTCCGCTTTTTATGTTTATGTTTACATTTCACAGGAAGTGTATGTAAGCAATGACTGTGTGGTTGCCCCATTGTGTGATCAAGACTCTGCGGAGTCGAAACGGCGTCACGGAGGGTTTATGACGATAATAAACCCCTTTTCTAACTTTGGAGTCTTGCTTGGTTTATGCGTTAACCTGAGAGCGCGATAGGTAACCCCGCTTTGGATTTATATTGAATTACCGGTTTTCTCCGCCGGCACCGCGCCACCCCTCTACGGGCCTGCATCTCTGGAAGGAGAGTCTTTGTTTGTATATATATATATATATATATATATATATTCACTGAAAAAACCATAGGTTTCAGGGACGTTATAGTTAGCTGGACATTTCACTCGTACAAAACCATAGAAATTCCACCGTTATAGTTAGTTCAGTTAACTATAACTTGTGCCCCCGCAATGCACTGCTCATGACATCACATATTACATCATTCATGGCATGGTCAGTGACATCACTGATGACATCTCAAATGACATCACTGATGACATCATCCAGTGACTGTGTGTTTCTGTAAAGTTTAAATATGTTTTATATATACGGCAAGGTGTATTGAAGAATGAGTGGGTGTATAAGTGTCTGGATGGAGGATTTAGGAGGTATGTAACTGATTGTATAAGTGACTGATTAAACGTGTCTTACTGAATGCATGGGTTAGTGACTAAACTGTGTGAATGTCTGTATCAGTCTGTTGTTGTGTAAGCTGCTACATGGGTTGGTCAGTAGCTACATGAGTGTCTATATGGGTTCTTGATTGTTTGCTTGAGTATTTGTATGGGGGACTGAGTGTGTGTGTGGGTGTGTTGGAGGTGTGTGACTCTGTGCTTAGATGTGTGAGTGGTTGATTCATTGGGTGTATGGGTTCAAGAGTGCATGTGGAAACAACTGTATGGGTGGGTGAGTGTGTGTATGGGTGTGTTGTTGAGCGAATGGATGTCTCAGTGGTACATATGTGAGTAACTACATATGCAAAAGGCAGTATATGTGAGTGATGGTGTATATAAATAACTATATGTGAGACTGAGAATTGTGAGAGTGGCAAGTATGGATGAGTCTGTACTTGTTTCAGTGATTACATAAGAGAGTAACTATGCGTTAATGTCTGTATGAATTAGTGAGGTGGTGTGTGCATAACTGTTTAGGTGAGTAAATGGGAGTGTGATTGATTCTTTGCATGACTGACTAGGTGTGTGAGTAACTTCATGGATGAGTGGCGGTGTGTGAGTGTCTGAATAGGTGTATGAGTGCATATGATAGTGTTGTATTGATAACTGACTGCATGTATAAGTGATTGTATGGGTGAATGAGTGGATGTGTGTGCAGACCTAGGAATCAGTGAGTGAGTATGTAGTAACTGGTATTGGTGTGCGGATGGTTTCGAAAATGGTAGTCTGTGTGTTACAGTGGGTGTATTAAAGGTTATATTAGGGTGTGATGAGGTGCATCAGATTATCATGTGGATGATGTCATCAGTGATGTCATCAGTGATGTCATTTGAGATGTCATCAGTGATGTCATCAGTGATGTCACTGACCATGCCATGAATGATGTAATATGTGACGTCATGAGCAGTGCATTGCTGGGGCGCAAGTTATAGTTAACTGAACTAACTATAACGGTGGAATTACTATGGTTTTGTACGAGTGAAATGTCCAGCTAACTATAACGTCCCTGAAACCTATGGTTTTTTCAGTGAATTTCAAAGGTTTTTTAAATGCTAATTTCTAACTATCTAACTAAACCTATGTTTTTTTCAGTGAATTTCAAAGGTTTTTAAATGCTAATTTCTAACTATAATGTCTGTAAAACATATGGTTTTTTCAGTGAATTTCAAAGGTTTTTTTAAATATTAAACTATTATTCTGCTATTTGTCATTAGTACTGTTTTTTCTGACTTTTCCACAACAGAAAAGAAAATAAACTGTAAAACTGTTGTGGAAAGTAATATATTTCACAAATTACAGTGTTACTTATCAAATAATACAACATAATTTAACATTTTAAAAACATATTTTTCTCCCTTATTCTGCTGTTATCAGATTCTACTTAACTTCACTATTCACAGTGATGTCACTGTAGTATCATCATAAACAGCTGGGGAAAAAAACAATCAACTAGATTGTTTAAAAAAAACAAATGACTAATTCTTTCAACCACAATACTAAATCAACACAAATAACACATCCAATGCTATTTCCAATTTTTAAATCTTACCTTTACTGAGTAGTTTCTGTTCACATTTTTCCTCAAGGCCAAATAATGTGTGGAATTTTTTTTTTCAAATCATTCAGTATCAATAACTTAAACCATCTTCCCATTTTCCCTCTAGGCTGAAAAATGTATCTAAAATTTTTGTTTCAGAAATATCAAGTATGAGTTGGGTAATTTATAAGGCAATCTCGGTTTAATTTCCAAGTGTGTATCGTTGCAGTGACTCCAACCTTTTTAGCATTTTAAATATACAGTATAATGTCCACATGTGGTAGTAGCTCCAGCATGGAAAACAATAGCCAGTCTTGTGAAAGTTCTTCCAGAAATAGATACTTGACTAGCAACAAATTTTTTATTTTCGTTTCCACTTTTCTTCCATTTGGTCTACAGCGTTGTAGCATTAAAATTAGATATTTTCCATATCTTTCTAGGCATAATGTAGATAACATTTCTGATTGACAACGAGAACATTTCATATCATGATTTGCTTCTTTTACTAATTTCGGAAAAGGTACAGATTTTCAGTCAGGTATTGTTAAATATAGAAATTGTTCTCTGTCAACTATAGTACTTGAAATTAATGAACACTGTTCACATTTGTGATCCCATTTGTAACTGAGTCCAAATAAACTCTCAATCTGGATTCCTTCATCTTCTAATACTCCAAGCATAACCATCAGAAACTCTTGTGCATCTTGTTGTATATTAGGACTGAACGTTAAAGATCCAGTACATGTATCCAAGAGTTGTCGAATACCAGAAGCAGTATGGATCTTACTTCTGTCAGTTCTCAATTGTTCAAATAAAGTATAAAGTGCAGAACATAATCTTTTTTCCTGACTTGCCATAATTTCACCATAAACATCTTCTAGATAAAATATAACGTTTAGAATAACATTACCATAGCAGTTGACACCAGAAGCCTTTTCTAATTGGTATCCCACAACATCATCACTCGTTTGTATTTTCTGTTTCTTTGCATCTTTTCTTTTCTCTTGAATTTTTTTCTGCTTTTCAACCACACTTGATTCAACAACATGTTTGCGTTTTGAACACACAGCACGTTTTTCATAAATAGGATATTCAACTAAAGTTGGTGCCTCTGGTGCTGTGTGGCGATCTTAACATTAATGTAACCAAGACAGATCTTCAGGCTGGGGGGCTCAACTACAAGGGTAGGAAACCCAAGGTCTTTAAAGCTTTATATTATTTGTTGGCTGATCATGGACTGATGGATGCTTGGGGTAGTTTAGGTTTACAAGATCCGGGGTATACATTTTATTCCTACCCACACAGTAAGCTAGTGCGTCTTGATTATTTTGTTGTGCCTTCTTTATTACTTTCTGGTATTAAGATGCAAATTTATCCAAGAATTACATCCGATCATGCACCAGTAGCTGTGGATATTCCCACATTTGCTGTCTGCGCAGCTCCGAGGTGTTTTTCTTTTGATAGGAAACATCTTTTGGATAAAGTTTTCTTGGAGCATATGAAAAAGTGGATAAAGGATTTTTTTCAAATTAATAGACACTCTGCGGGTTGGGGGTTGTCTGGGATGCATTTAAAGCTTCTTTTAGAGGTGAGGCCCTGAGTTATGGATTATATAAACAAAAACAGGCAAAACTGGAAATTCAGGAGTTGTATAATAAACTTAAAGTAGCAGAGGAGAACTTGGCAGGAGGGATTGCAGTAGGGCATAATATAACTGAGTTTCAATCTAGATTGGCTAGATGTAAGGCCAATATTAATCAGGTTTGGAGTAAAGAAATAGCATTAAAATTTCAGACCTATAAAAAAGACTGCTATGAATATGGAGAGGCTACCGGTCGCTGCCTAGCTCAGAAGCTACGTAAGAAGGAAGCAGGGCAGAGAATTATATGTATGAAAAATGCCCAGGGTAATATTGTTTATGACTCTCGGGAAATTCTTAACATCTTTTATGACTTCTATGATCAACTCTATACAGAACCAAATAAAGAGGCAGCAATCTGTAGATATAAAACTTCCATCTTCATTATGGGAACAACTAGATAGCGAGAAAGCCGGAATACTTGATTATCCTATCACTGCTGAGGAATTAGAACAGGCCATTAACACCCTAGCGATTGGGAAAGCTGCAGGCCCGGACAAACTCCTGCATGAAATTTATAAGACCTTCTTCCAAGTTCTTAAAGAGGATATTCTTGAGGTTTTCCAAACAGCACAATTGGGGGATTCACCTCGATCATGGGATGAGGCCAATATTATCATATTTAAAAAGAAAGACAAACCACCCGATATACCTGGGTCTTATCGTCCGATTTCCCTCATTAATTGTGATGGAAAAATCTATGCTAAGATTTTGGCGAATCGTTTAGCGAAAGTTATTTCCTCCCTTGTCTCAATCAGGCAACATGGCTTTATTCCGGGTAGAGGGACAGTAAACCACATTAACAGAGTAGTAACGCTATTTGATATAGCGCAGGTAGAGTCCAGGGACTTAGGCCTGATTTTGCTCGATGCCGAGAAAGCGTTCGATCGCGTGGCATGGGACTTTTTATGGGAAGGGCTGCACCAAATGGGGTTTGGTCAGGGATTTATCCGGGCTCTCCAGGTCCTATATCGAGCTCCCTCGGCCACTATATGTATAATGGGGGGTACTTCCGATAGGATCCAGATCTCTAGAAGGACACGTCAGGGATGTCCCTGCTCCCCGCTTTTATTTGCCCTGTACATTAATCCCTTTATAAAAATGTTAGAGCAGAATGATCAGATTCCACCTTTTATTGTCAGACAGGATAGGTTTAGTGTGTTGGCTTATGCGGATGACATCGCAATTATAACATCTAACCCTGCCATAGCCTTACCTGAAATTGAACATCTGTCTCAGGAGTTTGGTTTTGTCTCGGGTTATAAACTTAATACAGATAAAACACAAATTTTATGTACAAATCAAACTTTGTTGAACGACTCTAGGGTTGTTAGGGAAGCTGTTTACTTGGGTATTAAGATTAGGCCCTGTTTGAAAGAGCTGGTTGAGATCAATTGGGGGGATATCATCGGCAAGATAAAAGGTTCGTTAGAGAGATGGGAGGTTCTACATCTCTCTTTGGTCGGTAGATCCAATGTTTTAAAAATGAACATCTTGCCTAGGGTCATGTACTTCTTCAGAGCAGTACCTTTAGAAGTACCTAGTAGGCAACTTCAGTATTTACAATCTTTATGTGCTAGATACTTGTGGGCCCCAGGGAAACCACGCAGAGCTGCGCGTTATATGACATTACCACGAGAGCGAGGCGGATGGGCAATCCCGGATTTTACTCTTTATTACTATGCCTGTATCCTGTTAAATATGCGTATTTTATTGACGGGAGAGGAAGTAGGTAACGTAGCTGAGGCCCCTTCAATTTATCGGATGGTTTTAGGACCAGAGGTTAATCACTGTCTGTTCAAGAGAGTCGACGGCAGTTATTATAAAAGAACCCGTTTTAAGGTGTTGGAAACTGCCTTTAAAGTCTGGAGCACGATTCGCAGAACATTTCAGATACCAGGGTTAACATTCTATACACCTATGAATGCTGCAGGACTACTCCCTTCGGTATTTTGGGATCATGTGGCAACTCAGTGGAGCTTAAAAGGAATCACTATATTGGGGGATCTGTTTCAGGCTGGGGGGGTTGGTCTGTCGTTTTCACTTTTGATGATAAATATCATTTATCTAAAAATAATTTTTTCAAATATTTGCAATTACAGGACTTTCTAAGCAAAAATGTGAATAATATGGTGCCATATAAAATAGTTGAAGCCATTAGGTGTCAGGGGAAAATTGGGTCTCTATATAAAATATTGTTAACTGAGAGACCAGATGATCTAGACAGACAGAATGCTAAGTGGGCCAATTTGCTGGGAGATAGCTCGGTTTCTCTAGAAAAATCAATTGATATGGCAGGGGAAATTCTCCTTGTAGCTAATCTTAAAGCACAACATTATAAAACACTTTTTAACCTTTACCATACCCCCGGCAAAGATGCTAAAATGGGGGGGTGAACATAATGGGAAATGTTTTCGGTGTGGAGCGGATGAGCGCCGATATTCTCCACATCTTTTATTCATGCTTCAATTTGATTCCTCTAATTAAAGATATGGAGAGATTTCTGACTGAAGTAACTAGGACACCTATAAGAATATCGGCCTCTATGATGCTGTTAGGTATTGGAGAGGAGGCCATTCAGGGTAGACCAATGTTTAAATTTTGCTATCTGATGTTTATGGCTACAGCAGTAGCCCGGTTATCTATAGCATCTGCTTGGCTGCAACCACAGACTCCACCCTTTGAATTCTGGCGGGCTAAGTTTCTTAACACATTTAATATGGAATTTAGCTTGTATTCCGTTAAAGGGCCAAGAAAACGGAAAATTGGTCTTTTGGTATGGGGTGCAATGATTGATTATTTGACAGATTCTTGAGTCTATCGAGCTAGTGATATGTGCTTAAAGTCTTAAACTATATGTAAAGTTTATTTGGTGGTGTAGTCTGGATATCGATGATTTGTTTAGAGGCGAGAATTGAAATGTTTGTATTATTATTATTTGGTTTTTTTTTATGTCTGTACATATTTATGAACTTGAAACTGTGGATTTCGAAAAAAAATAGAATAACATTACCATAGCAGTTGACACCAAGAAGCATTTTCTAATTGGTATCCCACAACATCATCACTTGTTTGTATTTTCTGTTTCTTTGCATCTTTTCTCTTGAATTGTTTTCTGCTTTTCAACCACACTTGATTCATCAACATGTTTGCGTTTTGAACACACAGCACGTTTTTCATAAATAGGATATTCACCTAAAGTTGGTGCATAAAGTCTTCTTAAACAATTATATTCTCTTACACAATTTACATCAGCACTAACCTTGTTTTCATCGAATTCAATTAAATACAAACCAGTCAATGTTCTAACTCGAGATAATGCAACTTATGCCACTCCCTCTTTAAACACAGTTCTTCCAACATTTACTAAAGTATTATCTACACTTAAACCTTGAGATTTATGAATGGGTATTGCATATGCTAAACAGAAAGGAACTGTTTATACGAACCTACAAGTCTATTACCAGCAAAAAACCTACAGCACAACGCCCAATTTGTTTTACCTCTGTAATCTGATCAAATTTAATTTTCAAGAATTCAATTGCATTTCTGTTTTGATATTTTACAAATTCAACAACTTTCCCTATTGCTCCATTCACTAAACCTTCTTCTATATTCAAATTGCGTCTCAAAATTACCCGACACTTTATACATACATCTAAAAAAATGTCTAAGCCAGCAGTTTTTGATACAGACTTTTCCAAAGAATCCAATTTAATCTGTAGTTTATTTGAAAGAAGAATTGTTATTCCTTGATGCTCGATTTTATCAATAGCTTCAATGTGAACTATTTCTTGATTTTCCAATTTCAGAAGCTCTTGATTAAATGTATAACACTCTTCCAGTGTAGGCATTAAGCAAAGTATAGACTTTGGGGCCGATTCCGATCTCGGTCGGAGGCGCACCCAATACCATTCGGTCGGGAAAAAAGCCATGCGAATGCCTGTTTCCCGACCGATCCGTACAGCAGGCCGAACGAGTAAGTACGATGCGCACAACAGCACAGAATCCGGCCAAGTCGTACTCACCCAATCCAGGTCCTGTTCTCCGACCGAGGCGAATCCGGAAAATGCTGAAACGAGTCGCACGGAAGGGAAAATGCAGCTCCGTCCGGCCGAACAAGTACGATGCGCTTTCCGTACGCGCCGAACCCGTCGCTACGCACGGCACGTCAAAGCATCCGGAGAGGCGCACATAAGCTCCGATTCGCGCCACAACACGATCCACGGCTACGAGACGAACACGCCAGCGACGAGGACGACGCGAAGCGACGAGGACGACGAAGCAACGAGAAGGACGAACGACACGAACCAACCATGAATCCCTTCGTCCCGATCATACCAATATTCTACATTTACTACCGGAACAGGCACGGACGCGTACGGCGCAGAAGGTAAGTCAGACACCAACCACAAAACACATACAACACGTACACGACACATCACACACACACAGAGGGATGCAGAATTTACTTACACCAGCAACAGCAGCACCATAGGGGCGGGATGCCCATCACCAATGCCACATATGCACACAGGGGCCTGAATGCGCACCACCACCCCTACCCAGGGGGGGCGGATGCCAACCACCACTACCACCCTTAGCCAGGGGGGTGACAGATGCTCACCACCACTACCACCCTTACCCAGGGTGGCTGGATGCCTACCACTACTACCACCCTTACCCAGGGGGTGCCAGATGCCTAACACCACTACCACCCTTACCCAGGGGGCTGGATGCCTACCACTACTACCACCCCTCACCCAGGGGGCTGGATGCCTACCACTACTACCACCCTTAGCCAGGGGGTGCCAGATGCCTAACACCACTACCACCCCTTACCCAGGGGGCTGGATGCCTACCACTACTACCACCCTCACCCAGGAGGGGCTGGATGCCTACCACTACTACCACCCTCACCCAGGGGGCTGGATGCCTACCACTACTACCACCCTCACCCAGGGGGCTGGATGCCTACCACTACTACCACCCTTAGCCAGGGGGTGCCAGATGCCTACCACCACTACCACCCTTACCCAGGGGGCTGGATGCCTACCACTACTACCACCCTTAGCCAGGGGGTGCCAGATGCCTAACACCACTACCACCCTTACCCAGGGGGGGCTGGATGCCTACCACTACTACCACCCTTAGCCAGGGGGGTACCAGATGCCTACCACTACTACCACCCTCACCCAGGGGGGTGCCAGATGCCTACCACTACTAACACCCTAAGCCAGGGGGGCTGGATGCCTACCACTACTACCACCCTAAGCCAGGGGGGCTGGATGCCAACCACCACTACCACCCTTAGCCAGGGGGTGCCAGATGCTCACCACCACTACCACCCTTAGCCATGGGGGTGCCAGATGCCTACCACTACTACCACCCTTACCCAGGGGGGTGCCAGATGCCTAACACCACTACCACCCTTACCCAGGGGGGGCTGGATGCCTACCACTACTACCACCCTCACCCAGGGGGGCTGGATGCCTACCACTACTACCACCCTTAGCCAGGGGGTGCCAGATGCCTACCACCACTTCCACCCTTACCCAGGGGGCTGGATGCCTACCACTACTACCACCCTTAGCCAGGGGTGCCAGATGCCTAACACCACTACCATCCTTACCCAGGGGGCTGGATGCCTACCACTACTACCACCCTCACCCAGGGGGGGCTGGATGCCTACCACTACTACCACCCTCACCCAGGGGGTGCCAGATGCCTACCACTACTACCACCCTAAGCCAGGGGTGCTGGATGCCTACCACTACTACCACCCTAAAGCCAGGGGGGCTGGATGCCAACCACCACTACCACCCTTAGCCAGGGGGGTGCCAGATGCTCACCACCACTACCACCCTTAGCCATGGGGGTGCCAAATGCCTACCACTACTACCACCCTTACCCAGGGGGGTGCCAGATGCCTTACACCACTACCACCCTTACCCAGGGGGGCTGGATGCCTACCACTACTACCACCCTCACCCAGGGGGGCTGGATGCCTACCACTACTACCACCCTTAGCCAGGGGGTGCCAGATGCCTACCACCACTACCACCCTTACCCAGGGGGCTGGATGCCTACCACTACTACCACCCTTAGCCAGGGGGTGCCAGATGCCTAACACCACTACCACCCTTACCCAGGGGGGCTGGATGCCTACCACTACTACCACCCTCACCCAGGGGGGCTGGATGCCTACCACTACTACCACCCTCACCCAGGGGGGCTGGATGCCTACCACAACTACCACCCTCAGCCAGGGGGGCTGGATGCCTACCACTACTACCACTCTTACCCAGGGGGCTGGATGCCTGTCACTACTACCACCTCTACCCATGGGGAGCTGGATGCCTACCACCAACACCACCCCCACTCATAGGATGGACAATGCATGACACAACCAGCACACCACAACCTAGGGAATGCAAGAAAAAGACATCCCCCCAACACCATGACAAGCGTGTGTAGATTGTGTCAAATGCCTACAACACTGAACATGACTTTGAACATACAATGTGACCCCCTAGCACATGTGCCACAGATATATGTGTGTGGCCCCCTCAATGCAAGCAGGCCATGACCATTGTGGCAATGGGGTCCAAACCCCCATCATCACAGTGACCAAAAGGTAAGTGTGGGGTCCATAGCTGAAGCACATTTTGAACAGTGTGGCAACGGGGTCCAAACCCCCATCATCACAGTGACCAAAATGTAAGTGTGGGGTCCATAGCTGAAGCACATTTTGAACATTGCGGCAATGGGGTCTAACGCCCCATCACCACAGTGACCAAAAGGTAAGTGTGGGGTCCATAGCTGAAGCACATTTTGAACAGTGTGGCAATGGGGTCCAAACCCCCATCATCACAGTGACCAAAATGTAAGTGTGGGGTCCATAGCTGAAGCACATTTTGAACAGTGTGGCAATGGGGTCCAAACCCCATCATCACAGTGACCAAAATGTAAGTGTGGGGTCCATAGCTGAAGCACATTTTGAACATTGTGGCAATGGGGTCTAACGCCCCATCACCACAGTGACCAAAAAGGTAAGTGTGGGGTCCATAGCTGAAGCACATTTTGAACATTGTGGCAATGGGTCTAACACCCCATCACCACAGTGACCAAAAGGTAAGTGTGGAGTCCATAGCAGAAGCACATTTTGAACATTGTGGCAATGGGGTCCAAACCCCCATCATCACAGTGACCAAAAGGTAAGTGTTGACAAAGAAAGAGCTGCAACTGCCAAACTGCATGGATGATTCCTGGTCACAGAACATAAGACACATCAGTGGCAAAGTAGTGCATGTGTCCCATTGCAACATAAATTGGGGGAGGCAAATACTGCAGTGCAAATAAGACATACCTTTGGCCATGTGCAGACAAACAACACCCATGGGGGCTGACACTGTCAATATTCATCAATGACACAATGACAGAAGTGACCATCAGAATGCAGACCCACATATTTGCACCAATGGGCACACAAATGCAGATACACTGTGGAGACTGTAGACGTGAGGTGAACAGATACCATACCATGGCAGCAATGGGACACACAAACCATGATCATTGTGCTGACCGATGACCTAGGAGTCCCAGGGACAGCAGGGGAAACCCACCAAACTACATACAGCCAATGGCACACCCAAGATATGCCAATGCAGTGGTGCAGATGCACAAACACAAACAGGCAGACCCACACTGCACATCATACACAACAGGTGAGGGGGTGCCAGTGTCCCCAGGCAACCACACAACACATGAGGAGACCTGAATATCAATCATACAGATGTGCATACAGTGCCACACAAAGGTAACTCATGGATCCAAATCCCATATGTGGGCAAGCAGGCATTGTCAGATGAGAGGGAGCACAAATCACACATGTCACACAGGCACGTAGGAACAGCAACTGACACAGCAAGACACAGACACACCACAGCACTACCCCCAGGGCCCCCACAATGTGGTGACCCTGGGCTGCATTACAATCCCACTGTGATGACAAAGCTAAATGTCGTTCACACTGTGAACCACAGTCATGTGTCCTGAGCAACAAACTACCATCACACCTACACAAGCACAAATCAATCAGCATGGCCAGTAAGCCAAGGCCAACATGGAGGCAGGGGCCTAGCCGGGCAACAACTCTCATCTGCACACACTCAACACCACACCCCTCGACCTCCAACAATGTGCAGCAGTGAAGCACACATGCACTGGTGACATTGCACATGCACCCATGACTATTCCAGGGTGGTGGGTGGGAACCAAGGTGCAGAAACACATCACACATGGCCACTCAACAAGACTCCTGAATGTCTGACACACTGCACACTACGCTGTACATGGACATGACGGCAATACCACACCAACCAATGGGATCCCAGCCACAGTCACACACCAATGAAGAAGCCAAGGTCACCCACAAAGAACACACATAGACAACAACCAACATTGGAGCCCGGACCCTGAGGATGCCAGCAGTCACACACACAACGTGTCACAATCACTGAAAGATAACACAAACTGGAAATCACATGACAGGGGCAAACAACAAGTGCCAAGGGGAAACCTGACTGTGACCCATCTGCGTCTGCACACAAACTCAGCCCTGACAGCAAACACACCTATGGGTGACACCCTGATGACCAGTAATGTGCCATGCACCCACATCACAGAGAACCCAGGAGAAGACTTTGGGGGAACATAGGTCAACTCAGCAAGCATCACAAACAGGTACAACACTAGGGATCACAGCATGCACAGCTAAACTGAAGTGAACACACAGACATGCACATACAGCACACACCTTGGGCGCAGGCAATGTCACAGGAGTACACACTGCCATGAGGGGACTCCACTCCTGTGTGAGGAAAGCTGTGCCATATGTTGCCTCAGTAGGGCCTCATCATGTCAGCTGAGCACTTGGTCACACAATCAACAATTAGCACCAAATGAGGGCTCCCGTCACATCAGCCTGGTCATGGAAGTGCCAACGAAATCATCAGCACAGATCCAACACACTTGTATAGCAATGTTGCACTGACAACACAGATGAGTCCTTCCCCATTGATGCCCAAACCTGCATGTCCAGTGGAGATGGCCACACGGTCAGGGAAGTAGACGAATTGAACAATGGCAGGCACAACAGATGTGCAGGGGTGGAAGCCACAGATGTGAAATAGCTAATCTAAGTAGGAAATCCCATTGCCAAATACTGAACACATGACACCCTCAGATGCTGCTATGGATGACATGGATACACCACAGGCTAGGACACATTCCCCCTGGACCACATGGGTTCCTGCACAGTAACACTTCATTATCATGAGACCAAATATCACCATCACTGCAGCAAGGGCATGGTTAGCATCATCAACAACATGTACATCAGAAGCATAAGCACTAGAGAACAGAAAGTTGCTTTATTCAGCATATGTGTGTAATGAAAACAAAGTCCAGAAAAACACAAAGGCCAATGGCCAGTCCGTTGTCCAAAGTCCAAACAGGGTGACAGTGGCAGATGTCACCCTACGCATGCCTGCACAAAACCAGGGACAATCCACTAGGAGGGGCAACCGGGGGGCAGGCCAGGCACGCAGGGGACAGGATCAGGGCTCACCAGGAGGAAGCAGGGAAGGGGTGGTGGGTGCTGGAGAGCCACTGACAACTGCAGTGGAGGTGTCTGACATGGCGTGTGCCAGCACAACTGGGGGGCATGACTCAGATGTTGTGGGTGCCGGCACGACTGCAGTGGACCCTGCAGATGGAGTGGACAGGTCCGCCACTGCAGTGCCCAAGTCAGACAGGGTGGTAGTGGACTCCACTGCAGTGCCTACCACCAGGGGAGGAGAATGGGGAACAGGCAAGGTGGGCTGGACAGAGGGGGAGGACACCCTCACCACATCAGTGGCACAGACAAGCGCAGCGGGGGTGTGGTGCCGGGAGAGCAAGTGGCAGGGGGAGAAGGCAGGATCCTCTTGGGGATGGTATATCTGGGAGAGCAAGTGGCAGGGGGAACCTGGGGCAGGGTGTGGTGGGGGCACCTGTGGAGTGGGGGCCTGAGGGATGGAGGAAGGAGACCTGGTGCCTGAGCTGCAGGGCGGCGGCGGGTCTTGCTCTTATGACTCCGGGGGACTTGCGGGTGGGGCCTCAGTCTGTGTGCACCTGGGGAGGGTGTCCGGGGCGAGGGGCACTCTGCTCCGTGTGGGTGGGCTCCTCTTCCCCCTGAATGCTGTATCAGCTGGATCGGAGGGAAGAGGCCGAGGTCACTGAGGAAGAGCCGCTGGGTCTTTGGGGTTGCAGGTGAGGCAAGGGAGGGTGGCTTGGAGGGAGAGGCAACTGAGGACTGCACAGTGCTCGTGGATGTGTGTGTGTGTTCCAGGGCCCCATCCCCTGTGAGTCTGGTTTCAGTCCCCTGACTGTGCGTGCGTGTGCGTTTTGTTTGTGGCGTGTGTGTCTGTGTGCTGGATGTGTGTGTGCTGGTGTGTGCCTGTGCCGGTGTGTGTGTGCTTGGGACGGGTAAGGTGCTGGGGAGTGTGGATGGAGCAGAGGCAGGAGGGGTGAGGGACTGTCTGAGGAGGGACACTGCTGCCATCAGGGAGGAGTCCATGGACCTATTGCCCCTCTGTAGGTCAGACATGCCCAATGAGATGCCCTCCATGAACGACACCAGCTGAGTCAACAGAGCGGTGTGCGCATGGAGGACACTCAGCATGGCTGTCTGCCCTACATGGAGCTGGCGAAGGAGGTACACAGACTCTCACTCAGGGCAGCAGGGGACACAGGGGCAGGGGGTGCGGTGCCTGGCCCAAAGGAGACACGCTCCCGAACATGGGAGCCTCCACGGACCTGGGGAATGGGAGCCGATGGGAGGGCGGTGGTGGTGCTGGTGGTGGCGGGGACAGCAACACTAGCTGGGGTGTGGTGGCTGCTGACACCCGCCTCCATAAGGAGTCATCCTCCGAGTTGCTCTGGTCCTCAGCTGAGGTGGATGGTGCTGAGGACTCCTCGGTGTGGCTCCCCTCGCCTCTCCGGCTGCCACTGGGTCCCTCCGACCACTCCTCGGCTGCTGACCCAGTCTGGCTCTCCGGCTCCTCCTGGTCCGTGGAGCTGTCCCCTTCCGTGGCCGTGGATGTATCTGCAAACAATGGGGAAACAGACAGACATCAGTCACCTGCACCAAACGCACACACCACTGTGAGCACAGCACATTACAGAGCAAGCCCTGGCATCATTAGTTGTACACTGCTAAAAGTGCCCTAACTGAACAGGAGAAGCCAATTGTCAGTCTGATGCCAACCATGGCACTCACATCCCACATGGCCTTGCACCCATCTGTCTGGTGTCTGTTGGATAGCAACACCCCAGTGTGGACACATGCACCAACTACACAGTAGTTGGACAGTGCAGAGGACACGGTGTAGCATGTGGACATGCACACATCACAACTCTTGCCACTGAGTCAGTACAGGTTTCCGGATGAAAGGGACGCCCAGAGTCAAATAGGAAATGCATGTGATGCATACCAGCGACAGACACCATGATGCACCCATGTCCTGATAGCCATCGCCACAATGGTGTGCATGTAGCACATGTCACTCCCCTGCAGGATCACCAATAAGTAGACACATGCCATGGCGGAGGCATGACTGCTAAGTCATACATCACTGTCTCAGTGATGTATGACTTGGCAGCCAGACAACAACACTCTGCACTGTGTCACAATAGTAGGTCATGGGGAATGCAAGTCCTGGAGCTGCACAAGTGCACATGTACATCCCCCACACAACACATCATCTTAACCCTCATCTGTCCAGGTCATACCGATTGGACATATGGGAGACCTGTGACACTACCCTCTGAACCTGAGCCCCTCACAATCTGCTGTGAATGGGGAACAGCTGCCTGAACTTCACATTCGCATACCCCAGTCTGCACGGGCAGCTGATCAAACACCTATGTGACACACAAGTATCGTCTCCTATGGTCACATCTCCAGTGGCATGCTGAGCCCCTACCGAGAAACACCCCAGCAGTCCTGGCAACAAATCCACAGCACACTGACACAGAGGCAGACACCTGAGGGGTCAAATCACTGCGCACAATGTGTCAGCTGATACACGGGAGTGGGAGTACAGAGTGCATTGCATGGCCTGGAGTAGGCATGACTGTCCTGCCCCACATGAATGAGGGATGAGCCCTGGACAGTGGATAGCTGGCTATGTATGTGTGAACACACGTAATCTGCACACTCCTGGGGCCCAAACATTGTTCCCACCCGCTGCATGGGTGTGTGCCACATACCCCAGGCACATGTGGTGGCTCAGCTCAGCAAGTGGACCGCATATCAAAGCAACACGCAGATTACATGTCCGAACACAGGCGTTGTGTGAACAATGGACCCACCCATGATGCCCACAACAGAGTTAGGGAAACAGATGCTGTCCCCCACCTTTAGTGAAGCAAACTGCAAGGACACAGTCCCAAGTGACACAATTCCCTGAATGTAAGGGCCACACCTGGGTATCAGATGAGGAGTGGGCAGTGCGCAATAGAGGGACATGGCTCCTGGACAGCATGACTGCTGTACTGTGGCAGTTGAACCAGGCCAGAGGAGGGCACATAGCATGTAATACAGAGTTCACAGTGCAGTCTTTGACTCACCCTCCTTGCTGCTGTCTGGCCTTCAGCTGCCCATCCAGGTCTGGAAACACCACCGCCAGGATCTGGAGCATGTGGGGGTCAGGGTCAGTGTTCCGCCCCTCCTGCGAGGAGGCGACAGCTTCAGCTGGACCCATGCAATCCTCCGGGTCCAGCCCCGAAGGTACTGCCACCTCTTCTGGCAGTTGCGGATCCGGCGCTTGTAGACCCCCACGGACCGGACAGCCCGGACGATGTCCTTCCAGATCTCCTGCTTCCGATGGGCATTAACCTGTCAGGATGACAAAGTGAAAAGGCCATTACTACACATGCAACATATCCGTGCATGACACAGTTGTATATACATGTCTCAATCACAGGGGCACATGATGTACACAGGCAGTGCAAAGCTGCCCATGGACAGTTTGCCAGAAGTCACTACATGGTATCATTGCATGGGAAGTAAAACCTTGTTCAAATGCACTGTCACTGCACCATACCTGTCCAGTGCATGTCACTACACACTATGGGGGGTGACAACTATTCAGTGAGCCTGCTAGCCAGTGGCGTGCAGACTTTCAGCCTTGCTAGTCAGACAAAATGCACATTCAGAAAGGCAGTGCACAGAACACTCACCTGCTCCCCTGGTGTCCCATACCGCTTGGTGTACTGTGGAAGTAGGCTGTCCAGCAGGGCCTGGTTCTCCTCAAGGCTGAAGGCTGGGGCTCTCTCCACAGTACGTGCCATTGCAGGGTCCAGAGGGGCAGAGACAGCAGCAGTGCAGTGGCAGATGTCGTCCTGGAGCATGTAGTGCAGGCAAGTGAGCTCTCAGGGGAACAGCCAGCAATATATATGTGCTGGAGAGGCAGATACTGTCCCTTGTGTCCAAAGTGATAGGTCCAAGTCATTTGCATCTTCTGAATCTGGCCAATCCATGG